>JASVER010000047.1:1841595-2312517 GCA_030449065.1 Oceanodroma leucorhoa | reverse complement strand
GGTGAAGGGTCTAGAGCACAAGTCTTATGAGGAACGGCTGAGGGAACTGGGGTTGTTTAGCTTGGAGAAAAGGAGGCTGAGGGGAGACCTTATCGCTCTCTACAACTACCTGAAAGGAGGCTGTAATGAGGTGAGTGTTGATCTCTTCTCCCAAGTAACAAGCAATAGGACAATAGGACAATAGGAAATGGCCTCAAGTTGCACCAGGAGAGGTTTGGATTGGATATTAGGAAAAATGTCTTCACCAAAAGGGTCATCAAGCACTGGAACAGGCTGCCCAGGGAAGTGGTGGAGTCAGCATCCCTTGAGGTATTTAGAAGATGTGTAGATGTGGTGCTTAGGGACATGGTTTAGTGGTGGACTTGGTAGTGTTGGGTTGACAGCTGGACTTGATGGTCTTGAAGGTCTTTTCCAACCTAATGATTCTATGATCCTATGATTCGATGACAAGTCAACCTCAAAGTGCCCAAGGACCTATTTCACTTGGCAGAAAGACAGTACTGATTTTAGAAGAAGAGGCAATGATTGGACACCAGTACATGACCCTGTATCACCCATCAGATTGGTAAAAAGAAGAAATAAATGGATTTAAAGTCAATGGATTTACACTAATAGGTAATTAATACATTTCAGAAGAGAATCAAGCCTTGACTGCAGATATATCTGGAGAGTCCAGTATGTGTTGTATATAGTTTTACCAGTATAATTCTGCTGCTTTCTCTCTTGCTTCTCTGTCAAGTATATCCTTGGCATCTGGCTCCAGTTTCACAATAGGCAATCCACTGTTTTTTCCTCCCTGGTTTGTGTGTCTCTAGCTATGTRACTGCATTTCAGTGAGTTGAAAGAAATGTAGATCAGTTCATAGGCTATAGCAGAATTGATATTTCTCATCCATAGTTGTCTTGCAATTTAACATATAAGCATCCTCTCAAGACAGTTTCCCAGGAGGGGGGTGGGAGGGTGAAGCCATGTAAAGTGCTTACTGCTTCTGAGAGAAACACATCTGGCGAGGCCATAGAGTGCATTAGCTCACCAAGGTGATGAAGTGAAGTTTGAAATGACATTTAAGTGCCATGAGGGACGGCTGCAAAGGAAAGCTACTGACTTGGTAAGGCTTTTTCTTTCAACACGCTGAAAAGTTTTTGTTATTCTCGCTAACCTGCTGCTACCCCGGTGGGAGAAGTTTTATTAATATCTAAGAAAAAAAAAAAAGAGATGGATCCTCTGCTTTAAGATTTTTCACTGTAGTAATGTGATGCAAATGTGCTCACGACTTCAGGATGGTGCTGGGTTTGCCTGATGGAAACATGTCACCACCACAACCTCAGTGCCTCTATGGAAGCAAATCACACCCTTGATTCTGCCCAGCTTAGACAAATACTGAACTGTAATAATATGAATAGTCCCATCATCAAAAGGAGAACTCTGACACCTTTCCTCTCTCTGKATTGATTTATTTTCCTTTTATAAAGAATTTTTTCTTTATTTATTTTACAGTATAAGATAAAAGAAATAATAATAAGATATATAACAAAATAAATATTTTCTTTATATAAAGAGAATAATGATACTTGTGCCATTTGCAAAGTGTTTTTAGATAGACCAAAAAGAAGAAAAGCTACACAATATTCCCATATACTATTTAAAGGACAAGTAATAATCATWTTAAACATTTCTGTAGGTTTGGCAGAATCAAGAACTGAGTACCTTCCCCTGACTCACACTCCCCCAGTGACAGTTGATAAGAGAAGGAGAGAAACTGTGTTAATTCTTTCAATCCTTTCTTCATTAGTCCATGACTCCATGACAGCTTAGATTAGCCTAATATGCGGTCCCATTGGACTTCATACAATTTGCTACATTATTTAGTTCGGTGAAGAAATGTTTTGCATACATCACATAGAAATGTTTCTGTCTACAGAGCCGACTGCATTACAAATTCAGTGATCTGAACCTAAAGAGATGTCATAGTGTGCTACAGTTTTAAATAATTTACAGTTTAGAACATTTGCTGCTGATGCACGAAATAGACACAGAAACCTACTAAGGACCTTTGTCCCCTTCTACAGTATATTTTAAAGTACTGATTAATTTGCTAAGAACTAGTATGTTATCACTTTTAAGAGGTTATATTATTACTTTTGGAAATTCACACTGAATGAGATTTTGGTTCTCTGAAATGAATGCCAAAATTCATACCAATTTCACAAGTCCAGGATTTTGTTATGGTTTTATATAAGTAATCACATATTAACATAATTAGTATAAATGTGTTAGATGTTCTATATAGAACTCAAACTGGTCTTGTACAAACTTCAAAACTATTTTTAACAAATATTGCAGCGATACTTTCACTACGCTTGTGTTTTCCAATAACATTTACTTTGTGTTTTCCAGTAAAATTCAGCATCAAYTCTGCAGCACCACCAGTCATGTTTCTAGCTTGCCTAAGCTGAGTAAATGCAACTTTATAGCAAACACTAAAGATACAAACAGTGCACTGACTCTTCTTGGGTGGATATACTAAAATGACTTTGCAAAATAAATTATAAGAAGTAGTGAGGTTGAAATAAACAGCAGAAACTGATTTTATACAAATCCTCACAGTATTGGATATGTATACTTCTTTCTTAGAATGGAATTCCTAGCAACTCGTCTTTGAAAATTTCAAAGAGTGAGAGTTTTCTTAGGAACAGTGTTTCCATATATAATACTGAACTTAAAAATGGAGGTGGAATTTCTACAAATACTCCCCTTGGACAGGTCTGTACATGATGTTATAGAGTTCTGCCATTCCTGTGCAATCAAGTCCTTAGCAAGGGTTTTGGTGCTTGACCCTTTATAACATGTTTGATGTCCCTACTCTCAATAGGGCTATGAAAGGAGTTGTTTAGGAGCATCTCAAGTGGAAAACAAATCTTTTTGGTTTCCCAGAAAGATATTAATTTGTGGCACATGTCAAGGAAAATGTTCCTGCAGAGTTGGAAAATGTGCTCATTCTTGTAAATACCTTTATGAGATGGGTTACTTTATGTTTTTGAGGTGAGAAGCAGTTGTCACAAGAAAATTTGACACTCACTTTGAACAAAAAAAAAATCTACAGAAATACATTTAGTTAGACTYACCCAGACAGTGTCAGAAAGTATTAGATTCAAAGGTAAGAGTGAATCTGTAAAAGTGGAGGAACATTTTCGTTGTGGGAAAACAGTTCCAACTCAACAGCACTTTATACCATAGTGTTACGTGCTATTGCTGTTTATCAGTAGGACCATGTAGGTAGAAAAAATGCCAGGTGAATGCAAAAGCTGGAGACTGAATCAATKTAGAACTACTAAGAGAGGGGAAAAACACTGCATGTTTATGACAACAGTTGTTGAGCTAGCTCTGGTAATTAACTTAATTTTACATGAAGAAAACACCAAAGTGAAATTTGACGATGCAGTGATGTATGTTTGCAGAGCTGTGTATTTTGGAAGCCATGGGTGAATTTAAGGGTTTGGACAAAAAACTTTAACTAGAAATTATATCTAATATTTTACTTAAAAGAAAACAAACCAATTGCTGAACAGACAACCAGGAAAGGATCATGGGATCACGCAGGCTGGAATGGACCTCCAGAGGTGTCTGGTCCAACCTCCTGCTCACAGCAGGGGCAGCTATGGGGTCAGGTCAGGTTGCGCAGGGTTTCAAAACCTCCGAGGATGGAGCCTGCACAGCCTCTCTGGGCAGCCTGCTCCACCACTTGACCATCCTCCAGGGAATTATATTCTTGATGAAAATGTTGGTTTATTAAATTGATACTGTATTACTGAGGCAGCAGTCACCTATTTCATGGGTGTAGAAACAGAGCTGGAGAAGTTCTCAGCTGTTTTCAGAATGGAGACGATGTAATACGGCACAAGCAGAAATCCAGGTTTTTGGATGGGGGGAAGGAAAGAGCATTACAAATCCACGGATGAAATAAGCTGATAAATTTAAACTGAAAAGGAATGGTAGTAACCATTTTAAAAGCTTCAATTCTTTTGAGGAAACTGCTTGGCCTAATTTCAGGCAGAACAATCCATTAGAAATCCTCAGAGATAGGGAGCGCCAAGCCAACCACTTCAGGAAAATATTTAAACAAGGCCCTGTGCCAGTAAGTGACTCAGTAAGCCACAGGTTTTGTGTGTGGTTTTTTTCCTCTCAAAATGTTAAGTCACAGACAAAGTGCAGAAAGCTGTAGCAGAGATGAAAGGAACTGGGAAATATCTTCTTACAGCTAAGTGAGAATTTTTCCATATGAAAATCTTACACTTTTCTGCAAAATTTAATGCTTTAATTGGGTCTCAAGAAAGTTGCAGCAAAAACTTTTATTTCAAATGATATCATAATGTGATTTGTTTTTTGTTTTCTGGGTTGTTTTTTTATGTGGCATAGATCAGAACCTTCATTTCCAAGTTCACCTTTGCTCTCTTCACCTCTTGTGGCATTCTATGAGAGCTGTGATGCCCCCACAGAACCAGGCTCCCCACCCTACCTGCGTTTCCCACACTGGTCACCCAGATGATGGATTCAAGGACACTCAAGTCAGGTAGGCAGAAGCATAAAAAACAAGGATACAGGCTTAACCATATATCTACCCTTTTTGCTCGTGAGCACTGCTGAGCAGGGTAGACCTACTTTAGGCACCCACTGTGTAACAGATGGAGGTTTTTGATGCTCTAAGCCACTACTTCTCCTCTGCGTTGCACCTGAGACACCACAAAGATACTCAAAAGACACAGAAGCATGGCAAAAACTGTCCATGTCTGTTCAACCAACCTACTTCCTCCACTGTAGCTTCCTTTACAATTGTGGGCTTCATTTTGTCATGTTTGTATTGTGAAGGAGAGATTTCGGTGGAAGATGTTAGAGGTCTGTCAGTAGCAAGCAATTGTGAGACCACAACCAGATGGATAAGAGGGTGAGCTGATGACATCTTTACCAGCAGATGCCACAGACTTCATGCCTGTGAGGACCCAAGTCCTTTGGGTGAAGAGTAGAGAAGATCAGACTGTACTATTGGTATGACTTGTAGATCTGCCTGTGTCCAATCTCTTGAGGGTATTGCTGGAAGTTAATGCAACCTGCAGTCAGGTGTAAGAAGGAAGCACAGATTTTCTGTGAAAACTTTCTGCCAAATGCTGATGTCTCTGGGGTTATTTAGATCTGCAATACCATTAGATTCTGCCTTTCAGAGTTCAATAAATAATAAAGAGATCTACCCAAAATGCAGATATTTCAGAGAAAAAATAACCCTACTTTTTCCATTCCATTGCTCTCCATGTATGTCAGATTCCTGCAGAATGGTCCTAACACACCATAGTTGTCAGTTATCACTATAAGATAAAATTGTGAGAGCTCTATTGTATTTGGCCTAAAGCAGAAAGAAACAAAATAATTGTATAATTATGATGTCACAGAAGAGTGTCCTCCTCATCCAGGTTTCCAGCTTTTATGGATTTGGTTAAAAAAAAAAAAAAAAACAACAAACACTAACATCTGACTTTTTAGAAGTCTAAACATAATTTCTTCATTTGATGCTGAGGATTATATAGGTATTACAGTATTTAGGGAAAAATGAAGGTGGACTCACAACTTTTAAAACATGTAGGTAGAAGAACTGCATACTGGTGGCCCAAGAGTGTGGAGGGCAGGACAATGACCCAAAGTTCTTTCTACCCCGTACAGGTAGTCAGTGTGGCACTCAGCCAACAACACTAACCCAAACCAAGAAAAAGTCAGGTCCTCTAGGAAAATGACTGGTCTTGAGTTTTCATGTCAGAAATAACTTGGCTCCTGCTGCTTCTTACATGGTTTTACTTTGCACTGACTTTTACCCAAGCTGCATTGCAAGAAGCTAAGACTTCTCAAAGGCATTCACATAAACCGGTCAGAAAGCAAATGCAAAAATCTCAATGATATGAAACAATTTACTTGATATTAGTTATTCTTCATAGAGAATGTCATTAGCCTGGGAGAGAGGTGATTTCGTTTTAATTATATTTACAATGAATAAAAAGAAGAAAGTCCAAACCAGTGATATATACACTTGATACTTTCAAAGGGCCAGTTTCAAAAAGCTGAAAACAATTATGAACCAGATCAGGCAGGAGGCAGAATTTAATTAAAAACATATGAATAATAATTAGAAATTGTTTAAGAACACTTTAATAGGTATTCAGAAATCCACACTCTCACATCTGTGAAAGGCCACAGTGGTTGAAACCACAAACTGACTTTGATAGGAAGTGAAAGCAGCTCCATACATATATATGCGAAAGTTCTCTCACACATGTGTAGGCACATATGAGAAAACTGAGTGTGTACAGAATGTAAAAAAGAAAATATGATTAATAACAGTAATTAATTTGGTATCAATATTCTAGAATTTTAGAACTTATAAGAGAGGCACAGGTAGAATTCTTGACCATCAAACTTAAGGAAATTAAGGCCTTCTGAAAGTTTGCATATTTATTTTATTTTATATGCAGTTTCTCTTTTGTGTTGTTGGGCAGAAGGCTTAAAAAGACAAGGAAGTGGAAAGGCAACTATATTTTGCTTTTCATGCATTTTCCAACTGGAAACTTCAGAAAATGGTAAACAGCAGCTACTTGTGTTAGAATTTTTTATGTCAGCAAGTACTGATAATTTGTCTACAGCAAGCTGAAGCGCTGGAAAAGGAGCCCTTAGAATCCTTGGTGGTGGTTTTCATTGACTCTAAGATAACTGAAGAAGTTCTGGAGACTAAAAGCAAACAAATATTTTGTTAACATTTCAGCTAACTTGCATGAGTAACAATCAGCCCATTAGCCGGACATCAACCCTGGGGCAAAACAGAGTGGCTGATGATTATTTGTTTAATACAGAATTAGAAGAAAATGAGCAAAAAGAAATAAAAAAGCCTAATTCCTATCTGAGCAGCTAAAAATCAAACCCAAGTTTGAATTTTTGATTGTTACAAGCAAGACTGCTGCTACAATGGACTTTTAGACAAAGTGTTGAATTTGGAACTAGTCAACATTTCAGTTAAGAAATTACAGTGATTAACAAAATCAGCAACTTGTCATCAAATGAGTGGGTTAAAACCTGGTTAGTTTAGAGACAGGGAGATATAACAGAGCGAATGTGTTTTAATGGGTCATGCAGGGGTCAGATCTGCTCTTACGCTATATAACACCTTTGTCAATGACTTGAAAGAACGCACAAAAATCTTTACTAGGAAGGACAGCAGATGATTTTCATCAAATATTGATGGACTCACAACTTACGTGGAAGACTTATCACAGCATTGCAGTTCTTCACATAAAGGGGTGTAAACAGACAAAATATGTATCCATCAGCCATATCGGTTAGTTTTTTAAACATGAGCTCCTACCTCAGTCAGAAGTTCTCAGATGATTTTTATTTGGGGTTGAATCTCTGTTCAGGAGAAGCAAGAATAAGAGTAAGTGGACAAATGAAAAGCTTTGACAGAGAAGCAATGAAGAGCATCTACAAATGTGTCTCCCATCTGCTTATCAGGCTCGTCATCATCACAAAACTGGAACAGCTCCAGTGATCCCATATTTACTGTATGAACTGGTTTAGATCAGCCACTGAGAAACTCTCTATTGCAACTGAAAGGTCCTATTCTTAAAAATAGGACATGCTTTAAGAATTTTACTTGCAATTGAGACCAAAGCTGCATTAAATTCTGTGGAAAGTGATCTCATCTCCAAATCAATATTAATGTACAAGACAGCAAGCCTCTTAACTATGTTTTATAGGACCAGGCATTGCATGTTACATTAATAATCATTATTATATTATTATGTTTTCTTCTAGTTGATGTAGTTAAAAATCCCATGCAGGCCTATGAGCGACCCCCTGTAAATGTACAAAAAGAAAAAAATTATCACTGTTCACTGGCAAGATAAAAATTGGCAGCACATAAGGGATGGTTCTCATTTCTGTACACCTCTGAAAGTAGCAGGAAGGTCATGATCTGTAGAAGTATGCCAGGAATTCATAAAGATCAAAAGACAACCATACTTCTGTCAAATATTTTTTCAATGTCGCATCTGATTTTAGAATAGATACATGCAGTGTTCTAAGGTGGGATATCAGCAGATAGAGTTTTTAGCTGGTAATAACTCCTGTGTGCACACACATATTCCTTCTTCAGAAGAAGTACTTTAAAAGGCACTAAAGCAAATCAAGGGCTTTGAGATGTTTTGTGTCAGCTGCATGCCATTTTATCTTGAAACAAGGGACTGGGTGAGCCACTTGAGCTGCTTTTGATCCTTCCACAATTCTGCTTGTAAAGTCTCCAGATAATTTGGTACTAGGAAAATGTCAYATCAGACACAGATACATGGAGCACACACTTTGACAATGTTCTAACCATAGGGGGATTGACTATGTAACTACTTATATGGTCCTAATCACCAGACTATCGAGCACCTCAGGTATTTAATGTTGTTGATTCCCACAGCCTGCCTATGAGGTAGGGAAGTTTTATTAGCATGTGCTCAGTCAGAGCATTGTGTTATTTGATAAAACAAAATACTTGCTCAAGGTCACACAGGAATTCTACAAGGAAGCCACAGATTTGCTCCAGACACTAACTGCACAAAGATCTCTCTAGGAAGGACAATCTAGAATAGCAGAAAATGAACTAGATTTAATCATTTAACAAAGTTTGCAATTTTAGGTAGAAATCCTGTTTTCCTAAGTTAAAATGACACAACATGCAACAGAGCATAAAGCAGACATCACATTTCTTACTTAGTTCTGTGTAAATATATGCCAAGTTCATTAAAGAATTCTATACATTTAATCCAAGTATTTTCCTAGCAGTGTCTTCAAATCATGCCTTRCAATTTCAGCTTACCAAAATGGCTTCAAAGGAATGGGGCAAATAAGCAGGAGGGATTCAGCTGTAGTTGTTTCCATGCTGTCAGGATGGTGTAGCTTGTTTCAGGTCTGGAGTTGGCTCAGAACTTCCTCACGTGTTCTCACTACCTGGCCAGTGGTGGCTTTTCCTGTTCCATCTCTATGCCATGCAGGATGGGCACACAGGAGAGAAAACAAAGGGATTTCTGGGATGACCAAGCCTGCAACAAAGATTTTTAAAAAATTAGTATATCTACTATTAGACTAACTGATGGAGTTTAGGTTTAGAAGCTCCTCTTTGAACTTTGTGTTACACAAGGTAGGTGTCTTTGCCTGTTGGCTTGTCTCTCACAGTAAATATTTTTCTAATGTGCTTGACCATATCTGATATCTATGTAGCTCCTGTAGACTGGCCTTAGAGAGGCTACAGGTTAAAATTTGGTTGACTTTCTAAGGCAGCCTTTCAGTGGTCTTTTCTAGACTCATTTCTGCATGCCTTATGAGTTGGTGACATCTCATGGTTTTGCTCTTCCTGCATGTGTATTTTGAAAAGACTGCTGCAGTTTCAAGGCCATAATACATGGGATGACTTACTTTACAATAAGTGCTAGGAGTCTTGGTTGTTGCCGCCAAGAGTTATGCTAAAATGCACAAAATTAGTATAGTACTGGTGTGGGCTGTAAAAATAGTGAGTGTCACGTTTTCCTAGTTCAAGAGTAACTCAAACATAGATAACTAGTGGGAAAAATGTTCTTACAGACACAGGCCCCAACTGCAGAAACAGAACCTTACACATCTGATGGCTCATGATACCAGATATTTACTTCACCTACATTTGAACATATTAGGCTGATGATTTCTGTAGTGCTGTTTTACAGTTAACTTGTTCAAACATTCTCCACTTTATTAGTCTTTTGTAGATCTGKTTTTTTTTGTGTCTGTATAATTTTTTCCTGCTACATACTGCAACGTGTCCCCAGCAAGTTATATGAAGTTGAGGCTGTCTTACTTTAGGTAATATATGAAGCGCAATCAAATTACAAACAAACCACACATATGATTTCTGACAGTTTAAGCTAATAGTTTTCTAGCTCTAATTAAAGTTAAGTAAGAAGCCTTAATTCATGTTTTTGTCTAACTAATCAGACTTAGTTCACAATCTTCTGGCCTTTTATTTGCAGTCATTGTCATAGGAAATTCGAAATTTCTCATTAGTTAGGATAATAGTATGATAGTACCAATGAATTACAGTGTTCCCGTTGCAAATAAATTCTAGGCAGACTTGGGAAGAGAGAACCCTTGTGCACAGATGCCAGGACTTTTAAAATTAAAGATTACATAGAAATGCAATTTTTACTTAGAAATGCATTTTTTTTGCTTCAAAAGTAATAGTTTTCCTTTTTAGATCTATAGATTCTTATTTCTAAGGTATTTTTGTTTCATTCACACTCTTTTCCTTTGTACCATAGTAAAAAGCGCCTGTTTTTTCCCTAGACTGAAATAGTGTTGTAAAATATATTATACTGCTTAAATCCTCAGAGGCTTCCTGGCTTTTGCTGTACTGACATATGCAGGCTTGCAACACTACAAATAAAAGGAATTGCAAATAAAAGGGGAAGTTTTTGAAAGTTCTGTAATTTATGATTACCTGACTGCATTTTCAGTATCAAAACTACTTCCAGAATATCTTACTTCCTAGGAAAGTCATAACTCACTGCTCCATGTTGAGTTTGTTCTTAAAACAAAGCTCATTTGCATTTTGCACCGCAGGGTGTTACTTGTAAACTTCCACACAGCAAGGTGTGAACAGACTAGTGATAACAAACCATGAATTATACAAATATGTAATTCAATTCATAAAATCACCCCAAAGCCTAAGTGCTTATCAGGTACTTATATTTGCACAACACTTCTTTGAATATAAAAAATAGGCCATGCACTGAATTTGTTTATCAACCTTTTAACTTAAGAGATGGGTTGAAATAGCATGAAAATAGCCTTTGCCTGTAAAGGTGTGGTAAGGAAGAGGGCTAGGAGCTAGCCATATTCAGTCAAACTTCAACATGCTGATCTCTTCTCCCTGGTGACCAGCAATAGGGCACGAGGAAATGGAATGAAGCTGCATCAGAGGAAGTTCACACTGGACAGTAGGAAAAGGTTCTTCACTAGGAAGGTGGTCGGTCACTGGAACAGTCTCCCCAGGGAAGTGGTCACAATAAGGAAGTCTGTCAGAGTTCAAGGAACAACTGGACAATGCTCTTAGTCATATGGTTTAGTTTCAGGTAGTCCTGCAAGGAGCAGGGAGTTAACTCGATGATCCTTATGGGTCCCTTCCATCTTGAGATATTCTATGATTCTATGATTCTATGAAAGAAGGCTTCATTCTGAATTTGATTCACAAGGCTGGGAGAAATTTTAAAAATCCAGTTCAGCCAGCTCCTCCAGCAAAACCTATGCCTTTTCTAGTTCATCTAGCTTTTATCTATTTCAGGTTTTCCAACTTGTTTTTGTTAAATCCCAATATTTTCCAGTGGAATTGTTTGTGTTGCCCCTTTGCCAGATCTATCAGAAACAGAAAAAAAGTCTCCCAGAAATTCACAAACCCCCAAATAAAAAAACATCAGAACCTGTTTAGACTTGTGATCTTACCCCACCAAGTTAATAATATGATCATAGAATAGTTTCAGGTGGAAGGGCACTCGGAAGATCATATAGTCCAACCTCCTTCTCAAAGTCAGAAAAGGTTGTTCATGGCTCTAGTCAGTCACATGTAAAAAACCCTAAAGATGGGGGTTCCACAGTCTCTCTGGGTAACCTGTACCAGTACTTAACCAAGATCCATTAGAACCTGAGACAGCCCTGCCCTCCAGCACATTAGTTGTTCCCACTCAGTTTGATGCCATCTACAAACTTGAACACAGTCCATTATCCAGGTTTTTGATGAAGATGTTAAAGAGCACTGATTCCAGAATCAGTTTATAAGGAACATTACTCACAGCTGGCCATCAGTTAGGCTTTGAATGAGTTTTGCACACACCTGGAGTTGCCCTTCCAGTAAACACTGCAGAAGTTAAAGTCCACCATACTATCTGGGCCTGTGATCATAAGACTCCTTCCAGTTGCTTAAAGAAGACTTATGCATCCATCTATTTTTGACTGGGTGGTCAGCAGCAGACACTTACCAAGGTGGGGATGACCACTATGCCTTTATTTTTAGCAATTCCTTTCATTTTGACCCATAAGTTCTTGACAGGCTTATTGACTGGTCCACAGGCTCCTTTGCATGGAGGTTTTGCATAAACTCTCCTTCCCTGCTCCCTTATTTCAAGAGCTTGTTTTATCCAGCAGCACTCCAGTGTGATGTGACTGATAGGAAGAAATAATAAAACTATTCAGTAGGTTTAAATTTGTTCATTTCTTGAATAATCCATGATTTTAAAAGTGGCTATTTAATTAAGAAATTTTTAACATAAAGTGATTGTTTCAGTGGTAGAATGAATTCAGAGTATAGAGCATGGAGAACTGCTGGGAAGTAAGATGGACAAGGTATCAGAATAAAATACAGACATACATCTTCTTATAATTTTCTTGTCAGACTTAAGACTTATTCTGTCAGGTTGTATCTGAGGTAACTGAAGCAGTTTTTAGAAGCCGTGTGGCAGCAACCAAAATTGGAAGTCTCAATTTAAACTACAGACACTTGTGTTGCCCCTGAAGGAAACCAGAGCCAAAAAAACAGAGTCAGTTCTAGGAATTTAGAGGTAACATCACACAAAAAGCGTCAACAGCAGAAACCTTATTTGGCTTGCTCCCCATGTCATTGGGTTTTTAGGGGTTGTTCTTAGTGTTCATAAATTCATTACTCACAGTTAGGTAATCCTGAAATCTGTCTTCTGCTTTTAATAGCATATCAGCTGAAAATACTTTTTCACCCCCTCTACATGGCCATTAACCTGATGCTTTGGAAGAGCATGACTGGAAATCTTTCTCTGAGGAAAATTTTGGCTTTGTTCTGTGGTTAATGGTCAAATGCTACCTCTCACTGACAGATGGGCTGGTCTTATAAAAATCTTAAGGGAATGATTCTTTAGAGGATAGATAGTTATTGGAGAAAATTGGTTTATTCCATTAAATAAAATTAAGGAAGAGAAAAGGTAATATAACTGTTGATTCACCAGAATGATAAATGCATCAATTGGGGGAAAAATGAAACTATTTAAATTAAAGGGCAGTGCTGTCACAAGAAAAAAAGAATATAAACTGGCCACAGGCAAGAAATACTTTAAAATCATCAAAGCAGAGTGGTCCAACACATCCTTCCAATAGGAATAACAGACAAAAATCCCAGGTTTCAAGAATGGAATTTGAACCTTTATAAAAAAAATTAAAGGACAGACGTACCTCCTGTGACCAAGGAAATGTCAATAACTTCTGCTAGAAAGTTGTAGGTAGCAATCTGTTGTTACAATGAAATCCAGAATAGCTACCAGTATTTCTTGATCACTAATAAACTTGTACAAAATACAGACAACAAAATTAAAATTACATAAATAAAATTAAATGAAGACAGCCCTGCCAAGTTCTTTAACATGAGTGAAACCAGTGTAAAGTTGTTATTTGTGGAAGATGGCTTGAGGATAACCAGAGGCTCTGAATATGTCCTTCTACTCCATATCAGGACTTTTGATAAACTTATGTTGATTTTTGATTGAAAAAATGGAGTTCAAAAACCACTTAGGGATCAACTATTCAAAAATATTATATGAAATGTTAGCTCATTTTTGTTCATTTATTTGTTCATATCAATTTCTCTAACGAGACAAAAATATTCTTATGGGATTTCTGTTGGTTGTTTTTTTTTTTTTTTTCTTTCTTTCTGCTGGAAAATAGCATTACAAATTATATGACGAATAACCGGTTCTGAGAAGAAAGCAGACAAATAGAACTATTTTTTAAAATACAGAGAAGTTAAAATATTTTCCTCCATAAACCYAGTATTAGCCTATGAATGTGTAAACATTACAAAAGGGTGCTAAATGTATGAAATAGGAATAAAAGCTTCATAGGCTGTACCGGTTTTAAACCACAACATAGGCTCACCAGTGGTCCGTTGCTGCCAGTTTTTCAGGAAGCCTATGGATCAGTCATTTTCCTTCTCTTCACAGTCCTGACAACCTCCATTCCCTTCCATTATGGCTGTAATTTCTTGCTGTAACTGAAATGCAATACATATAAGTGAGAGGAGATGACTACCCATTATCATATCTTTCTTCAGATGGAGGTGAGTTTACTGCAGTTTGAAATAAAATTAACCAGGTAGTAGACTTCTTGCATTTTCCCATTATGTTTAGCTTTCTGAAGCTCGAGAAAAGCTTAGAAAAGTGGCTGAGAAGAATTTTCTAGTACAAATGAAAAAAAAAAAAAAGATTTAATTGTTAAGGCTTATGAACATATGGGCCAACGTGAGGTTTTAAGATTCAGCTGCTTATGACTAAAGCGAACTGCGTCTATGTTACACGGTAACGGGATTCCAATGAGCTTGCTGCTGAAAACAAAACAGGGTCAGGGGTTACAAGGAACTCCAGCTACAGGGAAGCATTGTAATCTAATTACACACTTTCTGTGTGCTTTCCACATTGTTTCTGCTGGTAATCAGTGACTTTCAGACAAAAGGTGTTGTTAAGTACGCGGAGCAGCCACCCAGGATATCCATTGCTGGCTTTGGGTCATTTTTTACTGCTGCACTTCCACTGTCACAAAGCTGTTACTGAAGCCTTTAGGCACTAACAGGGTGCAGAAGAAGGGTAGAGCTTTCTTTAAGCTCAAAAGTAACTTGTGCTTACTGGTGTTATAGGCTTGAAAATAACACAATTTGCTGACAGAAGGAAATACGCCAGTTGTGTATGGCAGACACAGATTTAGATGTAACTTGCTGGCCACTGATATTTCTTTTTTTTTTTTTTGTTACAAGTTGAGCTCTGTGCATTTGATCCACAGAAAATACAAATCTGTTACAGAACATGCTTTCTAGCTGAAGTAGTAGCAGTTAATTCATCCACCTCTCAGGGTCCCTTGGGCAAACCAAGCTGGCACCCAACACATTTAAGAAAAATGAAAAAAGAATTAAAACACAGACATTAATAATTGACACAGACAGTGAGGAAAGATTAACAGTGGGAAATGGAAAACCATTTCCTTTTAAATACAGGTAAGGCATAACCATTGTGCTGTTACTGAACGGTCTCAGATACACGGAACAGTATCTACCTATTTGCTTAAGTGCTCAAATTACCTTAAGGTATTTATGTTATTTTAGTAGCAACTTCTAAATTCACAGTAACATAAGACTGAAGGGGACCTCTTGGATCATGGAAACCCATGCCCTGTTACCTGAGGCAACTATGGTGGGTAATCCCTTTATGAAGTGATTAAAGTCCTCTTAAAAACTAATTTTGTTGTTGTTATTTTGATTTGGGGGAGTTGCCTCTACAACTGCTATTGGATAGCTGTTCCAGAACCTCAGTCCTTTGATGCAGTAGTGAAGTTTTCAGCATAATTTATTTCTAGCCAGTTTATATCCATCTGTTCCTGTGCCAACACTGTTAGCTTAAAATCCCTCTTTCCTCCTCCTCGTACTCACTTTATTGACATGTTTAGAGAATCAGCAATCTTATACCTTTTTCCCAGATCAGCCAGAGGAAGGTGTTCTAATCTTACATCTTGGTAGCTCTTCTTTGTGTCTTTTTCTTTTTGAATTTATCTGTTTTGCACCTGAGGAACTAGGACTATACCCCATGCTCCAGACACCACTGCCTTCTGCTGCCTTGTACAATGGCATTTTATGAAATCCTCTTACTGGTCTTGCAATTCCATAGGGATCTTCCTGTAGAATGGGGTTCCAGTTGCTTGGATTTCCCAACTTCAGCAGTTCACAGCTCTGAACATTTGCTCCTAGTAGTCACCTTTCCTTTGATTCTATAATGAGTATTATAATCAGAGGTGAAGAATTTGCTTCATTTCGGGACAGATGGACATCATCTTTTTCTACTTACTGCATTCAAAAAATCTTTCTTTCTAGGGTACACAGAGTGGCCCATCTTCAACTGGAGGGTGAGAACACTGCTGTCCAGGGAACTGCATAGCCAGTTGGTGGCAGTACTCACCTGACAAGAACTTCAAACCCACTCAAGTTGAAGAGGACATGAATGTCAAATGTCCCGCTTTTGTAGCAAAGGCATTGACCTTTAGACTACTGAGCAAAAGGCCACATCCTGATATTTCTCCAAATGAAGACATTCTAGGAGTGTTTTCAGGTTTCAGATCTTAGGTTCAGAGATATCCTCAGAGTCAAGGAAGGGAAGTGAGTACCTCCAAGAGGCAGAATTCAGATATACCCTCCCTTTGGCAATTTCTGTTGGCTGGTTGATGTGTTCTAGCACCCAACACACAGGCTGTTGTGAGTCCCCGGGTGGAGCTTTGCCTTCCTTAACTTACCTGTACAGAACCAACATGACCATGTTAACCCTGGGAGTTCAGAGCTGGGCACATAGGTCATAGGCACCATAATACCTGGCAAGACACTATGTTGAATGCTTAAATCTTTGTAGTAAAAATGATGGAATATAGCTGCTCAGAATAAGACTCAATGCCTCTTGCTACCAACTTTCAGAAGAATTTCCCTATTTTTCTCCATTCTTGCATGGCAAACAAGATTTAAAAGTCCTGCCTATTCTGCAGCATGTTCTGTTCTGATTGATAATAGCAGATATAAAAAAATGTACGCCAGGCTGCCTATCTCATTCTTCCTTTGCTCTCACACATACCATACTTTTTCCATAATTTCCGGTTGACTCACTGTGAAACAATGGGGAAATAGGAATGTTGCCAATTTTAATGTTATTTGCACATGACATAACATTTTTATTTGAGTTTTGATTTTATTAATAAAATATTCAATGCAGTTCCTCTTAGATGATACACTAGCAGCAGACGATACATAGTGGAGGAGTTTATTTCAGTACAGTCAGAAATAATAATCTTTCCTTAAGAGAAGAAAGTGTTTTATGACCTTCCTACCCAGTTGCCCATTTACCTTGTTTTTGCTATTTATGCTAAACTGTGCAACTTCTGAAGTATCCATTTATATGTTATTGACATAAGCTAAAGAACAAAATTTTGTTTCCAAGCAGAARAATCCTAATTGCTACACTTTAATAAAAGCTGTCACGACTGTTTTGAGAATCCCAGGATAAAGACACTGTGCTGCGTAGTCATGGCATCTTGCTATACATTACAAGTGAGCCAGATCCTCAGCTGGTGTAAACTGCCAGGGCTCCACTGGTAGAGAGAGGATAATTTACACCAGCTGAGGATCTGAGGTTTGATTGCTATATGGTAAGGGCAGTGCCTATTTGACATGCAAGTATGAGCCATCAGATTTGTCCTAAGGGAGGTTCATGCACTTCCTTTGTTTTCCACTGCTAAATTCCTTTGACATTCTAATCTGGGTCCCTGAGATAATTTATAACATAAATACTGCTGAAGATAAGGGGGCTTTGACTCCATTTTATATGTATAGCTCCTTCTTGGAGATAATTTAATTTCTAAAGCAGTAATAATAACATCTCCAATAATGATGCTTTCAGGGAATATAGCCCATGATAAACTGTCACCAAATGAAGATGACATTGGATCTTCCTTCCAGATTATGCAGTGTTCATTTAAGGCTGGAGGAAATTGAGATGTGTGCAAATGAAACTGTATTCTGCAATATTCAATTTATATATCTAAAGCAACATCTCCAAAAATATATTCAGATGAAAACCTGGTTTTCCAAAATCTAAACTGCTGCCCCCAGAATTGATCACAAAAATTGTAAAGTTTTCTTCATGTTTATGTTTATATTCTATTTATATATCTTTATATTGAAGTAGTGCTTGGAATCTCTTGCAGAAGGAAGCTCTCTGCTGTAACATAGATGCAAAGCCACAAAGTAAAACAAACTCTCTCATGAAAAGCTTACTGCTTAAATTGCTGGGGAAGAAAACAAGATCCTTGCTATGGAAACAGGGTATAGACAGATTAAATGACTTGCTCCAGGTCATTCCTGAATAACAGTTAGATGCCTTAAGCATGAGGCCATTCTTTTGTTCCATTTTGGGTCAGGTATTTGTAAAATGAAGGTGTATCTTTCTTCTGCTTTTTCTACTTTTTTTTCCTTTGAAGCAATCTACACAAAACCAGAAAAGCAGAATATTTTCAGAAGCACCTGTGTTAGGTGTTCCAAAATGAGGCGGGCTTGACAGGACTCGATTTGCAAAAAAAAGGTGTTAAAGTGGCTTTCAAGCTCTTTTCAGCCAACATCTCTTGGAGAATAATAACTCCTTTGTCTAGTTGTTGCCCAAATCCAGAGGTAGATAAATGCTAACAGCACTTCAATTTGCAACAACAACAAAAAAATCTGACTTCCTTGGAATTGCACTGTATATGTTCTTAGAAATGCTTCAACACATCAGGTTTGAGTATCTGACTCAGGCACCTGTGTCTTTTCAGAGGCTAGAAACAAAATATTCTTTTGTTTAAGCTATCTGAAATGCTTAGTGTGGAGACATTCTCAGAGTATACTAAGATGCAGACTCAGAAAAAGCAGTGGTGGCCAACCCTTTCATTTCCACTGGGAAAAGAAGTACCAGCTTTTTCACTCCAGGTTCGGGGCCCRTCTCAGAATGTTTGAACCTGTGCATCTCATCCTTGACCACAGTGTTACAGGTAAATGACCGGTCTTTTCTTTTAAGGAAGTACCCCAATTTCCTCCCATGAGAAACCTTTATTTTGGTGGTTATGCTACTCTGGTAGTGGGAGAATACAGGTTTGAACTCTTCTGTCTAAGGAAGGGATAGAAACTAGGGTTTCCTGGTAGGTGGGGGGTGGCCCAGTCTGTAAAATACTGTATTGGGCTTTGCTAGTGTACTGTATTTTGAAAGGAAAAGCACTAATCACCTTCATGAAATAAAAATTCTTACTATATCTTTTGGAGTAACTTTCTGCACTTTTTGGCTCCCGAGTGGATGGATGCATCTAACTTCACAGCAGAGAGGAAGCCTGTATCCTTAGCTAGTGTTAAATGGCAGCATGAAGACTTTGTGTAGCCCCTTTTAAATCTCTATCTCTTTAGATAACCTTTTTTTTAGGTTTCTTACTGTACAGGGACATTAATGATGTAAAATAAAGTGTCCTAAATTCCATTTTGGAAGCTGGGATTCCAAAGAAAGAGCTGTGCAGTCTTTTACTGAATTGCATCCCACTAAACACCACACAGCTGCTCACTCACTGCCTCCTTGGTGGGATGGGGGAGAGAATCGGAAGGGTAAAAGTGAGAAAACTCGTGGGTTGAGATGAAGACAGCTTAATAAGTAAAACAAAAGCCGTGTGTGCAAGCAAAGCAAAACAAGGCATTCATTCACCACTTCCCATGGGCAGGCAGGTGTTCAGCCATCCCCAGGAAAGCAGGGCTCCATCACGTGTAACGGTTACTTGGGAAGACAAACGCCATCACTCCGAACGTCCCCCCTTCCTTCTTTTCCCCCTGGCTTTACATGCTGAGCATGACGTCATATGGTGTGGGATATCCCTTTGGTCAGTTGGGGTCAGCTGTCCCAGCCGTGTCCCCTCCCAACTCCTTGTGCACCCCCAGCCCACTCGCTGGTGGGTGGGGTGAGAAGCAGAAAAGGCCTTGGCTCTGTGTAAGCACTGCTCAGCAATAACGAAAACATCCCTGTGTTATCAACACTGTTTCCAGCACAAATCCAAAACATGGTCCCATAGTAGCTACTATGAAGAAAATTAACTCTGTCCCAGCCAAAACCAGCACAATACCAAGGGCCATTCTGTGCTGCTGAATTCTTAAACATGGGTCAGGTTTCATGCAGGGGGACGGTTGGTGGCCAGCTGAGTCATTTTATGCTTTGTTCAAATGAACGAATATTTTCTCTTTTTGCAAAACAGGTGTGAAGCCTCTAAAGTGCTGGGGGAACAGCTGGTAAAACACACAGGTCAAGTGCAGATATTGTGGTAGGTTTCCTCTAAGTAAAATGGCCAGTCAGCACTGCTTGTACTTGCTTGCTCTCTCCAGGAATGTGCTGGTAAGCTCCAGAGAGGTCTGCAGCCAGTAAATGCACAGCTACACATCATCCCGCACTAAACGGTCTCCTGCCAAATTGCAGAGGGGACAGGCAGCCTTTTGTGTTAGTACCCAAAACCAGGCAAGGCACTTTCTCACTCACTATAGCAACTGTCACTGTGAGAGTGATGACAGTGGGAACTAAACCACCACAAGTGAAACTGAATCAGCTCCTCTGGAAGGAGAGCAGCATTCCTAGCATACTTCCAGGGCCTCAGGCCAGTCAGGAAAAAGATCCTTTATCTCAATCTTTCTCCCTTTGGCTGCAGAACTAGCTGCACTGGTAAGCTAAGTCCTCTCCTTGTCCACACGCCATTTTCACAGCTTGATGCTCTTTACTCCCTCTTCTTCCTCTCCACCAAACATTTTACTCTAGTTTGAAAGAATTCTGGAGAAAAAAAACCACAAAATACTTAAAAATTCATGAGAATCCATGCCTGCCTCAGTGCAGAGACCATGAGGAAAGGTTACTCCTCACCAGTACTCTCAGAAACAGCCCTTTGAATGCCTGAAGAATGTTCTCCTTTTCGAATACAGTGTTGTTGATTATGTGGCAGTAGTGAAAATGTTGAACTAAGGAGAGGGTATGTCTTCCTTCCATCCTTCCTCCTGTCCTTCCTCCCTCCCTCACTTCAGTCCTGTTCCAAGCTCTAAGGTCCAAATCATTGAAAGTTCTTATGTAACCAAAGATGATTTGGAAATTGCATTCAGTGACTGCTTCTTCTTCAGATATATGTCTAAAATTTACTAAGTGCAATGGCATTTACTTAAGTAAAAAGTTCTTAAAAATGTACAACTGCTCACAGACAAACCTTGTGGAGAAATGACTTGGTCTGTCAGGTTTTCAAAATTGGTTTCACAGCATAGTCCTTGGGTCTCATTTTGACTCAAAATGCAATCCCTGTGCAATACTCTGAAAGTACAAGGACACCTGAAGGGAGAACCTCAACTAAGTTGAAACCCATATGAAAATATCCTTGCTGTCTTCCTGTGCACAGAAACCTAGTGTAGGCAAGGCTCAAGTCCAGCATGAGCCCAACAGCACTGAGTGAAGAAGAAAACATTTTGTTTCYCTCATCTTTAGTTGACATGGAAGAGAGGGGGGAAAGAAACAGTCAGTTATGCCTAATTTATATCTCTCATTCTTTAGAATTAGCAGCAACCAGCAGATTCAGCTGGACTGATAAGTAGGTAGAAGGGATGATGTGTCTTTTTAAGCAAAAAGTCTAAAGACCTAGAGGTCTGATGACTCTGAAGCCACGTTTAGGAGAATGGGGCGGGCAGCAGCGAGAGGGATAGCTAAGATAGGCATAGGTTCTTGAATTACCAACGTTACCCACTCTGACACATACACTAGGTCTTTAAGGAGGTACTGATAGGATGGGCATCAAACAGAGTCCTTGTGAACTATTTTGAGGTTTCTTAACTACATAAATAAACTTGAGCTCCCCATCGTTTTTTGTTTCTGTTCTTTCTTTTCAGTCTAGTTCTTTCCAATATACTCGAGTGTGGTTCTATGCAGGGAAGAACCACTTAGGAAAACAAAAGGCTATTTTTTTTCTCATTTCCCATGATGGGGTATGAGTATTCTTGAGATGGGATTGTGCAAGTAGTACCAGCTTGCAGAAGGGTTACACCTCTTGGTTTTAGTTATACCTCTAGGTTTTAGTTTTGCATAGGCAGGAAAAAGCGATGGCAGCTGGTACATGAAATGCCTGTGATGTGGAAGCTGTTCATTCGATTTCCGTGGATGTATGCCCTTTTTGCTGTGTGTCTCTCTCAAGCATCAGTATTAAATCTCCTGTGTACATCCTTAGATAATAGCAATATGCATATATACAGGATCCAAGCAATAACCAGAGCAAAGATTAAGTGGCAATCCTGGTTTGAAACTCTATTCCTTACCTCTTCTTCTCACATTACCTCATTTTTTGCCTTTATCTTTCACCTATGGCAACCTTTAATGAACATAATTGTTCTTGACTGATTAACACTATATCCAACCAACTCCTATCACATAGTGATCTCTATCTTTACCTCTATCTCTCTCTCCTTAAATTCATCACAATATCAGATAATTGAATGTAGAAAGCTGAGATCCTCTAGCTTTTCCGCTGAAAGATTTTCCACTGCACACTTCTTGTAATGCTTGCCAGGGCTGATGGTAGAATAGGCTGTGAATTATGCTTGGCTGAGAGAGAACAGGAGATTTAATTAGGCTAGAACGATTCTGGAAATAACCTTATTTGTGTAGCAAAGAAGGTAAAGAGACACTCAGAAGAACACAACTATAAATTACCACATTAGCAATAGCTTTTGAATCACTGATAATTACCTCTGCATGTCTTCAGCCCTTTTAGTTAGCAAGCTCGAGTTAAAATTAAAGTACTTTCGCAAAGGTTTAACTCCAGCTTTTGACCTTAATGTTTGGGCAATTGGTCCTTAGAGACTTTCCTTTTGGTTCAGGATATGATGATCTTGCAGACAAATAAGTTTGTAAGTAAGGTAAACTACCTTATAAACTTGCTATTCATTAGTTATTCTGCGGTAAATTACTTCCTACGTACTCTTCCTCACAGTCAGTGCAAAGAAGTCTATGTCTTGATGAAAGTACCATAAGCTGCATCATATTTCCTTAGAGTAAGACTGCCGATAGACAGCTAATATAAAGAAAAAGGTGTCTTGTAAATCCATCTTTGTGGTCTTGTATTAGTTTGTTTGTGGATCCAATGCTTTCTATTGACCTCCCAGGGTTTTAAGTACATGCTTAACGTGCCTCATCTTATTATGTATGAAAAAGGGAAAAGAAATTAAACTGTTTTTCAATAAATTACCAGAAATTCTTCCTGCACATGGAAAGCTTGGATCTATCTTACCTGAAATTTATCAGCTCTTTCAGTGCCATCTTTTCAGAACTGTGGTCACTCTTCACACAACACATCAACTTCTCTCTCACATCAACTCGTGAACTAGATCCCTCAAATTACATGGAAATGGTGCATGAATGGAGCATGCTGCATAAAAAAAATTAAACTCTTGAATTTGATTTTACCTATAGTATAAAATAGCCTGAATGTGATGACTTTCTTGGACAGAAGTTTAAAGGTTGAAGGAGAAACAGAAAGAAATGTTTGCATTTTCAGTCAATGGAATTCTTTGGAGAGAACTATCTGACAATGCTAGACCTGTAAATAGGGTTTTTAAAGTTTTTATTATTATTTTAAATTAATAATGAAGTATTATTAACGTTATTAGATTTTTCCAACAATAAAATAATATTAGCTTTGGAAAAGATGGTCATGGTGCTTTAACTTTTTTTGGACTTTTTTTCCTGCTCAGGAGAATCTAAACAAAAATATTATTCTATATTTAATATCTTTTTATTATGCTGTCTACCTTCAATTAGATTTAAAATCTATTTTCTCTTCTTTGACATTTCCAGCTGAAAACTCCTAGGAATTTTTCAGTTCAAAAATTTTTTACTTTCTGTTTCAGTTTGAAGTGAATACTGGTGGAAAACATAACTTTCTCCTCTGCTCCCCCCCCAAAAGAGTTCTAATTAAATTTAAATATGTATGTTTATTTTATACTGGAACAAAAGAGCAATGAACTAGCAGCCTTCTCTATGAGAATATCTGTTCCCTTGTTGCCTGACCCTTGTGCCTGAGAGAAGAGTACACCACTAGCAAGTTCCTTAGCGTGAAGCAGTAGTTGAGTAGGAAGGCAGTGAAGAAAATGACCACCCAACTAGAGGCAGATGATAGTGCACAAATTCAAAGTACTATAAAAACAAAATAGAAAGAATTTTTTAATACTCAGAAAGTCTTCTAATCTCTTGGTGGTCTTGATTTTTATCTCAGTTACACCAACGAATGAATTAACTCAAATTAATCCGTCTCTTATGCAGTAATGTGGATCCAAATTTGTGCCACAATATGTTAATTATTCTTAATCAGTTACAGTAATTAATGAGCTACATGAATTCATTACATTGCTGTTAAAGCAATGGCATAGACTTCACAATTCCTTTAGCTTTTTGTGTTGCAGGTGAAAATAGTTTATCTTGTAGGAGGCAATGGTCATAAATTAGATACATAATGATATAATAACGTTAACATTTAACTGTTACCACCGTTAGAAAAAAGAAGTGATTAATAATTTTCCCTACAGAGTCCAACAGCACTCTGCATTTGGTTAGGGAAGGAAAGGCAAAAGTAACTTAAAATATACATGTTCAAAAGACTGTAAGAAAAGTTAGTGGAAAGATTCCTAATGACTTTTCTGATATTTGGATGAGGGCTTAAATGAACTCTCAAGTTTTCCCAGTGTATTATGGAATCATAGAATCATAGAATCATTAAAGTTGGAAAAGACCTTTAAGATCATCGAGTCCAACCATCAACCCAGTACCCATGCCCACTAAACAATGTCCCGAAGCGCCACATTCACACGTTTTTTGAACACCTCCAGTGATGGTGACTCCACCACTTCCCTGGGCAACCTGTTCCAATGCCTGACTACCCTTTCGGTGAAGAATTTTTTCCTAACATCCAATCTAAACCTCCCCTGGTGCAACTTGAGGCCATTTCCTCTCGTCTTATCACTTGTTACTTGGGAGAAGAGACCAACACCCGCCTCTCTACAGCCTCCTTTCAGGTAGCTGTAGAGAGCGATMAGGTCTCCCCTSAGCCTCCTCTTCTCCAGGCTAAACAACCCCAGCTCCCTCAGCCGTTCCTCATAAGACCTGTTCTCTAGACCCTTCACCAGCCTCGTCGCCCTTCTCTGGACACCCTCCAGCACCTCAGTGTCCTTCTTGTAGTGAGGGGCCCAAAACTGAACACAGGATTCGAGGTGCGGCCTCACCAGTGCCGAGTACAGGGGCACGATCACCTCCCTACTCCTGCTGGCCACACTATTCCTGATACAGGCCAGGATGCCGTTGGCCTTCTTGGCCACCTGGGCACACTGCCGGCTCATGTTCAGCCGGCTGTCGACCAGCACCCCCAGGTCTTTTTCTGCCRGGCAGCTTTCCAGCCACTCTTCCCCAAGCCTGTAGCGTTGCCTGGGGTTGTTGTGACCAAAGTGCAGGACCCAGCACTTGGCCTTGTTGAACCTCATGCAATTGGCCTCGGCCCATCGATKCAGCCTGTCCAGATCCCTCTGCAGAGCCTTCCTACCCTCAGGCAGATCAACACTCCCGCCCAGCTTGGTGTTGTCTGCGAACTTACTGAGGGTGCACTCGATCCCCTCGTCCAGATCATTGATAAAGATGTTAAACAAGACGGGCCCCAATACTGAGCCCTGGGGAACACCGCTTGTGACTGGCCGCCAACTGGATTTGAACCCATTCACCACAACTCTCTGGGCTCGGTCATCCAGCCAGTTTTTTACCCAGTGAAGAGTACACCCGTCCAAGCCATGAGCCGCCAGCTTCTCCAGGAGAATGCTGTGGGAGACAGTGTCAAAGGCTTTGCTGAAGTCCAGGTAAACCACATCCACAGCCTTCCCCTCATCCACTAGGCGGGTCACCSGGTCGTAGAAGGAGATGAGGTTGGTCAAGCAGGACCTGCCTTTCATGAACCCATGCTGGCTGGGTCCGATCCCCTGGTTGTCCCGCACCTGCCTCGTGAGCGCCCTCAAGATGAACCGCTCCATGATCTTCCCCGGCACCGAGGTCAGGACAGGCCTGTAGTTCCCCAGATCCTCCTTCCGGCCCTCCTTGTAGATGGGCGTCACATTGGCAYGCCTCCAGTCGTCCTGGACCTCCCTCATTAACCAGGACCGGTGATAAATGATGGAGAGTGGCTTGGCAAGCTCCTCCGCCAGCTCCCTCAGTACTCTTGGATGGATCCCATCCGGCCCCATAGACATGATATCTATATCATGTCTCTTCTAGATTGCCTTTTCTTGTCCTTTGTAGTGTTGAAGGCATTTCCATGATATACAAGTAATGACACAATGCTGTTTGTTGCTGTTCTGCTTTCATGAATCAGTTAAAGGATGGCAAAGCAATAGTTACTGGAAACTTGGTTTCACACAGGCTTTGTTCGATGGAGGTTTTTCATGTCACAGAGGTTTCTGCTTACATCAGAGTTAAAAATCTGTGTCTGCAAGCCTGCGTGTACGGCATAGCACAAAGCACGTAAGTCAGAAGAGCAGCAGTTGTTCAGCACCGCTCTTTGTGTAGCGTGCAGGGGGCTTTCCTGGCAGTTTTCATGGGAACACTCAAAGCCTTGTACAGCTGCTTCACTCAGCCAGTGCATGCGTTAAAATCTAAGAAAAGGAGAGAAAGAGATGTTAGTCTTTACTGCTGTTCTGAGAATGCGATATATTGGCAACATGCTGCATTTTGATTATATTTCATCACAGGTTGCCTGATACTATGTCATTAGGCATTTATTCCCTTAGTGCAAAAGTGCATTGGAAAAATGGGCAACAGAATCCCGGAATGGGGTTGCTTTGTGTTAGGTATAATGTAAACAAAGTAAGGCTGTTCTTGCCCTGGCAAACTTGCAGTCTAAAAGATAAAAGAAGAAGAAAAAAAAAGATTGTCTAAGGCCTCTCAAGGCTGATAAGTGGCAGGACTGTTTCCTGAATGCTGCCACATGGTATTGAATTTTTACCTCACCTTCACTTCAGATTTAAAAAGAAAATTCACACCTTGAAAATTTCTCAAAAGGATGAAAGCATTTATCTTGCAGAAAGGAAAATAAAGGTGAACTGTTTCATTTCACCCTGTCAAAATATCTGATGTTGAGTTATAGGTTGCAAAATCATACAGAAAGTTAAGTGTTATATGAAAGTATTATACATTTATAGTATAAATGAGTTATTCATCTTACAATTGGTTCATCTGTTAAAGGTAAGCCAAAAAAGACATTTCATGTTGGGCAATTTCACATTTCATGTGAATAAATTCAAAGCACTCTCAATACAAAAGCTTGGAAAATTATATGTAAAATGTGAACAAAATAAAAAAATGATAGGATGATACAAAATGGAGTTGAAAGGAATTTTAAGGGGTCATCTACCAGATCTCTCTCTGCTGAAATCAGAAAGAATGGTAGGCATATCATACTTTGCCCAATATGTTCTCTAAACTTCCAATAATTTACGTTTTGTGGGCTCCCTAGACGATCTAATGCTTAATTAACCTTACCATTAGAAAATATTTTTCCTTGTATCCAATTTAACTCCCTTGCTGGCAATTTAAGCCCATTACTTCTCGCTACAGCTACTTGGACATAGAAAAGAGTTTATTCCCTTCCTCTCTGCAACAGCTTTCTATGTAACTGAAGATTATTAGAAGAAAAAATGACCACACATCTTTTGTTTGTTTGTTTGTTTTTTGTAATGGGCAGCCTCTATTTCATTAATTTTTCGCATGAAAAGAAGATGGTTGCATCATTCCATTAAATCTAAGCATTAAGCCCGCTGATTAGCTCCTTAAYTGAAGGAATGAATGTGGAATAAAAGCAGATCTTTTAATGAAATGCAAAATTAAAAACAAAACAAAACAACAACCAAGCAAACAAACAAAACCACCACCACCACAGCAACAAAATTTTCTTTACATGTATCCTAGAAGGGATGGAATTATGTACCTGAAATAAACAGCCTGGATGCAATTTCCTATTTGAAACTTCACAATTTAAAATGTGAAATTGTCTTCAGCTTCTGTTTTGGCATCTATGAAACAGGTAAACAACATATAAGAAAGGAAAATATAGAAAATTTCATGAAGGCAATAGTGTAATTAATTTCATTCAGCAGAGTTTTCTAAAAGGGCATACTAAAAGCTGAGTGTGTTCTGCATGTAAGACTCCAGGAAAGCGGACTTGAACCACCTGCTTTTGTAAGGATCTGCATTTTCAAGGTGGAGGCATTAATGGAGATCTTTGAAAATGTTCATCCAAATCCAGAAGTCCATAGTTAGAGGACTGAAGCTTTTAGAGTCTGCTGGTGRGTTGTAATGGGCCTTCAAAGCATGTGCTGAAACTGGAACGAGAAATGGACTCCTTGTGAACTTGGAACAAAGACAGATAGAAGTATTAAATTCCTTGATAAAAGTATTAAAGTAGAAAATTCCTTGGTAAAATGGTGATGGAAATTCCCTCAAATCCTACATTAAAAATACCGGTTAAAAACTGAAGAATATGGCCAGAGTGAGGCAAACTGAAGATCTACAGTGAATGCTCAGTCCTCTATGGGGACTTGTGAATGTTTGCATTTGAGCTATCTTTGCTGAATTCTGCTTCATTTCCCCAAGCCAGCATTGTGTACACTAGCATAAAAGTACAGCACTTCAAAAACCAATGTATTCTTAATTTTTCTACAAATTTGGTATGGAATGTGTCCTAGCGCCACCGAAATGGAAAAAGATAGACTGAAATGTATTTCCATAAAGCTGTGCTTACAAACTGCAGATAGGATATACAACTTTTTGGTAGCTACAGATTATTTTATCCTACGTATTTATTGCAGGCTAAGGATGGGATATACCAGGATATACCTGGATATGTCTGGATAATCTGTTTACTGAGCAGATGACATAACACGTGATCTAAACATCACTTAGTACATTTACTTGTTCAAGTTGCTAATAGCAACAGTTTGAAAATGAGTCAAAATCTTCACTAAAAGAGTTTTCCATTTGAACAGGAAAATGATTTTGTATAGATAACAGTAATTGACAGTAAGACTTAATGTACTTTTTACAGACGGAATTTCTCATTTAGTTATAACGGGCTGTCAATAGCATCAGCATCGAAGTAGAGCAAATTATTTTAAAAGAATCTTATGTGGGATCTAAGACAAAAAAAAAAAAAAAAAACACCTTTAAAAGTTCTCCTGGTTAAAAATATGAAGATACACAAAACAACATAGGGGCCTACAAGAAAGCTGGAGAGGGACTTTTTACAAGGGCATGTAGTGATAGGACAAGGGGTAATGGCTTTAAAATGAAACAGGGTAGATTTAGATTAGATATAAAGAAGAAATTCTTCACTATGAGGGTGGTGAGGCACTGGAACAGGTTGCCCAGAGAGGTTGTGGATGCCCCATCCCTGGAAGTGTTCAAGGTCAGGTTGGATGGAGCTTTGAGCAACCTGGTCTAGTGGAAGGTGTCCCTGCCTATGGCAGGATGGTTGGAACTAGATGGTCTTTAAGGTCCCTTCCAACGCAAACCATTCTATGATTCTATGATACTATGACTGCAGGAAAAATTAAAGCATACTGTAAATAGATCAATGTGTAATTGGTAAATTAAGTAATGTATTTCAAGTTTCAGCCACAGATAAAATGATACATTTTATTATGAAAAACATAGCTTTGTATACTGTCAGTAGTCTATTAGCTTTTTTTTCAATCGAGAGTGCTACAAAAAAAAAGGTGTATTTTTTCTCTGCAGCATCTGATGCCTGAAAACATGAAAATACTAAAATGTTTTTGATAACTTTTTAGTGCTATATTTCTACAGCTATATTGCTGTAGGAGGCATAATCCAGCATTGCTTGGCTGCTTCCCAGAAAGCTATGAAATTGCATCAGGATTGCGTTAGAAAGGAAAATAAACTACAGTCAAATGGTTTGAACTAGTAACCGTGTCATCATTTGCTCTGGCATCACTGATGCTGAATAATGCCAACACTCTGCATTTGCCTGCCTGAGGTACTTGATTTCCACTGCTAAAGGTTGCAGGAGCCCTGCAGTTCTGCCAGCCCCAGCTTGAACAATGCTGGCATGGGTGACTGGCTGGAGTGGAAATTTGGTCATAGACAGGGTCACTCAAAATGCGATGGAGATATACTATGGATTTCACAGTTCTATGGCAACCATTCCAGGTGTTCTCCTGGATGTCTCAAAATATATATTTGGGGATGTAAAAGGTTCTGGAGGGGAAGAATTCCTTAGGATACGGAGAGTCAGTTGCTTATGATCCTGGCAGACCTGGGGTCCCTAGGAGAATCCAGATGCTGCGCTTGCCCTGAAATCGTAAGCTCTGGACAAGTAGTTCTGTTGAGTGAAGTATTTGGCACCATAGATGTTAGTGTGACTCTCTAACAATGGGAAGCTTTTAAAATGGAAAATAAAACCCCTGACATCTATTGGGACAGTACTTTATTGGTGCCACAGGGATGCATATTTTGAGAAAGAAAAAAATTATGGTTTATTTTTTAATCAGAATATTATCAACTATCACAACGTAAGAAATTATAAGCTTCAAACAGCTCTACTAATATGTTATCAAGTAGTGATAATATTGTGACTGACTCTATTCTAGATAGGAAGTGAGAAGCACATTGAAAAATCTTTCTTGGCTCCAGAAACAAGCTTACTTTCTCTTTTGATTTTCCTAGCAATAAAACAATCTTGGACTTAATGTTTATCTTAATAACCATGAAGAAAAGAAAAGAAAAGAACATACACACACACACACACACACACAAAAAAACCCAAACCAAACCAAAACAAAAACCCAGTTAAGCTGAATGGTCTTTGTGAATGACATCAAGACTTAAAATTTCTGTTCCAGTTCCGTAAATATATCGTACCCTGCCCTAGGTTCTGGCTTTCTCTGGCAGCCTCAGTACCCCATAGATGGATGGGTACACCCATGAGGCACAGCTCTCATCACCACCCAGCCCAGAAATCTGCTTGCTGGATAAGCCCAGCCACATGCAGCTCTCCTGATTCTTCTGCTGTTGTCCCAGAGCAGATGTGGGGCAAGCACCAGCAGGGATGAAAAAAGCAACTACCAGCTGAGATTGGCATAACAAAGCTCCTCCTAGTTTGACAAGGCAGAGGCTAATTTTTGGCTTTCCAGGCAGAACTGCTGACTGCAGATCACAAAGGTCCCAGGCTAAATCTTGGGTGTGTTAATGAGCAGAACACAAACATAGTAAATCACGCCAAGGAAAGGGGACTCTGTTAATTGCTTAAATTCACTTTTTGTGTGGCTACCAACTGGCTGATATAAGTGTAGTGAACGCAATACAGACTCATTCTGCTTTAGCACTGATTCTTCCATTCATTATTTTCTTTTCCGCATCCCTTTATTTTCTTTCCTTTTTTGTCCATGGTTTAATGTCTGTTTTCTGCTTCCTGCCAACAAAGTGATAGCAAACGCTGTAAAAAATTGTGTCTTATGTATTGTCAACTAACTTTGAGGTTGTTTTTTTTTCCCGTACCAAACACATAATTTACTCTGGAAGCTCTGTGTTTTAACTTTTTATTTTGCATTCTGGTAAGCTGCACAGTATATGTTAGACACCCAGGCTTAATTTCTCTGGTTACAGACTCTTTTATATATCCTGATTTGCAATAGTTTTTTCGCATGAGTCAACCCCTACCGAACTCCATTAGATTACACAGAACCTTAGTGATTACCAGGGAACAGCTGGCTCTGTTTCTGTATGTCTGTCAGGTATAGTATGTGTTTTATTGATGTATTGAAGTGCAAGAGATTTCATCAAAGGTTAAGTAGCAAGTTCTCATACATAAGACCTCAAAATTGACACAATGGGTCATACTAAGAGACCATCTAACTATCTCATCTCTGGCAGATATAAGAAAAGAGGAGTAGAAGGAAGCTCTTTCCCTAAAATTTTGTACCAGACACTTCTGAGTGGAAAATTGGATTGCTTTTAATAACTACTTCTGTTAATATAATGTTTTTAATATTTGTAAACATTTGGCATCCACAGCCACCCTTCTATTGCAATTGTGCTGGTTTTGGCTGGGACGGAGTTAATTTACTTCATAGTAGCTAGTATGGGGCTATGTTTTGGATTTATGCTGAAAACAGTGTTGATAATACAGAGATGTTTTAGTTACTGTTGAGCAGTGCTTACACAGTGCTTAGTTTGCTGCTTCTCACCCCACCCCACCAGCGAGTGGGCTGGGGGTGCACAAGGAGTTGGGAGGGGACACAGCTGGGACAGCTGRCCCCAACTGACCAAAGGGATATTCCATACCATATGGCGTCATGCTCAGCATGTAAAGCTGGGGGAAGAAGAAGGAAGGGGGGATGTTYRGAGTGATGGCGTTTGTCTTCCCAAGTAACATGTGATGGAGCCCTGCTTTCCTGGGGATGGCTGAACACCTGCCTGCCCATGGGAAGTAGTGACTGAATTCCTTGTTTTGCTTTGCTTGCATGCACGGCTTTTGCTTTCCCTATTAAACTGTCTTTATCTCAACCCACGAGTTTTCTCACTTTTACCCTTCTGATTCTCTCCCTCATCCCACCATGAGCAAGCGGCTGTGTGGGGCTTAGTTGCTGGCTGGGGTTAAACCACGACACAATGCATCCCACAGTTTTCTCACATACTATTTATAAAGTATTTMTTTTTGACTTATTGTTTCTGTTCAGTTATTCTGTAATTCCCCTTCACCTACYAGTTTTCCTATTCTTCAAATGTTTAGTAATTGTTGGTTTGTGTTCATCTTCTTCATACTGCTTGTGATTTTGTACAGCTTTCGCATGCTCCCTATCACCTCTGTTCCAAGCTGAAGAACCCTAGCATTTAATTTCTTCTCACTCTCAAATTGCACTGCCACTCTGAGAGTAAAATCACTGTCACTAAAAGGAATAGCAATCAATTTTTCACCAAATACTGTCATTATACACAGGCAAAAAGGTTCAGCAAGCTTTGGAAATGCATGAGTAAATATAAGATTACAGTTGGTTGTTTGTTTGTTTTTCCCCAGATACTGTTGGTTTCTCTCCCTTGACTTACCTAATTTACCCAGATCCCAAATGTTTTATCTCATTTCACATTCTATGACGTACAAGTTGCCCCAAAATACACCTGGTCATATGAAGGAAAGCGAAATTGTAGGCAAATATATTTCATTTTAACTGTGAATGGGTAATCATGAAAGTGTTAATTCCTATAGAAATTTGTTCCTAATCCAGGTGCAATTCAATGTTTCTCCAATTATCTGAAAGAAAATATTCTACTCATTATTGATGATAATTCAGAAATTGATAACAAAAAAACACTATATACTGCCCTATCTAGATTGCTTGACAAGGTGAGCACAGTCAAGCATGTTTCCTGACACAGTACAGGAAAGTGGAAGATTCATGTTCAAAGAGCAAAGAATGGTGCCATTACCACAAAATGTGAAATTTTGTCCTTTGGAGCAGTGATTCTGAAAAGGCTTTACAAATCACTTGGATAACCAAATCAATATCAACATCCAATGCAATAATATAGCTAAGAAAGTCACCTTAGTCCTTGCCCTGAGAAATTATTCAAGGCTTGGAAAAATATCTTTGTCGGTAAGAGATTTAAGGAGTTTAGTGTATTTACTTTATAGAAAAGTAAGCTAACAAACAAAATGGTGATTGCATATAATCACTAATCATGCAATCATAAAGAAAAGAGATACTGAAGACTCTGTACTCATGTAGACAAAGACATAGAAGGATCAAAAACCTGGAAATAATCTTTTCACCAGAAGGAAAGCAATTGGGACAAATTTCCCAGTGGATTATCCATCTCTTTAAGACTTCCTACCTAAAGCACACCTTCTAGAAAAAGATCACAGTCCTTCAGAAATGGCTGAAGTCTTAATTTAGAAAAGAGTGGATGTGGTTCTTTATCCTATATTATGAAAAATATTGGACTGAGTCATTGAAATTGTTCCTCTAAATGATATAAAAATTACTGTACTGATCCCCCCTTAGATTTACACTTCTATCTTCTACTTAATATCAGTAATAGTATTAACAACTGTGACTCCATCTCCACTGCCATCACCTTTTATGTATGACAGTAGTTAAACATAAAGTTCAAATCGCACATTTCTCACTTCAGAAGATATTTTTCCCTATGGGATAATAGTTGGCTAGCTTTGGTATTTTGAAGTCTTTCTGCTGAGTTTGTTTTTCTTGCTTCCTAATTCTCAATTTCAAAAGGTCTTCCATCTTGGTCATATTTCACCCAGGAAAAAAATATCTTTCAATCTGGAGGGTACGGACACCTCATATTTAAGCTAATTCCACAGCTATCCCACCAGCAATCCCTGACACATGCATTTCTGGGTTTCCACAGTTGTTTCACACCTTGCCTGTTTTCCCTTTGCCCCCACTTATCAAAAGAAGTTCAGGAGAGCATCAAGGATCCATGCACATCAGCACATTGCTTTTCCACTGATGTGCCGAGCCAGCTCAAGTATTTCTTAATTGAGACCAAAACAGAATGTGTGAAACTTCTAGTGGAATTCTTCACACTGGGATTCAAACCACAACTGAGTACCATATGCTCCATGAGAATGCTTATTTTCCCTCTCACACTTTGAATTAAAAGGAAAACCACTCAAATGGGGTAGTAAGAAAAATCTAAAAAGCACCCCCAAAATTATGTTCATAATAACCCCAAAAGGCACCCAAGAAAGGACCCATTTCCCAGAACTGATATTTAAATGAAAAGGTTCTCATCAAATTGAACCAGAGTTAAACCTTAACCAATTATATTTAAATATAATGAAAAATAAATACAGCTGAGCTATTGAGATAGCTGGAATAGCTAAAGGTCTGTCAGCACTTCCATTATAAACCTAGTTTGTTCAGGGGATTATAAGTGCTGTAAAAATGTGTTCCAGGCTGAAACTTGGCAGACAAAGGTTGTAGTTTTAGAAGTTGGGATTTTTTTTTTTTTTTTTTTTTTTTTTTTTAGAATAGGTTCAAAAAATAGGATTGGCCATTTTTAAGTTATAGGATTGGTAGGCTCTGGAATTTTCCAATGCTATTTTTGGCGTTCCCATAACTCAAAAAAGGACTGATTTTAAAAATAAGATGATGTAAGCTATTATTAGTCCATGATGTGAACTAACCATATGCTGCTTTTGGGATTTGTACAGGGGTTTATTTTTAAAAGGCAAGTGGGTTCAAACACAGGTCACTAGACTAATATAGTTTGTTTGACTCGTAGGGTGGGATTTTTCAAGCGCCCTCAGCAGTGGCCTACCTCAGCTCCCAAGAGCTGACATCAATGGGGTCAAAAGCTGAGGACTTAGTATAGCCCCACTCATCAGCTGGGATAATGGCAATAAACTCGGATACCCGCTTATTCTTTTATTATTCATCTCTCATGCCTTCTCTCTGTGATGGACTGGAGTTTCATCAAAAATTCTTGGTATGGCATAGCACAGATTTATTGATATATTTCTTCCCTACCTCCTTCTCTCTGGTGGTTTATAGACCTGGGAAACCAACTGAGCATCAAAAGCCTTTCCCTCCCAGCAATGCCTCCTTAATCAGTTTCTGCAAGGAGTACAGGATTATCTGGGGTGCAACACACATTTCTGGCCTTGAACAAGGAAGCAAGTGAGCTCTGGCCATCCCCTTCACCCTACAGACGACAGCATGACAGCAACACTACACAAGGTGCGGATGCAGAACTAGAAAAGAGATGAGCTGTGAATGCAAAATACTTGCAAGAGTTGTCTAGGAACACGACTAGTCAGAGAGAAGCAAGGATACTTCTTTGTAAGTATGTGTGAACAAACACCACTGCAAAAGTATCAAGGAACATTAACTTTCACCTTTCATCTTCTTTCTGTCCACGGAGGAGAGTGGGTGTATATGCCCAGAGGGAGTGGGTAACTCTGCCGCTGCTATCATCACAAACATGAGTCAGGGTCTTCAAAGGGCTGAAGAACTCTGTTCTGACATTTAGAAATCCCAAGCTCCACAGGGTCTTTCCAGCACTTTCCCAAGCTCAGAGATGATCCTCTTCTGTTGATGTTGAGAACATACTATTTTTTACAAACATGCTTCAAAAAAGATTCTGTTTCTCTGCTCCCGGAAGAACGAGCAAGGCAACGGTTTCAGACACAGTACCCTGGTGCAGGAAATCAGCATTTACATTCGGGCTTGAAAGGGACAGATGAAGGATTTGAGCCACCAGTTTTAGAAGAATAACCAAACTAGGAAACTATTGATTATTCCAGAATAGACCTTTTTCTTTCTCACTTTCTTTAGTGTGGTTGTTGGTATGTGGAAAGATTTCTATGCCAAGTTTCTGAGGGATCACAAGCAATATTGTTTCTTGATTATGTGAAACAGAAAGAGGATGCTGAAATCTGAAAATGTATCATAAAACCAAATTGAATAACTACTTTCTGACTAACACTTGCAAATATCCATGAAACATGAAATCATATGCTTATTTCTCTATTTATTTACATAATGAAGTATGCTAACAAAAAATACTTCTGTTTTGGGTTTTTGTTTTTCAACTTGCTCCTTTATAAATAACTTTTTATTTTAATCAATGTTAAAGTTTTTTGAGATGTGGTTTTTAAAAAACATTTACACAGCACAATTCACAGCATTTGGGGTGAGAAACCATATTTATTTATACTTCATATTGCTAATAACTCAACAGCTGTAAAATACTAATCTAATTTTTTTCATACTCACAAACTACATAGGTTTTCAGGATCAGACTTGGCAGGGAGGTTGTCCTCATTAAGGAGAATTAAGAAATACTGGCAGTGGGTCAGCATGACTGCTCCTAGTTCACTACATAAGTGAAAAGAAAACAGGAGACTGGAAACAAACAGAAAACACTAGTTAAAAATATCACAATAAAGTCTTGTCAGCCAAGTAATATTTTAATACTTCTCCTACTGTYACTGAACAGCATATGCTACACATATCAGGATTTCTTCTGAAATGCTTAGTTATTAAGTACTGTATACCATGGTAGACTTTTGTTTTTTCCCTGCTGGGGTCGGATTAACCTGGTATGACCCAGTGCCTGATTGAAAGACCACCACAGATTTTACTTCAAATGCCTCCAACGCAAGCCTTCAGAGGGGCATAAGTTCAGAGGAGTAAGATTTGCTTTGTCATGATGAGTGTCCTCCAAAGGCAAAGATTTGCCATGTTTTAGCATAACACAAGGGAGAGCACTTCTGCAGTCAGCCTGAGATTTGCCTTACCTAGAACTCCCCAAAACCTGCATGCAAGTCATATCCCTATTCTCCACTCAGACTCCCTRTCTCCAGCCTGGCCTGGTGGACTGTGCTCCCAAAAGCTCTGCAGATGGATGGGAGCTCTGTGTCCCAGTCTTCTAAGGGGCTGTGAAAGGAAAAAAGACCTTGTTGATCATCTAGGCTATCATCATCCCACAAGTCCCACATAATAACCCCAGATGCTATCAAGTCTACAGTCTTTGTTACATGCTGGTGGAAGAGGGGGATTATCTAAACCTGAACTCCTGGAAGCTGTAAATGAAACATTGCCTTGATTTTCTACAAGAAAAAGAAGTCTTTAAAAGTGCAATTGTGTCCCTCAGCATGAAATCAAAGATGTTTCAAAAAAAAAAAAAAATCAAATTCTCACGCAGTGGCCTCATCAATCCAGTAATCAAAAATAATATGAAAAAATATTTTTACTCCTTTCAATAAGATCTTTAATTTGTTTTCATCATGTTTTATTAAATGGTGACAACAGTAATGAAAAAATGGATTTCAGTCAGCTCTCTGCCAAGCACTGACGTAGGGGGCAGAAAGAGCCATGGTTGCCTTCCTGCTGGGTAGGCATCAGTGAAGAAGCTGCACTGTTTCCAATCACAGGGGACTTGTGGTTTGCTAGGGATCAGGCAACTGGGAGAGAGAAGAGAGGACAGGCAGCCTTTTCCCTCCCTGCAATGCAGAGGACAGGGAAAGGATTTGATCACTAAGTTTCAGATGTAATCAGAATAGTGCTGCTCAGAGCACAGGATCTCAAGCTCCCCTCTCAGCTTCTCTGGGAACCCTCGTCCTCTGTGGGGACCACAGGTTGTATCAAAGTAGTGGGGGGGATGGAGGACAAGTGGAACAAGGGGAAGGAAGAGTTAAGTCAAATCTCTGCCTTCTCCATATCAGAATTCCTTCCCAAGGCTGATTCCGGAGAAGACACATTAAAGGCTGTTGAATACCCAAGCTTCAGTCAGAGGATTGAACATAATTTTAAATCTCACTTCACACTTCTATTTCCATTTCAGTAGGTCCTTTTAAATGAACTCCAAAGGCCAGATGATGAGCTGGGCGAAGGGAAGGAAGCTCTGAGTCAACAGCGGCTCATAATTTCCTTTTCAACTGTCAAAACATACCCTTACCCTCCTCTCCCTGAAGCCTCCTGGTTTCTCTTGTGACTCCTAACTCCATAGCCCATTATCTTTTAAGGAAAATGAGATTAATTCGGATCCTTCCCCAGCGTGKTTATAAAAGGGGAAATTCCTTAAACCACTTACTCAGAGCAGATCCTTTTAAGGTTTTGCTTTTGTTGTGAGAAAGCAAGCTGAGGAATTTTCAATATTGGAACACCCCACCCCTGGGCTGCATCACTTCAAAACCAAATGTTCAACTATTTGCAGCTCTATTGTTAGATTGCTTTGTTATGTGATACACTCCCTGACTGCATGCTCTGTGACACTGGGAATCATAAAACCCTCATTTTGGAAATGAGCTCTGGTATGTACATAACCCACATACCAGGGAGCAGGGCTTGGTGGCACTCAGAGCACTGCCTGTGTTACGAGGTGTTAGTGAAAGTTTTGGTCTCTTCAGCCCCTTTTATTGGTTCTGCAGTGGATTCCTTACTTACAGATGTTTTCAAAACCAGCAGTTCCAAGGAGAGTCTACTTATTGCCAAAAGTTTACAGCTGAATTTCTTGGCATTCGCAAGCAATGATTTCATCAGAACATGAAATAAGTCAGAGCTGCTGTTGAAAGACACCGTTTTATAATCCAGCATTGTAAATTTAAGACTTTTATTTGCTGCAGAGTTTGGTTTCCATTTGTTCAACTCTCTGATAGGTGTATTGCTTGGGAACAGATATAGAAGTTTTACAGGCCCTTTGTGCAATTTAAAACCCCTGTATAGAATACCATAGTGCGCTGCCCATTCACATCATTAAAGACTTTTACAAGAGTATCATGTTCACACTTATATGTACTTTACTCTAGCGACCCTCCCCGTGCCATGTTTGAATTATTATAAACGGGCCCACGCAGAATGCTGCCTCAATAGCTGAAGTAGGGAGGCTTTGTTTAAATTTCAAATAATAGCTGAATGGTGTCTGTTTGTTCCTGATCAACACTCTGCATACAAAAAACGTTGCACTTTCTTAAAAGGCAGCAAATGTGGACAAATATTAGCTTTTGGAACTAAAGGGGAAGTTATTCATTCACTCAGCAGTGCTTTGCAAGCTATCAATCTTCCAGGTATTTCTATTAGCTTTAATCATCGAGGTTGTTTGTTTGGAGCAATTTCTAAGAGAATAAAGGTACCTTTGGCTCTTATCTCCTGTCATCAAAGCATCCATTAGGAAATCCAAGCCCTGTAGGCAAGCTCAAGGGATTACTCAAAGAGGTTTTCTTGAAACAATCAAGAATTCGGTGCCCTCTCTTCAGTGCACAGGAGTTCAGTTGGAAACCATAATCTGAAAGAGAGGTTTATCTGAGGCTTAATACAATTTGAACAGGATTTTGTTCAAGGCAAACCTACAGATAAAAGCACCTTAAGTATGTTGAAACAAAGATGAGCCCGCATTCCTTGTGGTGCTGTTTCTAAGCCCAATGGTCTGTCAACAAAGTGGGGGGAAAAGCTCTAAAAGTCTTACAATTATCACAATAGTCAGTAGATTGGGCCACTGAGAAGCTAATTAATAGCTTTTTAATAAAGGAATGCTGATTAAGTGTGAAGCAGTCAAAAGCTGATTCAGTGTTGGGGGTGGGAAGGCTTGCCAAGTAAACAGGAAGCTTGAGGATGGGGAAAATGTAAAGATTGGGAGCTTGTTAAGTAAAAAAAAATGTCTTTAAGATACATGATGAGCTTAAACTGAAAAAAATTCTGAAATGCATATAAGCCTGAATTTCCACAGAATTTTACTATTTTCATTCTTCAGTTTCAGGAATTTAATTCAACTCACTGCTAATGGAAAGAGAAGACAGGAGATTTGGTCAAAATGCTAATGCACCTTTACATTTAGGATCCCTGGGCTTAGGAGAGAGTGCAGTGTAGTACAGCTAGGATTTGGGTGACCTGGGTTCAACTCCTGCTTCTTCCACTTGAGTGCCTTGCCTTCTTTGGTTTTCCTTCCCTGGGAAGGGAAATGAAGAATGCTTTGAGATCAACTGACAAAAAGCCTAATGTGAAATTTAGATATTGTTGTACTACTGCTATTCCCAAGAGTCCCAACTGTCAGTTGGAACTTTGTCTTTGGTTCTGTACGAACAGAGAGCACAAAGCCTGGCTCTGCCTTGAAGAGCTTACTATAATTAAATGGGCCCGACTGAGTCACAAATGAGCAAGTAGGAAATTTTTAAAGAGAAGCATTGTGTTTCAGTTTCTTAAGGAAACAGATACAGTTATGCTTTTCTTTAGACTGGAAGCTTTTCAGAGCATGCAACTGGGGAATGAACGTGTCTATGAGGGCATCAATCTATAAAGCTAATGAAGTAGACAACATGTATTTGAAATTTCAAAACAGTTTTAACAACAAACTGTTAAAGAAACCTAAAGCTAATTAGAAAACTCATTTGCCATGAGGTTGGAGTTCTTTTCAGGACTGAAAGTGAATTAAAGAATAGGAAGCAAGGCACAAAGCTTAATGGTTACTTTTCAGGCTGGAGAAGAGTAAACAGTGTGGTCCCTCAGAGATGAGTTCTAGAGCCTGTTTTATTCAACTTCTTCACCAATGACCTGAAAATGGGAGTGAACAGCAACATCTCCAAGTCTGAAGATGAAATTAAGATCTTTTGGATAGCTGAGTATCATGCCAACGACAAGAAACAACAGGAGGATCTTGCAAGTGTGTTTGGCTGCAGTTAAAAACAACCAAGAAGACATCAGATATCATTGGAAGAACACCACACAGATGCCATCATTTTGCACATATACAAAACCTTTGGTGCACCTGCCTCCTCAGTACTGTATGTGGTTTTATGATCTCAAGAAAGACATAGAGGAATTAGAATACAGAGAAGAGTAAGTAGGTGATGGAAGAGCTGTCTTACAAGAAAACATTAGAAAGGCTGGAACACTTTTGTTTCAGGAGGAAAAGGCTGAAGGGATATAATAAACTTCTGCAAAATCCTGATGACATGTAGGACTGTTATCCGGAAACTATTTCTTTATACAATAGCTAATTAAACTTCTGAAACTTATGGGCATAGGAGGTTGTGGGAGAGGACAGTTTTAACAGGTTCAAAGTAGATTAGATAAATTCATGGACAACAGATTTATAAATCAATGCTGACAGGACCAAGCAGAGATGTGTCTTTTCCATTCCTTATAAATTAATTTTGATGGGAGATGGACTACAGTGTATCACCAGGCTCATGTGCTCTCCCAAAATGGCATCTCATATTGCCATTGTCTGAAGCAGAATACTCAGTTAGAAGGACTGCTGACCTGGCCCATTAGGGTATTTCTTATATTCTGACATTTGTTCCAGTGTTGGACACTTATCTTAATTAAACTAATAGAGACTAAATATGCCATGTACACAATATTACCTCCCCAGAAATGGACACACTGACTTCTAAGACTTGTAATGTAAAACTGCTTCATTTTAAAGAGCAACACATCAGTGCATAAAGGGGAATTACAGGCATGTGTTGAACCAACATCAGATTAGGAAGAAAGTTAATTTCTCAGGGAAGAAAACAATCATAATATTAGCTTTTACATAAGCCTGATAATTTGTTAGGTTGCTATTCAAAATATAGCCTCAATAAAAACACTGCACATGGTTCCAAAAATCCTTCCTTCATCCTAACAAATTTATATGTCTGTAGAATTGTAAAACGTAATTAACTTTCATGGACTCAATGTCCATCTGTTGCCAGGGATATTTTTACATGATCCCATAAAAGAAGTCTATTATAAGCTATACAGTCCATCTATAGAACTGAATATGGATGAGTTACAGAGAGAAGCTCTCCATTTTTTCAGGCAGTTCATGCTGGTTCTGTCTAGGCGCCATCCCAATTTTCACCTGATTCATAATATCTCTGATGTGAAACTCTAGTCTGCATTGAACCTCTGTATGTCAACCCACTCCAAAAGCCTTGCAGAGGAGAATGCAGCATCTTTCCGCCCAAGCCTGGTTGCCATCAGCAAATTTATCCTGCTTCTTTCAGTGCGCAGTGTGCAAAAATGTAAAATTATTCAGGAGAAAACTCCTCTTTTAACATTGACCAGGAAAAGACCTGATCCTGCAGATATCCACAGGCTGACAGAAAGCTAAGCTTTTAATGTGCATCAGCCTGAGACAGTCTTCAGGAAAGGTAGGAGTTTTGAGATTGCCATCAAAGGCAGAAGACTAACAAGGGACTTTTAAAGTATTTCCTGTACTGAGATTAAACGAGACCCTCCCACCAGGACTGGCTCTGTGCAGAGGCAAAGCAGGCAGTCATTTAAGGAAGTGGGTTATCGACAGTGGCAAACCAGCTCCAGTCCCATTTCCAGCTTTTCCTGTGCCAGAACCTGAAAAGCCAAACTTAGCTGCTACTGTCCCAAAGGGAGAAGTCAGAGCAGCATCTGCTGCCATGAGGGCGGTGGACCTTCCTAGTAGCAACAGTTAACATCTCTTTATGTCCCATCCTTTAGCGACAGTAAGCATGTATTTCCAAATTCCTTCAGCTCATACAGTAATGAAAAATCTTGAGTCTTCTTGTCCCATGACATCTTAAATGCTCTAAGAATGTAGTCAAGGGCAGAGCCATTCTACTTTTTCTTGCTCCTCTGGTTTATTTTTTTCTCCTTAAAACTGTTTTTCTTTGTATTTCTATTATTATTTCAGATTTATTTCAAGTTTATTTCACTGTCTCTTGTCCTACTTACTATTAAATTGACCCTACGTATTTTAGGAGTTAGATAACTTCCTTGACTTCTTCATAGGTTCTTTACATTACAATACCTTTCAAGCCAATGGAGCTACCATGAAGATGCACTCTCTAAACCATTGTGGCTAAAGTTAAAAGCTTGGAATTTAAGTTATGCTTTTGGGTTTGTTCACTAATTCTATTTCAGTTCCTTCAGTTAAAGGCATCAAAATTCTTGGAGTGGAGACATGGATGTGATTAACCTGAGATGCAAATCTCCAGTGAAACTTGAAGCTCTTTAGCCTGAAAATTAGCTATAAATCTTCACAAAATTGGCCTTTGTTACCAGATATTTGTGCTAAAACTGTGCAAGTAAATGTTTGATGTAACTCATAATTACTGAGATTTCAGAAAATTTTGAATTTTGCATCTGGATGACATTTTAGCTTTTGATTAAAAACTTGAAAGAAATGGATACAGTTTGTCCTAAGGTTGTCTCAGATTCACCTCAGATTCAATTCCCTTACTTATTTGGTGTGTTTTTATTTGTGAGAGGGTTCTTACTAAGATAGGTATGGAATGATGTCGCCTTAACCTTAGACACAGAAAGAAGAATAAATGAACTTCCAGAGTAAGACATCTTCCTCTGCCTGTATAAGCTTTGTATTTCATGCTAGAAGCACCTCTCCCCCGATGACTTTAGTGGAAGTGCAAAATGAGTCATATCCTAACTTTGGTCTTTCAAAGTGCAGGATTTCCAGATCTTGCCCTTTTAACTCGCTACAGTCACTTGGAAGAGATAAAACCTGGATAAGGCAATTCAGAACCTCTGACCCAGTTTTCTCTTCTCAATAATATTCTGACAGTATGTGTTTGGCTTTTAGAGAGACTAATTACTTTACTTAAGCACCTAAAAAGCAATGCTTAGTGTAGGAACTGTGACTATCCCTTCTCTGTGTGCCCAGCTCAGTTGTGCATACTTAAGTATCTCAGTCCCATTTTAGATGTCTAGTGTGTTTCACCTGGTTTCCAGGTGCTCTCCCAGATGGACACGAGTTCTCATAGGTCCTGTATTGTACCAGCTGTCTGCCCCATCAGGGCATCTCGGACACTAGGGAATCTCAGATGGTAGTACGTACCCATGAACGGAGAAAGTAATCGAACATTTCTCCCCTGTCAATCAGATTCTGTCAATTGCATTTCAGCTAGACATCCTGGCATGGAACTGAAAACCTTTCACAGCAGAAGACATTTCAGTTTCTAATAACAGACATCTTCTAGTAAAGAAAACTTTTTTTTTCTTCTTTTAAAATACTTGACCAGTGCTACAGATATTATTCAAACAATAATTTCTAAAAACTTTTTGCAATGATAAAGAGATTATTTTTTAGTATTTAAAAAAGCTAATGCTTGGGATTCTGGCCAACATTTTTTTTTCTTTCTTTCAACCAGTTTTCTCATCTGTGTGCCTGTTTGATTGAAATTTGCCTTGGTCTCTAAGAAAGAAAGAACACTGGGGCCTCCTACAGTTTACTTTTTGATTGTAGCTTGTGTTCAAGTATCACACAGAAACCACAGCCGCAACAAACGGGCACATCAGTGAACATGCTTTACTAATACACATAAACAGATAGTACTCTTCGCAAAGGTAGGATTTTTCTGTCCAAATTTTGATATATACAATCTGAATTTCTGCTTGTGACTTGAGCAGTGGAAAGAAAGAGGATGCAATTTATCTTAGGCTAACCTAGATGTCTGAAACTGTCCAGATGAATGGCATCCTGAGTCTCTACATTTTTCCGTTGACTATAAAGGAAGTCTAGACAGCTTGTTCAGATGTAAATGTCTATACTGCAGATGTCTGAAGTTAAGTGAAAGGAATCCAGGGAGTTTACCATCCAAAAACAAGAATGTGGATATCATATGGGGAAGGTCTGAACCATATTAAAGAACATGCCTAACGTCACAGATGACACCTGAGTAGCCATGCCAAGAATGGAATACATATTTCTTGAATTCCAGGTCAATACTTTAACCATAGATCATATTTTCTATGAAATGTTATGAATGGGTGTATAAAATTTTTCACATCTTAAAATAATGCTTCCAGCTAGTGCAGAAAGATTTTGGCTAAACTCCCAGCCATACCTTCCATTCCCACCTACCCACAATATCCCTACATAAGTGTTCAAAGGAATATTTAGCTTTCTACACATTTAAAGAAACTACTAAATATCCAAATAATAGAGTCCACTCAGCATGGTATAGGATACCAGAGCTACACTTTCTTAGAAAAAATTACAATTTTATAGGAGAAGATAAAAGAGTGCAGAGAGAGAGAGAATTGCATCCCTTCCTCTTCACGTTTTTTTTTAACTAAAGCCATAATCCCAGGAAAAATATCTGAACAGATGTTTTCCCTTGAAAACATTCCAGAAAATGAAAGCACACATGGCATACTGATCTGCTACTTCCTTCAACACATTCTCGTTCAGAGATAACAAATGTACCATGTGATGTTGCCATAGTAGCTACTTGTATTTTACCACTGAGTGAAGCAGGGGAAAAAGTTAATATGTCTACCCATACTCTGGGCATTGGACTGGCTGCAGTGGCATATTGTGCCTCTAGTATTTGATGTCATTTTTCTTCTCTAACATTGCTTTTCTGTATTGTATTTTAGAGCATATGTGCTAAGTACAGTATGCAGGAAGCAGACATTTAGATCAGGTATCTTGTATGTCCAGATTCTCTGATCCACTAAGGTCACCAGGCACTGCTGAGCAGGAACAGCACCTTCAGGCCAGCAAGACTGGCAACAGAGAAGTCCCTCTGTTCAGGGTGGTCATCTGGCATGGGGAACACCATTCTCCCCCAGGCAGCTAATTCTCCCCCAGTCCCCTCTTACAACTTGTAGACCAGGAGCAAGGACTGTGTTCAGCACACATCAGGGCCCTTGGCATATATATGGGCAGCTTTATGCTTTGCCTTGGGCTTGGCTTCTTTACATTACGAACTGCAACTTTCTATAGCCTCCCTGTCATATACTTTATGTGCACGTTTTTCAGACACGCTAGAAACTACATCTCAATGAGTTTTCCACTAATTTATGCAATGGAGCTGGTCAATGTTATGGCTTTTTATAAAGGAATGCCAGAAAGTGGGRGACAAATATMAAGCAGAAAAAAASCCCAAACAACACTATTAGTAATGCTGGAAAAGTACTCACCTGAGGCAATATCATTAGCAAAAGAACTTATCTCATCTACTTCAGAAACTGTTGTGATCAGTAGGAAATACAGAAATGTTTGTAGAATCCAGTGGAGAAACTTGAAATACTGAAAAAGAACTGACAGCAAATATTATAGGACAAGAAAGACATTGTTAAATAGGAAACATGACTGAAACAGAGGTATTTAAGGGTATGTGTTGCTCAGGAAAGCTATAAGTAAAGCAAGAATTGGTAGATCAACATATTCACATTCTTACATTGACTTTAAAGTAGACTAATGAAATATGAATGTAACCACATACACTGAGAAGACAGTAAAGTCTGCCTGTGTCAGCATCATTCCTGGAGAGAGCTGTAGCACAAGTTCTGTGCCTCTAAACCTAATGATGATTTTGAATAATGTATAAAGTCATTAAATACTATTTGGAATTGTAGCATGAATGACTTCTTTTTCCAAGTATAGTGAGGAAGACAAATGGTGCTAATAATGATAGGATCCAACTGTTTCTGAGCCCTTTCCTTTACAGAAAAAAACAATCAAATAAACACAAAGACAACAGTAAAATTATTTCAACCTTACTTTTTGRAAGTTCATGATCTTCAAAGATATTCACAGAAAATTATTAGAGATTAGCCAATCCTGGTCTGATTCATTTAAATGAAATGGAAAGATACTCATAGATATGGTTATAACCAGGGTTCTCAATTTCAAAAGGATGAATTAAGTTATATGGTTAATAAAGTCAGCTGTACTGATGAGCATATAGACTTCACTGTAGAGTAAGCTTGGGAGTTCTTTCTATTAAAGGTACAAAATCTATGAAGAGCTCCTATCCCAGGTATAGAAGATTAACTTCTAAGTTTTTAAACCTGGGCTCTACCAAATCACAGAATATATTTAAGAATAAGCAGAGATTCTACAAGAAATGCAAAAATAAATCAAACCAAACCAAACCAAACCAAAACAAACCAACCAAACAAAAAAAGCAAATTAAAATAAGGACTGCTTTGTAAAGAAAAGAGTATTTTGAAGCCAAGGCATGAAAGAGCATAACAACAACTGTCAGGAATAAAACCCAACTAAAAACAAATAAGAAAAGGCAATTAAAAAATTAATTTCTCATGCAGYGAGTATTGGTTAAAAGGTAGAGATACTTCAAGGTGTGGCTGGAAAACTAAATGAATGTTACCTCTTAATTTTTAGCATTCACAGTTCTGGGTATAAAAGGAAGACTAGGAAAAATGTGAGCCCTCTCTGGAATGAAACAGGAGACCTGGTTACCCAGGATATGGAGAAGGCTGAGGTACTCAGTGACTTTTTTGACTCAGTCTTCACCGGCAAGTGCTCAAGGCTTACCGCCCAAGCTGCAGAAGGCAAAGGAGGGGACTGGAAGAAAGAAGACCTGCCTACCATAGGAGAAGATCAGGTTTGAGACCATCTAAGGAACCTGAAGGTGCACAAGTCCATGGGACCCAAAGAGGTCCACCYGTGGGTCCTGAGGGAACTGGTGGATGAAGTTGCTAAGTCACTATCCATYGTATTTGAGGAGTCGTGGCAGTCCGGTGAAGTTCCCGCTGACTGGGAAAGGGGAAACATAACCCTCATTTTTAAAAAGGGAAAAAAGGAAGACCCGGGGAACTACAGGYCAGTCAGYCTCACCTCTGTGCCTGGGAAGATMATAGAACAGATCCTCCCAGAAGCTATGCTAAGGCATGTGGAGGACAGGGAAGTGATTTGAGACAGCCAGCATAGCTTCACCAAGGGCAAGTCMTGCCTGACCAACCTAGTGGYCTTCTATGATGGAGTGACTACATCAGTGGACATGGGAAGAGCTACAGATGTTGTCTATCTGGACCTCTRTAAGGCCTTTGACAYRGTCCCCCACAACATCCTTCTCTCTAAACTGGAGAGAGATGGATTTGATGGGTGGACTGTCTGGTGAGTGAAGAATTGGTTRGATGGTCGCATCCAGAGGGTAGTGGTCAATGGTTCAATGTCCAGATGGAGATCGGCGATGAGTGGTGTCCTGCAGGGGTCTGTACTGGGACCGGTACTGTTTAATAACTTCATCAGTGACATAGACAGTGRGRTCGAGTGCACCCTCAGCAAGTTTGCAGATGACACCAAGCTGAGAGRTATGGTTGACACACCTGAGAGATGGGATGCCATCCAGAGGGACCTGGACAAGCTCGAGAAGCGGGCCAGTATGAACTTTATGAGGATCAACAAGTCCAAGTGYACGGTCCTGCACCTGGGTCGGGGCAACCCCAGGTATCAATACAGGCTGGGGGATGAAGGGATTGAGAGCAGCCYTGCCGAGAAGGACTCGGGGGTACTGGTGGACGAAAAGCTGGACATGARCCGACAATGTGCGCTCGCAGCCCAGAAGGCCAACCCTATCCTGGGCTGCATCAAAAGAARYGTGGCCAGCAGGTCGAGGGAGGTGATTCTGCCCCTCTRCTCTGCTCTGGTGAGACCCCACCTGCAGTCCTGYGTCCAGCTCTGGAGCCCTCAGCACAAAAAAGACATGAACCAGTTGGAGGGAGTCCAGAGGAGGGATACAAAAATGATGAGTGGGATGGAACRCCTCTCCTATGAAGAAAGGCTGAGAGAGTTGGGGTTGTTCAGCCTGGAGAAGAGAAGGCTTTGGGGAGACCTTATTGTGGTCTTTCAGTACTTAAAGGGGGCTTATAAGAAAGGTGGGGATGGACTTTTTAGCAGGGTTTGTTGCGACAGGACAAGGGGTAACAGTTTTAAACTGAAAGAGGGTAGATTTAGACTAGCTATAAGGAAGAAATGTTTTACAATGAGGGTGGTGAAACACTGGCACATGTTGCCCAGAGAAACATTCCAGGTCAGGCTGGACGGGGCTCTGAGCAACCAGATCTAGTTGAAGATGTCCCTGCCCACGTCAGGGGGGTTGGACTAAGTGACCTTTAAAGGTCCCTCCCAACCCAAACTATTCTATGATTCTATCATTCTAAGTAGGTGAGTTAATGATTAGTACCAGGGAGGATGAATAGCAGAATGGTGTCAAGGACCAGAGTAATAGGCTAAATTCAATAGTCCAGGCTGCAACTTATCTTAGGGTCTAATAAAAAGCATCTCTCTATATAAGCCAGATATTTATCAACTAGAAATGATTGAGAAGAAAGACTCAGACATACATCTGTTAACAAAAGGATTACATCACCAACAAGCTGTTCCTGTAAAAAAGGTAAATGAGATCCTAAGTTAAATCAGCTAAGATAGGTAAGTACTTGTGCTGTTTTACAAAATGATACAGTAAATTCTTCCTCATTTGGTGATGCTTGCTGTGTTATTCTGTCAAAATGAAGGCTGAAACATTGCAAGAAAATAACAAAATTTTCCAATAATATATCAAGCAATTCGATATCAGGTTGGGAAGAACAGTGTGGCATGAGAACAACTAGATATAAATGATTAAAAATTAATTCACCCAGAAATAAGTGACTTTCTAGAGCAGTTTTCCAATGGCAGTAGTGGGAACAAAAAGCTAAACTACATGTAATACTGAATTGGTTTAGGAAAAAGGTTATTCCTAAAATGCTTGCCTGCAGCAGCATGAAAATAAGCTCAGTGGTCCCAGAAGTCCCCTTGTATGTATCACTGTTTCTCATTTTGTAATGAACTTTTTTTTAATCTTAAAATGCTCACATCTTCACAGAAATATATGTCTCATTGGGTAGATTTCTTTGAAGCCAATGATATCACTCAGCAAGCCATAGGGAGAAAGTCAGACCTGAAGCAAACTCTCATAATTCCAAGGGGAATGCAAAATTCTAGGGAACATGCAATTATAACAAATGTAAAAACATGACATTTTACAAAACATCATTCATCTTTTCTGACCAGTCATAATAATTATGATTTTGTAACCAACAATGTGTCTTAGTATTATTGAAATAGAATCTAAATTTATAAATGGTTTTAATGTCTTTACTCAAATGAATTAAGCAACTTATTTAAGCACATGGGGAAAAAGCCATGGTTCCATGATTTCCAGAAAAGTGTTTTAAGAGGACCACGTCTCTTCTCTATTTTACTGAAATGTGATCCAAGCTAAAAATGATATTGACAAAAGAAACCACATTTCCATACAGGAACAAGGCTAGGCAAAAAACCCCCATATTACACTGAGCCTTCATAGACGTAGTTGCCAAAAGAAATACGTACTATCCTTTTCCCCAAGAGCTGGGTGCTCCACTGGAATATGCAATATTCACTGAATAGGAGCAGGCTATGTCAGGTTCATCTGAATACTAAAGCAGAGTTTAGGGGAGAAGAGGGAAGGGAGAGGAAAGATCTTGCCTCAGTATAGGTGCAGCTACATTAGTGTTTTAGCTTGGACCAGGAATATGCTTTTGAAGTGAGCTTCCTCATCCTCCCCATTGCTGTGCTTTGGTTTGCATTACTGAGTGGTCTCAGAGCAAGCAAACTGCACTCCTTTTGGATGAAACTAAACTGGAAGATGTACTGCAGGAGAACATGCCATGCACTTCAACAGCTAACGAGTATTTAGGCCGCACAGTCAGACTAGAACTAGTCCAAAGGCCCTGAAATACATTCACTGCTGGCATCAGGTCTTCGGTACTGTTTTGCTCCAGAGATACACATCTATTAGGTTTGGTCATACCACTTGCTCAGTGCAGACATATTTTGTGCCTCTAGCAAAGCACTTTTTTTTTGTTGGTTTTTCTTTTTTTTTTTCCTCATGGGGAAATATAATCACTGTATAGCATAAAACTGCCCAAATTATGTTCAAAAAGAGACTACAATCCACATGCAAATGCTTTCAAGATGGGGATCACATAAAAGGATGCAAACCTGTGGGCTAGGTTAGAGGGAAAAAATGCAAGAAGATGGGAGACAGTTCAGACAGCAGGAACAGACTGGGAGAAATGAAAATACAAGGTAAGGAGCACTAAAGCAAATGACATAGGTGGGAAATAATAGAATAGGTAAAAGGATTGCGACTGGAATTATTAACCATGTATTCTCCTTTCCCATGTAATTAAAAGGATATGGGGACTGTATTGCAACTTGTTCCATTTCTTGTTCTTCCATAAAAACACTTCTTTTTTTTTTCAAATGAGGCAGCTGCCAGGAAATCCTAGGCATCCTCCTTTTCCCTTGCATAAAGTGGGATCTGGAAAGCCTGGACTGAATCTAGTGAGAGCTAGATCTTCTTCACTCTCCCCAGTCTTTACTAATCTAGAGTAAACCTTCCTCGTATTCCTGTTCATAGGGCAGGCTCTTTAGGGAGTTTTTCCTGTCTTGATATGCAAGTTCAGACAAGATGATCAGAGAGTTATCTCACCTCCAAGTGACCAGTCAGTAGTCAGCTGCTGCAAGTGACAGATGTGGACAGCATCAAAGAGCCTCAGACGCAAAGGAGCAAGATCTTGTATGCCAGTAGCTTCTAAAATGGTAATTAGTGGCTTAATAAGAGAAGAAATCAATGAAAGTCAGCTGGAAAATAGTGATAGAAGGGTGTGGATCTGTATGTTTTAGGAGAATGGTGGAAAACAGAAGGACAGGAACACATCAGTTCTCTTTCACATGCTTGACTTCCAGATAATGGAACAGTCACAACTGTTTATAATTCCTCCCAGCGTGTATGTGAGCAACAACATACATGAAATTATGGCCCTTATCCGTGTTCTGCTCCAATAAGATGAATAGTGTCTTCCAGTTTTATCTGGTCAGAATAGTGGTTCAAATTGTAGGCCCATGAGATAACTATAAACAATTACTTTTTATATTTGCATTCTCTTTCTATTATAAAGTCAAGGAAAACCTATGACAAAAAGCTGTTAACAGGGAGCTAATGACAGTTGGTAATTACTTGTGACCTTTCAGAACATTTAGTTTAGTAAAACCTGTTTCTAAATCCAGGAGATAAAGGGTTAAGATACTTCACCCTCTTAAAGTGATATATAATGCCCCAGTACAGCCATAACGTATATACTTTACTCTGCCTTTGATCTGCTTCAAGAAGTCTACAGCTTCCCTCCAGTCAAAAGCTTTGCGTACTTCACAGAAGTTCAGGGTGTTCAAGAAGTTCAAGAAAGGCCTCTGTTAAGTATGCAATTAACTTCACAAACTAGTCCTTAAACCCATAGGCATAAACATCTCCAACTTATCTGCTGACAGCTGCCACAGCAAGAAGTCCCCAGCAATCTGCCAGARACCCTACACAGTGGCTCAGTGATGTGCTCTGAAACTTTCAAGTTACTTGTGCCTCTCCTTTAACCACATAGTACCTGCATATCAGCCAAACTCCACCTTCTTCCCTTCCATGGCTCATCTCAGTTGCCTCATATCTCAATCACAGCTAACTTTTCCATGCACAATAGCCTTGCAGCGGGTACAGCCATTGCCACCTGAGGACTCCCAGCAGTTCTTGCCAGCTGAAAGAAGGCAAAGAATTAACAAAAGTCATGTGGCTGCTGTGAAAAAGAGGACTAAAATCTTTCCAGTAAGTGACATCCAAGCAACTCTTGGCATATTTTCAGTAATTAGTTCTCAAAGTTGTTCACACCTCAGTTTTTTAGAAATGTGAGTTTTACTGAACAAGAATGCTCTTCATTCTGGAAGAGCAACCTGTACTATAAATGGTTTTGTAACTGAGTTAGAACGAGGAAAAAAGACATAATTTGCTTTTTAGTTCATCTCATAGGTTGCTGAGAACTGCTAGTTGCAGTACACTTCATAGCTCTTTAAAGTGAAATGAATTAGTATTTTAAATGGCCACATGAAAACGTACAGAGGTATTGGCAGACAAAATTAATAGTTCCTCCTGTCTTTCCCACCTCCTTCACGTTTTGTTATTTTCTATTTATGGTAAAGGACAAAATATGTCTAGTAGATATGAAATATTCTTGGTGAAGTAAAAAGAAGACTAACTCATGGTGTCAATATTGTTATTCTGTACAATAACTACATTCACATAAATGTTAAACAATTCAATAATGTGCCAGGCAGTGTTTATAAATGTGCACAAAAATAATAATCCAGATGAGAGCTGTTACATTACAAGATGATTACGCTTTTTTTTACATACTTTATAATTAAATAGACCCTTCTTCTTTCAGTTTAATAGCCAGAAATAGTATCTCATTAGCAGTGCTTTCAATTTAACCCTTGTAAGTTGGAAAATACTGTCCTATAATTAGCTCAGGGTATTTAAACCCTCCCAGCAAAACGGTAAATGCATATGGGTGTCTAGATGTTAAATGAAATTACAGTAATGCACAATGTGAGCCTTTGATTGTACAGGGTTGGGGTTTTTTCAGTTGGGTTTTTTTTTTCCTCCCCCCCTCCCCCCAATCAACTAGGGTTATTATGAGAGAAATAAATACCTTTTATAACTTCACTGCCCATAGCAGCTATTATTTCATGCACTCTTTCTTGAGATGGATTATCCAGCTCATTTCCAAGAAGTCTTGAGGGCAGCCAGCTGAACTCTAGGAGTAAAGCTTGCCCTTATTTCTCCATACAGCACTACTATGTAGCACAGAAAAGTGATTTGTGAAAATGTGCCAAAGGCTGCATTGATGTCATTCATTGGAAAAGTTTAATTCTTCTCTCAAAGTGAATCCCTCAACTCTTGTTAAAGTTAGTCAGAGGTATAGAATGACAAATGCTCACACATAAAGGATAGCAATAAAATAACTTAGTTCACCTAAGTTAATGCGTAAGAGTTACATGCTGCCCATATTAATAGCCCATGTGAACCAGACAGGGCTTCAATACACAAGTGAGGCTAAAGGTTGTGGATAGGGCATTCCTGATAAAGAAGGAAGCCCTGGGCTTTCAACTCTGCTCAGATCTTGTCCCCTGCCTGCGGGCTTATAGAAGCAACTCCCACCGTGGGGCCTCCTGCCCCACAATGCAGAGTGGTCCAGATGCAGGAGGAGAAGTGGCAAACACAGCTCCCCTCACCCCAGCGCTTACCCATGACCTGCTGGGTAGGGGAGCAGGAGGTGCAGCTCTGAATGCTTCAGGCTGAGGAGGTAAATGTTTTAACCATTAGATTAGTTTGGAAAGAGTAGGATGAACTGATTGCCTATTTTGAAAGAAAGTGAGCCAGTCATTTCTATGGAAATGTATGAAGCTGGTGCCTGGAATCTGAAAACAGCTTTTGGCTCTGAATCCTTTTTTCACATAAGTACCTACCACAGAGCTGCCAGTGGGCAAGGTGGGGAGAGGAGGTGAATAAACAGAGTTTTTTCCTCTCAGGCATTTTCTGTTTGCTAGCTGAGACTCCACTCCATTCTGTGTGCGAGGCATGGTGAATCCTATTTTTAGGCATTCAGGTCTGCCTTTTCAATATCTAGGGAACTTAGATGCTTTATGCAGTAATTTCAACACCACTGGAGTAGAGGCTTCCCAGGTTTTTAACAGCAGAGTGCTTTGTGTTACAATGGCTAAGTCCAGGCCTGAATCATTCATTATTTATTGCACAGAAAGCTACAGTTCTGTACATTTGTAAAAGGTTATGCAATCTATGTTAGCACTCCTTCACTGCGAATTTAGTCRTACTGAAGTCATCTTCACTCCACATTGCAGTGGCACCGGTTTGCAAGAACAGTGTTTAGTCTTCCTCCTAGTCTCCTTCACACTAGTGTGCAGTACCTGGTTTGACTGCTGCTATCATCAGTCATTGATCTGGTTTTTCCACCTGTCCTCCKGGGAACTAAAGTGTACTCTACTTTCTGCTGAAGAGACTTTCAAAGGTGTTTGTTATTCTGCCACAAGACAATCAAGGTCAACAAAAGGGCTTTCTGGATGAGATGGGAGCTCTGATATTGTCATGTCACAGTAATGGACAACACTGTACATGTGCGTGATGGAAGTTGGGGTGCCAGGACGTAGTGCCTATTTTAGCCATACTGTACTCAGACCAAGATATGACTACTCCTTGGCCAACATTTTGCAACTCCTGGCTTACTGGGATCTTTGCTCTTCAAAAATGCCAGTGGCATGGAAGGAAGAAGTTGTAAAATGAGGGTCTGTTCCATATAAGCCTGGAACAAACTGCCCTTACCTAATTATCAGTAAAATCATGTGGCCCTTGCTCAGCATTGATTTAGTAAGAAAGAATGCCAAATAAGGACTTCAGAAGCTGTACTTAAAGTGAAGCTGTCTGAAGTGGATATATTTCTAAAACCATGCTATGTACCTATTACGCTTTCTATTTATTCTACTCCTTTTACTTTCCTCTGGGTACTACAGACGCTTTGTGAAACTTCCAAACTACAAATCAAATCCATCTGTACAAAACAATAAATAATAATTTTGTAAAACAGCTTTATTTCATGTTAACCTCGACACTGAATGCCAGCAGCACCAATTACCTCTTGCTCTGCTATCTACTGTATAAGGCCTAAAGATTTGAATACAGTCTTTCCTCTGTTAGTATTCAGGAGACTGATAAAAATTTCCTCTGCTTTTGAACAAGCTGTACGTGACTGAAATTTACCTCATCCTGGGGTGGGCTATAAATAATGTCAATCTGAAGAGGCTGTGAATTCTTTCACAGCTTTGTTGCAGAGCTATTCATAACCATGGTTATCAATGACTGTACCACAAAATTTCTGTCAGCTTGGAATTTCAGTCACAGCCAGGAAGTTTGATGGATAGTTGCCCACTCTTTCCTAGTGAAATATAATTATCAAGGCATAAAAATCACTTAATCACAATGCTGGAATGTTTAAGCATAACAGTAATTCGTTCTTCTGTAATGCTTTCCATCCACAGATGTAAGCATTTTACAACAGAAATTATCACTTCCATTTTATAGTTGAAGTAAACTGAGGCAGAGGAGGAACAGAACAGGGCACATTTTACACTGTGGGTTAGAAAGAAAGCTTTGAAGAAAAAACAACTCTTCTCACTACCAATCCAAAGTCACCCATGCTCATGCTAGTTAGAACAAGGTCAGAGAAACTGTAAGAAAACACTGTTGGCCAGACTGTCCTTTCTGCTGGAATAGCCTCCACTGAAAATAGTGCTACTACTACTACTTAAAACAAACAAACCAACAAAACCCAACACTTTAGAGTGCACTCATTGAGAAGTTTGATACATTTTTCTGAAGAAATCGAAGTGTTCAAAGCTGGCTGGCCAACAGCGCACTCCAGCCAGGAATAACAGAATAGGACTCTGGCTTTTTTGTTCTTGTTTTTTGGAAGCAGGGCCGTAATTAAGAGCAATGGCTGGGGGTATTCATGTTGTGCCACTTGAACTGGAATTCTTGGACCAGTGCAAAATGAACTAAAGCAAAAACATYTGCCAGGAAAGTTTTCATTAATCAAGAACAAAAGCGGGAAGCTTGTGGCCAACTCACTATCAGGTGGCGTTACTCCCATCACCCACCAGGCAGCTCGCAGGACACAGGAGTCTTTGGCTTCAGGGGGAGGTTGGTTATAAGGGCACTACCAGGAGTGGAGTCTGAGACTAAATTTGGTTCAACATAGGAAAACTTGCCTGTTCAGACATGGACAGGATTGAAGGAATATTGGCTATTTCTTGATTTCTTGGGTAGTGGTACATGGCCATTCTTAGCTGATGGAGCAATTAGTCAGATTAATTTTCCTATTTTGTTTGATACCAGAAGAGATGTGTAGATTTAGCCCCCAACAGAGAGCATGAAGATGGCCACCAGGAGGAAAAGGCAGTTTAATAATATGTATGTGGCCAGACACATGGACTGAAGACCAGCCCAGGTACAGGCTGGTTAAATAGTAAACATTTACTCTAAGCTGTTATGAGTTCTTCATTGTGAGTTACTAATGACCTCATAACTGAGAGCTGAGAGCTCTCAAATGCAGCTTTTCAGCACTTACACTTGTGTGGTTTTGCAATGCTTCACATCTCCCAGGGTTATCCCAACATTGCTTTGTCACAGATGTGATAAAAATCACCCTATTATCTTTCTTGGTAAAATCTTTCCTTTTTCCTTGCACAGTTGATAAAATATTTCCTGCACCTAACTACTAAACGATATCTTGCTCTGTTTTTTCCAACATCATATTCAAACAATGGACTGACTAATTTCTAGTGCCTCGGTAGCATTTCACCAGTTTGGTCCTGTCATTGTAGGAAGGAAAAGAAATGAGAAGAAATCATGAAAGTGTGAAATGTTGTTCTCCCACATAGAGAAGTCTGAGAGACAGTACAAAGAGCTCTCGCTCATGATGGAAGGACGGATAACCTATTAATAATTTTCTGTCACTGGTGAATTCAAAATTCCTTCATCTGATGAAGGTCTTAAGATGGTTTAAGACTAGCATTTTTTTTGGTTTTGTTTTAAAATATCCTTGTGAATTGCTTTGCCAAGAAGAAATCCTTATAACAGCTTTAGTCTTCTGCCACCACAGGATGTGTTGGTGTTTTATTTATTCCCTTATGGGACCTGAGCCACAATTCCTGTATATTTCAAGTGATAACTATGCCAAACTTAAAAAAAGATATTAAAAAGCCCTTTTGAGTAAACAAAGCACAAATGGTTTGAAAGCCAGAGCCGTACTTTCTCTGTATGAATCTGTGAGTACCCACCTAGAAACATATGATGCTGCTGTTCTCAGTAAAAAATGTGCATGTTCTTTTTAACATATCTTTTAACATATCTTTTTAACATATCTATCATCCTCCTTTCTGTGGGTAAAAGTTAGTGGTAACTGAATGAGCGCAGACAACTGTGGTACAGTTGTACTTTTCAAAGCAAAACTGTACATGTAGGTGTCATTACAGAAGGAAAGCTTGGGTGAAGGATAATGATTATGATATAGACTAGATGGTTAGGTAGAGCCCTGTTTTGGGAATTAGTGCCTAGCCACAATAACCAGTGTTTAATCAGATGTTGATTAAGAAAGAAAATAATAACACCTGCACCTTTTTAGGTCACATTTTAAAGTGAGATTCTATGGGAGCAAATATCTTCTAATTATGTCAAGGATTTGATTTTTAATGGGAACTTCTGAGCCATTTAAAGAACTTGTGAATATTTAAAAGAAAAAAAAAAACCCTCACAAATATCTTAACCAGGAAAGTGTTTCCCAGTCGCTTTTCACTAGTTCCTGATCTTGAAGCAACGTCACATACCCTTGTCTTTACTTTACTGACTGCAAAATCAGTTTGACTTAAAAGACTTTAACTCTGGAGCAATTGCTCCCATTTCCTTCTTTTAATCTCAATTCATGTGCTTGTATTTGGTATTCAGATGGTTAAATTACTAGAAAAATATTTCACTGATTCTTCTCTAGAGGTCCAGACACACCAAGATTTTAAACTGTTAAAAAAATGGGCATTTAAAGTACCCTGATATGAACGGTGATTAAAAAGGGACGAAAGAGAAACAGCAAAGCAGTGAGTTGCTACTAAGAAGCCTACCTCTTCTTTCTAAGAAGTTGTCTTGCCAAATAGAAAAACATAATTTTCTTTGTTGGACTATAAAAAAATTGTTTTCCAGCTTATTCCAGATTTTTCCTGTTTACAAAAATCTCAAAAAATTAGATCAACTGAAAACTGAAAACTATGAAATGACCTTACCAGACAAAAATCCATGTTTTATTTATAAGTGCTCATATGAGTCATGCCATACTACACATTCATACCCATGGTAAAACTTAGAAAGAATGAACGAGAAAGAACCCAATATCTGAAAGATATTTTCCTTACTTTGGGGTGAAGCCATTTACCTGAAGTCAAATTGATGCTTTTGTAAAGGACCAGCAAGGACTTAACAGCCCCAGTGTAACACAGGTATATAAAAAAAGACTTCAGTGGAACTACAAACAACTTGTTATTTCGTCCAGAACTGACCCAGTGCTGTGTCTACTGCTGTAGAGTCCCTGACTCCTGTCCTCTTCTGTCTACAGCACTGGGCAGAGCCTGCCATGGGTAAAATGAAAGATGGGTCACCAAGGAGCTATCGCTCTCAGGATTAGAAGTTAGAGTATGGTGCTGGATTTCCTGTAGGTGAGCGAAATATCAGATACGATATAAATGGGATGTCTGGGGCACACCCACCCACCCTGATAGACGAGAACGAGTAGATATGCATCCCATCTACCAGTACAACAGAAAGAGGGCAAAGTGGAAAGCTTCTTCCTTAGCAAATGAATGTTGAAGGCTGATACTTGGAGAACAGTTAAGCCAGAGATTTAGGCATGCAGGGTGAGTTTTGAGGGAAATTAAGCCCCAGAAGAGAGTCCAGCATTTTCATGAAAGGGTCTTGGTTTTGCAAGTAATAGAGTGCAATATTTGGTCTCAGAACTGCATTAAAATAAAGTCCAGAAGGGAGAACCTGTATTTTCAAACAAACAGACAGCAACAAGAAAGGAACAAAAAAACTTTTGCAAAGCCTAAGATAAAAACAGAGCAATCTGCACACTTGGGAATACAAACTTGGCCCTTTGCATCTGCTAGTGGTGGAATAAATTCTTCTTCTCCAAATATTGTGAACGGTCAAAAGTTCACGTTACATATTGGTTAGTGTGTTTCTTTAATAAGAGGGCTGCATATCCGAGATAACAAAAGTACCATGTGTTGTGGCAGATACTACAGTAAGGACTATTCTTACTGAACAGCAGAGAAGATAATTGCATAGACCTTATGTAAATAAGCAGAACACACATTACAGCTACAGTAAATCTAAGCAGCTTTCAATTTGCTCTTTCCTTTGCTGCCTGATTTTTCAAGTCTTTTGCTTAACTGTGCGTTTTTTCCCCCTCCTGCTTGACTACTTCCTGCCTTTGGTTTAACTCTGCTGTTCTGCATAGGAAACTGGTCTTATATAGAATCTATATAAGCATCTTTATGGTATTTAATCTCATTAGAAAACAGTCCTGTAGTACTGCACAAATTATAATCAAATTCATCAAGTTGATAAGGCAAGCACAATACATGCTCCTCTAAAAAGAACCCTCCCTATGGCATATTTATCTTTATCTGCCACAAGCGGTGTATGTGTATAAATATCTGTGTGAGAGAGGAATTGTTTTTATGTGCTCATGACTGCATGTTTGTGTGTGCTATAATACATTGCTGCATCTATTTTACATATGCACATTAGTATCTGGGGATATACAGAGCTAATCACATCTAGAAATGTCATTTACTTAGCATTGCTGATGAATACTAGAAAACACCCTGAACAATTTGCATCTATGTATCCTAAAGCAGATCACATTCACTAATGTCAGCCCAACTTCCAACAGCTGAAAATTGTCTGATGATTGTAAGAGACAATAATGTGATTGAAGATACCAGATAAGATACAGGAGGCTTGAGCCCCATCCTTTGGTCTTCTACTAACCCCCTTGGGTTATTAGCAAATTACTTCACTGGCTCTCCACTTCTATAAAATATCCTCCTTTACAATCTGCAATTTAAAATCTACATGCGAATAGTGACATAAAAGCAGAATATTTATTATAATTATCCAGGTGACGAAATATCCCATGTGGACATCCTGGTAATCAGGCAGTACCTGAAAACTAGAGTCATAAAGCAAGCACAGAACAAGCCTTAACTCTCCTGATAAAATTTAGCTTCCTGAAGCATTAATTTAATTCCCATCACACTCTGTGAGAACTGCATGGTACATCTGTACTTTGAGAAGCAGATCCTGATTTTATCCAAGTCCAAAAGATAAAAAAAAAGCTATTGAGGGAACAGACCAGTCACAGTTCGGCCATGTTCCCACTGCAAAACCACTGGTTTCAGCTAGTTCCAGCTGATTTCAGTGTTGCCTTCTACACTGTGTTCACAAAGGCGCTATTTGTGATGTTGACATTTGTTTGTTGGGTGCCATCTTTTTCTTTTGGGAGCTAGATAAAGACAAGTGACTCCCACCATACAGATCACTGAACAAACATTTCCGGCATTCAAATTTTAAAGCTGTAATTTTGATTTCATTTGAGGTAATTATTTACCATAGTTACTGTTACTCTTCAGTGTATTCAGGAGCTGAGAATTAGACCTCTGGGGTCTGTAATCCTATTTATGACACTGGGCTCATTAAATCAGCAGTAAGGGTGATGTCAAAATCAGCAGATTAGAAGCAAAAACCCTTGCTATTGCAAATCTGCACAGAGCCAGCAACTTTGATGCAGATAGACACCTGCTGAGGCACTGGTTCGGCAACTTCGGAGGAAGCCTGCGTTACTGGAGCAAGGAAAAAAAGATGTTTGCTTCCTGACATTCACAAAGAAAGCTTATTTTTTAATTCCCTTTCTCTTGTATCTGTCTCAGGCAGAAGAATACTTCTATGACTTTGGATGAAGAATTTTGAATATGAGTTATGAGCAGTAATATTGTTGAATGAGACATATTTCAGTGTTGCCTATGAGGCCTAAGCAGATCAATACAACTCTGAGATATTCTTGTTCCTTCTTGCTTTAGTGAAATCTACATTTGTATGCATCTATGGAAAACGCAGTTTGTGTGACTACAGTGAATATGCATGATGTATATACACGAATAAACATAGAATATAGAAAAAAAATCTCTAAATTTCTGTGCCAGCAAGGTTTCATGTCATTATAAATCCTGGGAACCAACAGATACTTATTATAATAACACAAAGTAGGGCATCAGCTTAAAAATGACATATACAAAGAACCATTCAAAATATGATGGTCATTTAAGTAAGTATCTGCCCAAGAAATTACTCTTCTCTCTTCACTTGGCTCTCTAGTCTTTTGTAATTACTTACTGATGGATATCTTGTTTCCCTGTGTCTGTGTGGGAGGATGAGAGAAATGAAATGCAACGTTTCAGCCCAGAAAAAAAAAAAAAGATATTTAACTGCAGAGCTCAGAATGTCATCAAAGGTCTATGTATAGCACAGCAAGGTTGAACAACTCTGTATTGAAATGTAGATCTCAACAACAGACAGGGATATGCATAGGCAAAATATGCATACGGATGCAGAAAAACAGCCCTTCATGCCTGCTTTTTCACCCATGGACACAGGCCAGGTCTCTTGGTGTCTGTGCTAAAGCTGGGGTCAGGGTTTGTGCAAAGCTAGCTATCGCCGCAGAAGTAGGACCACTTCAGGAGAAAGTCTTTATATGGGCTGCTTCTGTACCTTCTGCTAGCAGCAACAAGCCCAGTTCACCTCCTTTCTTCCTCCATCCTAGCACCATCCCTCTTCCTACTCCCTGCCATGACAGCCCAAGCCTTGTCTTGACCTGATGGGGATGGTAATATGCAGTTTTGCCTTTACCACTTTGAACTGTTTCTGGGGAGACTGAATTCCACTTTTCCTTGCTACATCTTTACCTCTTCCAGGCACAAAAGCAGAAATCACTTTCTTTCTGTGGATATCCTTCCAGGCACAGGTAGTAGCTAGACCAAGTCTTTGAACAAGGACCCTTTAGTGAGGTATCTCTAAAGCTGCAGAATGAAGGAAAGGGGACACAAGCTTGGGTGCAGCCTGCAGGTTTCATGGGTGACGCACACTCCAGCGTGGCACACCCTCTTACTCCAGGGTGTTCAGCATCCGACACCAGGGTTTTCTGGGTTTCCCCTCAGTTAGCAGAAAAAGGAGTGGTGGAAAGGCTCCTTCTTCCCCTCTCACGTTCTCAGTGTGCAGAGGCAACACTAAGCATTTCTGCTCTTTCAGCACAGAGTTTGCAGTTGCAACCAAAATTTGGGAAGGCCTGTACAGGCTAGAGAATTCCCATCCAAATTTTCCTTCTCACCCCCATCAGCACCTATTACCAGATGACCCAAATGAGCGCCTAAGCATTCAGACATTGCCAAACAAAACAAAATGAGGTACATGCACAAATGTCTCTCCATAACCGCTCTTGTGTGATGATACTGAAGAGGGAATCTTTAAAATATTATCCTATTAACTTCAATTAACCTTTAGAACCTGATTATTCCAAATCAAACACAATACCATTTGGCCACACAAGGGGCACCCAAGGAGAGGTGACAAATACTACAAAGAAGATAAAAGATAATTTAACAAGAAGCAAGTTGTAAAGGGTGACAAAGTGTTATTTCCATAATAAGCTTATCTGAGCCTGGGTGAGTTCCTGAACAGGGTGTGGATTTGGCAGTAGTAAAGAAACAGGCCACACAAAGAATGTCTGTTGAGCTAATGAATGCCACTGAAGTGGTTGACTTTCATTTCTCTGGTTTGGATCCTTGCCACCTTTACTCTAATGTCAGGCTTTGTTTAATTGGCAAATATGCCTTCAAAGGATTGCAGAGCCCTCCATGCTGCCTCACGGGCTGTTAATATTTAATTGTGATTTGTTAAAGGCATACTAGCAGTTGATAAAACTATGTGTCTGGATGCTTTATTGCAGTGCAAACCAGCAGCAGGACTTTATATGTTCCTTTCTTGGGGGAATGAGTACATTGTCTTAGACAAGGGGAGAGAAAAAATGAATTTGTTATAGTTTTCCATCGTAAAGTTTCTTGAAAAGAACCACAGGCATTGTTGCAAATATATTTTGGAGGTATGACATTCATAAAGTGATTTGCTTATCTATCTTTACTTCACTACAAAGGAAAGCAATTAATTCAATGGGAAATTACTGGTATTTAAACAGGACAGAATTAGCTTTTGCCTTATGCACTTTCGAATGTGTTAACAAATTTTGGACTTGAGGAAAAGGAAGTTATTTAAATCGGGCCTTTTTGATGATCACTTTGAGAATACAGCAGCAAGAGTCTTCTTGGAATTTGCCCATGTGTATTACATTTGACTGAAGTTTCATTTCCATTGAACTTGCAGAAAACAAGTTATCTAGGACATGATTCAAACCAGTCTGAAGGACTATGTTGCATGAAGGACTTAAAATTATAAGAAAGTGCCTACACAATTTCTAAATATCACTATTTGTGTTAACCTAATGACAAAAAAAAGTCAATGTAATAGTCTATATTCAAACAAAATTTACATTCAAGCACGTGATACAAATAGCAATGTGTAAATGAAAGGTAAAGAGAATACCTGGTAAAACGTTTTCAGTCTTGGCCCAAATGCATTCAACAAAAATCACCCATCCACACCCATTTCTTTCCTGTGAAAATCCTTAGTTCTTTTTAATTAAATAACTGCTCTATTACAGTAGCTTTTTATCTTCCTAAGAAATGTGAGTCAGCCAATAAAAAAAAACCATCAAAGAGGTTACTTAACACCTGTAAGCAGTAATTTACACTGATGCCAACCCTTTGAAACTGAAGGGGCACGTTACCTTCTTGACATATGTGAGTAATTTCCCTGGAGTTCATTTCTGTTATTGCCATGTAGAAAAAAAGGTTTATTCACAGAGAGTAAATATGCAAAAGTTTTTTTAGAATCTGTTTTAAAATACATCCGGTCAAAATGTAGGACAATATTTCTGCAGCTACTTTGGCCTTTTCCTTTCCACAACATCTGAAACATCGATAACCTTGGAAATTTTAAGAAGTTCCTTTTTCAATAAAGACCGAGCCATAATCTGATATTAGTTATACCACTGAAACCTCAGAGAAGTCACATGTCTTGATTTATTGAACTGTTTTCTTGCTCTTTTTCTTCTTGCAAATTTCTGAGGATGAGGGAAGCTAATCATCCCATATTATCTCTAGTTTAGCTGATGAACTGCTGGTCAGTTTTGAACTGTTTGACAATTTCTCTCCAAGAAAAGAAGGAGCGGGATTCCTATTCAGGAATCATATGCAGCTGTTACAATAGCCTGTTTAGCTGCTATGGCTAGGCAGAGGTGCTGGGGCTGCAACCGCACACGTAGCCGTCCAGCACAGAGCCGGTAGCTACCACTGCTGTTTGCAAGGAAATAACAAAACTAGGATCCAGAGCCTGAGGTTCAGGTGACTGACTTATCCTAAGTCATGCAAACCTAGTTTGCAAAAGTCTATGCTACTATTTTTGTACACTGGAGGTAAAATAAGGTATTTATGGTTTTGCTAATAATTTTCTTCATAGCGCTTAATGTGGGGACTTTGAAGCAGAATTGTCATACCAGCTCAGATGCAAAGTCCAAAACCAGAGCTACAGTTTGAAAACTCTCTAGTCAACATTAGCCTACCCTTTTCATTAATTCTCAGACTAGTCCTTTTTCCAAATCTGGAGACATTAAATTAAATATTTTTTTTCAAAACTACTATCATCATTCATTGTAAGTCTATCTCGTCATTATTCATCTGTGTGTCAGATCACCTACAAAAGCCTCGGTCACTGTGATCTTCTGTGGCAGCAATTTCCAGAGAATCATCTTGCATTCTGCAGAAAGCATTTCTTCTGCATCAGATGGACATTTGACACTCTTCATCTCACCGAATGTCACCTTGCCTTTTGCTCTTGGACAAGGAGAATGAGATAGGAATGAGACAACTTTTATAAGATACGTAAATCAGTACTAACCATGATATATTGGATAAAATGTAAACATGCCACACAATAACACAAAAATCAAAAGCAAGTATTCTTAAATATCAAGAAACATTTGTTTTACATAGTGTCTTTCTCTTAGTCTGCTTTCCCTTTAAACCCTCCCACAGCCACACTTCTCTGGGCAAATGCAGAAGTTACTTACTCAGGATTCTTTGCATTACAGTTTGCTCAAGGCTCTTGCAAAACATGCCAAGATACCCATCTCCCTGAAGTCAATAGGAGTATTTGAAGTAGAGAGTACTATGATTAAAGGTGGTAGAGTTTGCCTCTGAATTCAATGTTATTTTTGAACAAATCAGCTGAATTCATCTCCTCTTGTCCATTATGGAAGTGCTACATTGTCTTATGGTGCACATTTTATCCTTCACTGCCTTTAGTATCACTTATGTTTGAGCCAGTTCACCAAAACCCTCTGGGTTGTGAGGTTGAGAAGGAAGAAGAGAAACAGAGAGATGGCACAAATGAGAAAAACAAAAACAAAAACAAAAAAACCAAACAAAACAAATAAAAAACCCCAAACAAATGGAGAGCAAAGAGGAGGTAAAAAACACTTACATTCTACCTCCTTTCCTTTTGGAAAGATCTGATAGATAAACTGAAAGCAGTAACATATTCCAGTTGGGTTTAATAGGTTTTTTGACATTGCCTTGCATGACATTCTCCTAAGCCAAAGAAGGAAATATCTTGAACAAATGACTCTATGACAAATGCACAACTGATTGAAAAAAACATACTCAAAGAGAAGTTGTCAACATTTCTCTCACAAATTGGCAACACATTTCTGTGGCACCCTCTTCTATTCCTTACTTTTCATTAAATACATGAATGACAGTATAGAGACTACCCATGCCATTTGTAAGTCACACAGAGCTRAAAGCACATTGGAGGCTGCAGTTGCTGTTCAAACCGATCCTGACAAATTGGAGAAACAGTCCAAAAGCAACATGATGAAATGGGGAAAAAAAGGGCAACAGTTGAGAGAGGAAATTGAACACACAAACAGAAAATCAGGAATAACTAGCTAGGCAGCATGCTAGAAAAAAGAAAAGGTTGGGGAAGGGAGGTTAGAGTGGATCACAAACTAAATCCAGGTAAAATATGTGATGCTATTAACAAGTAACAGGCTGTGGCAAGTAACACAGAGGAGGTAATTATTCTTTATTCTCCACTCATAAGGCCTCAGCTGGAGCCCAGTTTTGACTAGCCTGCTATAAAAACAAGGTAGACCAGTTGGATAGAGTCAAAAACAGCAGAAGAGAGATAGAAAGATACTTCGAATGAAACAATATTAGGGAAAATATAGCAAATAGGTTTAGTCTAGAAAGGAGAAGACTGAGGAGAGATAAACCGCATTGTATTCTCTTCATCCCAAGCACAACGAGAACCATCTATCAAAGAGTTTGCATTCTGTGGCTGTGTAAGAACACATGACCAAGAGCATTTCACATAAGTCTGCATCTAACTGGTGGTGAAGTTATAAGGAACCTGTGTAAACAAAGGGCAGGCAAAGAATTAACACAATGGGGTGCCAGTTGTAGTCTTGGTATCTGGGTCATTTAAAGCTCACTATCCAAAATAGATGTGGTTGCATCCTATGTTCGGGTTCAGCTCACAACCAAACCCATTGTTGATACTAGAAAGGCATTTCTATCCCCTTCAATTTTGGGAGATTTTATCTCTTTTTCTGATTCTCTCATCTCTTTCTTGTATTTCTTCAGATTTAAGAGAGTAGTCAACATTTCCTCTCTGAAGCTTTACTCAAAGCTGCCTGAATCCACTGAAAACAAAGTAAAGAGAGTTAACACAACAGGGATCACTTTTAAAAATCAGTCTATATTTGAGAAACAAAGCAGTCCCTAAAGTTTTTGCAGTGGTTATCAAAAAGGCATAGCCCTCTCTGAACAGACTGAATGCCATTTCCAGCTATCATTACATACTGCTTAAGTTCTAGAAGAACCACAAAATACATTGCATATCTCACTTTGAACTTGGTATAACTAAGTACAGACAGACAATGTGTACTGTATACAACAAATTACAAATATCCTGTAACTAGTGAGGTAATGCTGTGCTGAATTTAATTTTAAGAATGTTCTAACTGTATGTTGAGAGCATTTTACATTCATTTTGGCAGCATTTGGTTTCTGAATGTCACTAATGCCATGTTTAGAGTGGATCGTTATTAACTAAGCAGAAACTGAGCCCAGTCTGCTGCCCAAAGGAATGATACTTTCTAAACTAGCTTCATCTCCCAGCTCATGTCTTTTATACCACCAACATCCACATTTTTGTTTTGGTTTTGTGTCAAGGTTAACCACCCTGAGTATGATGATTTCCACAGGGAAATCCCACCTTCATTCCTTTGTCCTCAGTTATCAGAAGCAGCTAAAATTTCTAAATCCTTCTCAGTCCATAGWTCCAGTTGCAAAAGATCTCAGCTGCAAAAGTCCAGTGAACTACAGAAAGGTCATAGGAGGATTATTAGTGATTTTGCATTCTTATTGCGAAGTGGAGAGATGCCAACATAAACCCAAGTGGAGTTTGGCTTTTACCCATGCCCATTAGCCATGAAAACAAACATGAATTCCACAGAGTACAGGGAGATTGTGTGGGGATAACAAGGGAGTTGGGGGTTAAAACAGGTGTAGGATCAATACGATGGCATGGTCCTAAAACCATGAGTCACTACCTCAGGGCTGCTGGCAGCTTTGATCATCTCTTTGTTCAATCCTGGGTTAAAATTAGATTTTTTTTTTTTAAATATTCTGATTCCACTCTTCTTTGCTGGAAATAAGAACTCTTTCTTCCATTCTTCTCCATGTGGGGATATGTACCCTGCGGTAATTCTTCCTGTCTCCACATGAGATACATAGATTGGTATTTCTGGCAAACCTTTCATAATCCCTATATGTTGCTGTAACTGTCTGCTCTGTACTTTATTCCTGTTTACTCCTTTACTGCTCCCATTGCTCTCAGATTTAATTTATAAAGGCAGTGACCTGAATTAACCCAGTAATTTCTCTGAAATTTGGAAGTGTAAAAGAGATTATGGTGAATGTAGGATTTAAGATTTACCAGGTAATTATACTTTAAGTAGCAAAAGAAGGATTTTTGGAAAATACTTTTTTTTCTGGTATAATGTATATATTTTGTCTGAGACTGAATAATATGTAATGATGCTTAATTCAGAACAAATAAAAAGAATCGACATTAGAAAAGTTAGGAAAAGAGAAAAAAGAAAGATGGTGCAAGTCTGTCTGAATCTCATCATTCATTTCATCATTTATTTGATCAATTCCAGACCATGGTCTCTGATAACATGATCTATCCACAGCTGATTCACAGAATAAGATAATGTTCGGATAACAAGAATGAGGACAGAGCCAAGAAAAATGCATGTGAGACCATAGTACATTTGAAAGGTTGAATATTGTATATGGTTCATAAAAATTAGAGGATGAAATAAAATTTCCCATTTTTCTAACTATTTAACCTTATAGTGGTATCTCACCTTTAAAAAGTTTTCTTAACCCAATTCACTATCCAAGTTTAACATTGTCCTCAGATAAATATGAAAAGCATGCTCAATAAACATGATTTGACACTACTTTTTTCATTTTAAGTTTGTTTGTTTTATCACCAGGAAGGCTGAGGCTTATCTAGCCTTTTTCATTCAAGAACAGTATGTTAAGGGCCACTGCCTTTCAGACAACCTAGGAAGTGTACGAAGGCTGTTTGTGTGATACGGCTATTCCAGATTTCTGTAACCTGAAACCCTGGAGTCTATTCTTTCAGTGTCTCTGGAAGGAGTTGGTCCACAGAAAAAAAGCTGCCAGAATGATTCTGTCAGCGTAAAACATTAGTGAAAAATGTCATAGGTGTTTTCTACAGGAACCTCAGCCTGTCTAGCACTTCAGCAAAAACACTCATGCCAAAATTTGGAGATGTATTTATTAAGATATAAATGTAAAGAAAATCAGAACAAGACCCAAAGTATTTAAAAATATAACCTAAATTTATAAAATTCATTTTTACTGTGAGAATATTAGATGCCATTGCTTGTTCTGCCAAGCAATGGCTCTTGGTGGGAAGGGAAGTATAAATTCTCTTACTCACTTTTGAGCTGTCAACACACCTTTCACTGCCTTGGAAGGTGAAGGGAAGGGAGAGGATAAAAGCAGCAGAACAAGGGGAGAAGACTCAGTCATGAAGAGCTGTAGGACCATGCAAAACGGTGAATGGCTGTTGTTACTTGCAGATCATACGAAACCAACTGCTAGTCAGATCTGGGTCATCTGTCAAGCCTGGTCTTGGTGGCTGGCTAGAGCGGGAGCATCAGGTGCTTCAGCACACTGTTTAGAAAAGCCAAAAAGCTCAGGGATTTGGTAGGAATGGTGTCCCTGGATAACTTTCTGTTCATTATTGCAGAGGGAATGTGCTCCTGTTTCCACTTGTGTCTGAAACACATCTCTTCCCTAAGAAGAGCTTGTCTTCCCCCTGGCAGGTGTTATGTTGGGGTGTGGGCAGCAGGGTTGGCCGGGACAACCTGGTGCCCCATATGTTCTGAACAGTGAGCGAGGGTACAGGAACAGGCTGGCTTAGCTGAGAAAGCTGCTGCTGCGCAACACATCTTGCAGGAGATGTGTTGGTGGACATGGGCACCAGGAGCCTGTGGCTGGTAGATGCATAACCAAAGTGAGGAGCATCCAGTCTGCTTGGAGACGTGCATCAGAGGCATGCCTAAAAATGGGAGGTTCCCCACCAGAGTTTTGAAAAGGTGCCACCATGACAGTCCTCAAGACAGCTCTAGTGCTAGACCAAGTGGACAGTTGGGGACTGGGCCTCATGGACTTTATCGTGGGCATGGTAAAAGGACAGAGTAGATCACAGACCTACAGTCTCATCCCTGGCTCCGCTTCCCACGAGCCTGGGAATGCTCAAGTGCCACTTAGTGTGTGTGAAAGAGGGCAATCCTTCAAATAGGGACTAAATCTGGTGAAACAAGTGAAGTAACAGCATTGTAAAAATCCATAGGGCAGCAAAATGACTTTGACAGTCCCTTACACAGCTTCAGTGTAACTCATTAAGCTTGTGTTTCAATGTAGTATTTGTTTGCCTGTAATTTTTCTCAGATGCAGACCTTCTTATGCTTAAATTGTAAGAGCATAGGCACTTACTATTTGGGAGGTTATTGAACTAATCCTCCAACAGTCAAAACAAGGAACAACTGTGACTTGGAGCTAAGGGACTCAAAAAGCTCTTCTTTCTGCAGAATCAGCAGCCTGTCAGCTGCAAAGAATTACAAGCATTTTCAAGGATTTCTGCAGAAAAGAAAACATTAATAAAACGATTAACAGATTTTTTTCCCCCTCTTAATATGTTTAACACTCAGCACCTTTGCTTACCTTTCAGCTTAATGTCACTAGTTCATTTATTTTTATAAAGACTGCTACAGGATATCTTGGTATAAAAATAGTTTACAGTGAGGCCTGTTTGGGAAGATCTCAATATACTGTGTAGCTGACTGATATGGAAGTTAACTACAAGCAAAACAGCGTTTCTTACCTGCTGGAGAAGAGGCCAAGCTTTTACCCTACCAGAGACCATGTTGGGAATTTGTCAGAAATCTAAGGCTTGTGTTTAATTTGCTGCCAGCTGAACAGCTTGCACCTTCCTTGCAACAGTGGGGCTGGGGTGACCTGCTCTTGGCAGTGCTCCTCTATCCTGATCCAAGGGGCCAGGTGTTCTGCTCAGATGTCCACCGAGATCAAAAGAGCATCAAACACCTCAGCAGCAGGATTTCCTTCTTCACAATTTCTAACTTCAGGTTGCAGTTCACTATAACCGACCGCTCTTCTTTCAGCTGAAGTGGGAGACCAATCCACGTAAAAAATCTGCAGTTTAAGATACACTCCAGTTTTAGGCTCTCTTCAATGAGATTGTATAAATTGTATATGAAGGACAGTTACAAAACCATTGAAAAATTTAGATACACTCAGAACTTGTTAGGGCCATCTATGCTTTTAAGGATTAGAAATGACATAGATGAGTGATGGATGTGTTGAGCTGAAACTGTTAAATGGTTGAAAAGATCTTTACTAATTTTGTAACTGGTGTTACTATTTGGGCTCATCTTTTTTACATGAAACATGGAAAAAAAAGTTAGCATGTCTCTAATTATATTTTGAACCCTTATTGAGAGATGGAAATATCTTTAGTGTTCAACTAATGCAGTAGCCAAAACATTGAGGTATATTTTATTAGATTTTAGTGCTATTATGAAGCATTAGGAAAGAATAGAAGCCTTACTAATTTACTAGCATCTGCTCTAAAAATGCCAAAATCTTAAAAATTTAAGAGTGCTTTCTGAAAAACATTCATTCCACTGTACAGTGAAATTACTGCCTAAAGGTAAAGTGATGTAAGAGAGTTATTGCAAGAAAAAACATGTGGCACATTACTCACATAGACCTTGATTCAGCAAAGCACTGAAGTGTATCTTTAATATGTGAATATCCCACTGACTTCAATAGGACTATTCATATGCTTAAAATCAGGCCATTGCTTAAGTACATCGCTGATTTGAAACCACAGAAATCAACTCAGACTTAAGAGCATGACATCGTAACTTAAAGGTCACATGTTATCATAATTCAGAGTTGGATTCACCTGAATAAGTGTAAACATTTACACTGTAAGCATTGACATGTGAGCTAATTGTTCAGAGTACCAAAAGTACCTATTTCCTCTCCATTTATGATAAAAGGACCTTGGGGAGGTTATTAGCTTAGATATAGACATCTCCCACTACAGATGTCCAAAGTTATATGAGATTAATTTCATTCTTGTCTCTCTTCTTCTTTTCTGTGTTATCCTGATTTCTTTATGATCTGGTATAAACTAAGCATTTGTCTCTTTTAAGCTAAAAAGACACATTGAAGCGCCTGCCTGTCTGAGGTTAGATCAAAATGTATTCTCATAAAGCAAAAGCCTTAATATTATGCTAACAAGAACCTCCAGAAAACCATGTGTTTGTTTTCAGAGTGTTAATGATCTTCAGTTGGCAGGAAGCACCTGATTTCCCAGGAGCTGGATAATATAAACCAGTAGGAAAAGAACTGCAGAAACAAGACTGCTACATAGAGAACAGACTTTTTTATTGCATTGTCTTGGTTTCTCTGGCCTTTATTTGTTATGAAGTTATGTTCTGCCCCTTGCTTATGAATTCAACTGTTAATTATGCTGATTACATCTAGGTCAAATTTGAGACCTGATTCAGTGCTGTGAACTGGCTTTGGTGGAATTTAAAGCAAGCTTCTGTGGTTTGGCTGTTGAGTGCTTCCACAGAGAAATCCAATGTTTACCATAATGCCTAAAAGAATTTGGAAAATCATGATTTCCTAGTAAAAGGCTCAATCTGCATGATGAAAGTCTTATCTTATGATCTCAGGATCATTTCTTATATTAGCAAATCCTGCCATTACCTGTCTACAGACACCAAAAAATGCCCCCAACACTGAAAGAACTATTTAAATACAGCAGACTTAAACCTGTGCATACCAGAATGCAACATCCTTCAGCTAATACATCTAAAATCATCTACGAAACTACAGCTATGTGTCCGAATGAGCTCATAGAGACAATCAGTGAAGGACTATGGAAGAAAACCTTTTCAAAATAATTGGTCTTTCTTCAACCTCTTAATGTTAAAACATCTACAAAAGATAGCTTTTGGCATTAAAATTTGTGATGTCTCTAAAAATCATGGGTGAAAAAGAGATGCTATTTTCATGGCATATACAAACATTTTTGTGGTCTCTGCATTGTAGTTCTGCAGGCACTCTTATGTCACCATCTGTAACTCACAGAGTTGCCAGCTTTTATCACTTACTTTCTGCTAATATTCCTGTCCGATAATAACTGCCCTTCTCTCTCCAGTTGGCTAATTGACTATCACAGTTAAGTTTAAAATAGAGTTATTATTCTCAGCATGTATTTAACTTGCTTCTATTTAAGCACTAAAAAAGGGCTTGCTCAAAGCCCTTGTTTTTCGCCTCTGTAGCAACAGTTCAATTAATCTTCTCTGCAATCGTTTTTTCTCTTACACCCTAATACTACTGTGGATGTAATAATACAATTTTTACACTTGACTCATTCAATGTAGGTGACTGTCAGTCTAAGACTTACTGTGCCAAGCAAGAACATTCAGAGGAAAATAATAAGAGGTGTACAATATTTTCAAAGCTAAGTAATGAAATTGCAAGTATCTGACCCTTTAGTTTCTCATCCATATGGATTTTCATCTTCTCAAATTTTTGTTCATAGCTATGAATGAACCCAACATATCTAACGAAAATAAAATTTCATCCAAGCTATAGATTTTTGCCTGACTTCGAGTAAAAAGCTAGCAACATTTCTAAGTTTTTCAGAATTTTATGCCAATTCAGAGAACAATACTAAAAATTGGGGGTAAGGGATGAGTTCATAAAAAATTATAATGAATATAAAAATGTAATAATGATGGGATTCATTTGTTTTTTCATATCCTGCCAATCCTTCCTGAATACCTGTTTCTGATTCAGATGACTGTGAAGTTCAAATGTAAGAAAAATAAGAGTAAATTTTAAGATTATTAATGAAAAAATAAGTTAACTTTATTTCATGGTTTTATTATGTTTCAAAAATTTCTAAGACTTATGATTGGATTGCTATAATATTGATTCAAATTTAAAACACCCCTAATTTGAGGGCTTTTAATTTGTTATTGAGGACTTTATAATTCATTGCTCCAGGAACCTCTGTAAAGTTTGGTCCCGGATCTAGATGTAAATGAAACATAAGTAGTCAGGATGTAACCCTTTGGATCTTGGTTTTATTTTGGGCTAATTTTGGTAAACATCTTTCCTTTAGACAACTATGTTCATCTTTTTTAYGTTTTAAACTTCACAGCATAAACAAAGAAATAAACAATTTCCCAGATAAACAAAGTGGCAGGAACGGTGAAAGACCAGTTTATTGTAGGAAGATGTAAGCTAGTACAGTATTATAGTTCAGAGATGCTTTGGACATAGTTAACAACTTCAGTTATAGTATTACTAATAGTTAATAATGATGATGATTTGATTAATTAGGTTACCTCCCTCTCTTTTTATGAAACAACAGAGAGAAAGTTACTGTTCTGGCCGCCTTGGAGCAGGGAACTACTTCTCAGCCTCCCGTATTTCAGGTGAATGTCCCACCACCAGCCTATTGAGCGGCAGCTGAGTAATTCTTCTGTTGGGAGTCKACTGAGCTTGTAAAAATAACATTGTCTGATCAAGAAAAACATTGAATATGTACCCTTTCATTAGGACATTTGCCTGCAATATAGCAGATCTGTGTTCATGTCATAGATATTTTACATTGGAAGCCTGTTTTCCTGTGCCTCAGGACTATGCGACATCGGCCAGGCTGTTGACCTCTGCAGTTTTTGTCTAATTGTAATAAAGACTGAAATCTCTTTTTGATGCTGTGAAGCTTTCCAAAAGTAATTCCTTCCAAACCTTCCCTTTTCTATGAAAATTTAGGTTTTGAACATTAATATTTTCAAATGAAAATCCATGTAGTCAAAAATTCTTGATCAGTTCTACTGCAGTTATTTTTTTTCCCCTCCAATTCTCATAAAAAAAACTTCCTGGAGAATTATAAAATATAGCTAGCCAGTTTTTAATCTAATCTGGCTTGGCTTTCAGTATCTAAATAGAACAAAGTTTGCCATTGTGTGTTTCTGAAAGAATTATGAACTGCGGTTTTCCCTAACTAAGTGAAAGGATGTCTTCCTTAATTTAGATTTCCCTGGCATGTCCAGCAAACAATGATTCATGAAAACCCTCTTTTAAATTCTTCTTTACAGAAAGCTTTTTCTTTGCTCTGTACACAAGGAGAAAATTGACCACAAGCTTGTCTGCTGCAGAAGTGGTTTCCTCATCACATAACTCTTCCAGTAGAGGACAATGCCTTTTTCATCCTAGTAAGAGGTAGGTTAACCAGAGAGGAAAGTGTGTCCAAAACTGATTAAAAAAAAAAAGAAAAAAAGAAAGCTTCTGAAACTATCAGGAAACAAGCTTGCACATAACACATTTAGTAATTTGGTCAGAACTGTTGAAGATTTTGCATCTTCTTAATATGGGCCAGCTTCTTGGCTACCATAAGCTGGGTATCAGGATGAATATCAGAAGAGTTACAAAAGAATTTTTACACTTGATAATCTTGCCCACCTATTTAAAAGTAATTTCTATTTTCAGGGAAAAAAAAAAGTTTTTATAGAAAAGGGTCTAAAATAATTCATCTGTCACACCATTCATGTCAATGAACATAATTACAAAAAATGAGGTATATGGACTGCACCTATCCAATCATTATTTTACATTAGAGTTCTAAGAATGATGCAGAATAAAATGCTAATCTAAAATAGTATGAAAGAGGTATGAAAAAAGTAGAAATTACAAGTGCAATGTAGATTTTTAAGTGGTGTCCTCTTATGTGCCTTGTGATGTTTGGACTAGATGACCTTTAAAGGTCCCTTCCAACCCAAACCAGTCTATGTAGACTCTCCAGGTGTGAAGAGGTATCTTCTGTTTACCTTTCTGTTCATAACTTTTCTTTACAGATGGTTTTAAAAAGTCAGATATGTGGCACTTGGATAGTGAGTTTTGGTGAATTCAGGCACCCAGAAACTTAGCTCAAGGCTAATTAAACAGGAATCTTAACCGTTTAAAAATTTTTATTCCCAAAATTTATTCATTTTGGGGATCTGCGAGTTTTTTTAGGTTGTCTGTGAAACAACTATAGCTTTCTATCCATATTCATAAGAATTATATATACGTGCACCAATACAATGGAGTTTTTATAACCAGACTTTGCCTTCAAATTCATCCCCATACATTCAATTGAATACAAAGGGAGCTGCAAAGAAAAATTTGACCCCTCATTTGAACTATTTCCTGGTGATTTGGATGAGCTTCCAAAGAGAGGTCATAAACATGAAATAACACTCACGGCATACGTGAATTAGTTCTGCAATATTTTTTGTTTGCTGACCTTAACTCTGCATTTTCGTCCCATAGTTCAAAAATGATTGTAAAACTGTAATATCTGTCAGGAGCYGGATTTCCTGGTTACAAGGTGCACAGACAATTTAGAAGAAGTAAATTCCACACACATTTCCACCTTCTCTCCTGTCTATGACTTTTCTCTTCTTCGCGTCCGATTTATGGTGTTCACGTCCCCTACTCCAGCTTTCATTTGGGGATGACGGCAAAGTCTCTTTGCCTATTAGGCTCCTCAGGATTTGAAAGCACTTTTTCAGTGTATCTGAGAGAACAATTAAAAAGAATAATCTGCTGGAGTGCATTAATGCTGAAATCAGTCAAGGCCTCAGATTAGCCATAGAGATTGACATAGAGGCCTTGGCATCAGATATAAGATCTGTGTCCTATAAATTTGCATCAGTCCAAAGCTACTGTATGCTACAGCAGGAGCAATGTCAGGTTTGCTTCAGAAATCATTCACCAAGCCAAATCACGGCGTTTTCAGCTATGGGTTGAAGAATAAATCTGAAGAGGAAAAAAAACCAGGCTTTTCAAAACCAAACAAATATTTCAAGTTTTTATGCAAGCAAATATAGTTAATGTGACCCAAAACTAAACATTTCATTTAATTTTAGGGTTATTTAGCCCAATTGTTCAACTTGAGCTCTCTTTAATTAACATTATTTTTAAAATCCCTCTTACCTCTCCCTTTTGTTTCTATGATTATTCTCTGAATTTTACTTTGATTCTTAAGTAGTTTTGATACTCCTTAAACTCAATTTTGGGGTGAACTTGGTATTTTTAATTTTCTCTGATGAAATTCTGGATTTAACTGACTCCTGAAGCTAAACTGATCATGTGAGTAGTTTTCCTGAGTAAGTGTAGCAGTCTGTTATCTTTCACTAGTGCCAGCTTTCACTAAAGAAACAGCAGGGCATTTCAATTACATATATAAAGTGTCCAATTTTCCTCTTGTTTACAATAGCTTTTTATTGAATTTTGTGAAATTCTACATTCTACATGGAAAAATCATGTTAATATAACAGTTACTATGCATGGATACTAATGTTCCTACAAATTTTGGTATTGCTGTTGTACAGATTCAGATTCAGCTATAGAAAGCACGTTATAATATGTTCACTATTTACAATTTTAAAAAAATGAAGCTTAATGCCTTGTTTAAGCAGCTTAAGAAATACTAGTAATCTTTACACCAAATCACTCATGATCTACAGACAACAACTCTTATCTCTGGAAGAAAAATCTCATTCTCCTCAAGGATGAGGATAAGTCTGAGTCATCTGGTCTAGTTGGTGCCAAAGAAGAGATATTGGAAACATTATCAGCTTATAATTAGGGATTTATAATTACCTAATTAAAAGCCAAATCCTCTCAGGCCCAGCCCAAGAGTTTCCATTCAAACAAGTAACAGCTCTGAGTGACGTGTACTAATTGGAGGGTCCAGCTGATGAAGGCTGTAATCTGGAGAGCGGCCTGGTTTCTTCTGGTCACTCTTAATGAGGTTCTGCGTGGTGTGAGGTTATTTTGCCCATTGCTTCAGCGTCGTGGCAGCTATTAAGAGTGACAGAATAGTCCTTGTCTTACCATACTCTTCTTGGAGGACTAAATCACTTGATATTGTACCTGCTAAATTGGACAGGTTCCGTTTAAGATGGGGTAGAAGAGAGATCCATAGGTCATTGTGAGTTTACAGGGTTTGAATTCCAGCAGTGTTGAGTGGATTACACCAATCAAATCTAGGTTTAGGACTGTAGAGAAGGCCATCTGTTGTTTGTATTTTGAATCTGAATGCATAAAATATAGGGTGAATCAATCATCTGCCTAAAACATTGACTTTCTAGCTAAGAGTGAATAGCTTCCTCAGCGAAAAGGAGGCTTTTTGGTGGGAGGAAAATCCAGTTATTGATTTATGTGGCAAAATGTCAACTGATTAATCCTATCAGAGAACTTTTATTAGATACATGCTCATTTGCTATCCTTGTCCCAGGGCTACTTCTGTGTATAGTATTGGCTGGCATTTGGACTTGCTGGTGTCAGCACTGCACAGCCAGTTTGCAACATGCAATGTCATCACTTACAGAAATACTGCAATTGTGCCAAAAAGCTATTTAAGCCTAAATAAATTGATTCCTACTGAAGCTTAAAATTAAAAAAAATAAAAATGAATAATTATAGTTGTACTTTGTGGTCTTTAAAAGCATTTTATTACACAAACCCACAAATAAAGGCCAGATGGTGCAACACAGAGATTTCAAGGCCTGGATTAGAAAATCCAATCATAGTTCTCAGTGGAAGTTCTCTGAATGAAATGTAGATTTGCCAGAGTAATAGCTAAGGTAGCTGAAATCTACCCATACAGTTTGAGACAGAGCTGCAAAGCTCTACACCTCTCTCCTTTCAAAACGCAACCCCCTCAGAGCCAAAACCAAAACAGTTGTCAAATATAGAAATCAGGTCAGATGAGAAAATGTGAAATTCATATACAAAAGAAAAGCATTTTCTCTCAAAAAGAAGAGGTGCCCTTTCCATCTCTACTTTCCAGAGGAGTTTGACCAGCTGCATGTACGAATTTCACTGGATTTTCAAATGCCTCAAAAGAAACTAAAATATTGACAGATGAAGTCTGATCACCTCACTGCCTCACACTGTTTTTTAATACCTCGTCTACTTGTCGTCTTCCTTGACTTTTATAAATAAGTTTAAATAGTGTCTTTCTCTACTCATTCAAACCTTGATGAGAGATGAGTTTGCAAATCTCAGCATCACATCAGATGTAGTTTAAAGGATATTACTTGCTGAAATGCTGATCATAGAAGTGTTTCTTTCAACTGAAGTTTTGATCAAGAATCAGTTAACATGTATATCAGTTGCTGTTAAGGCTTATATTCCGATAAACTTATCTAGGGAAGACCTAGGTGGAGTAAGCTTTTAATAGCAGCAAGAACACCACTAGTGTGGTTTTGCCCTACTCTGGATCAGAGGTAGGAAAGCAGTTCATTCTCAGTGGACGCCAAGATTTCTTTGTTCCTCTTTTGAGCTTGGCAGTAAAGGCAATCTAAAATATTGAAAAGATCAGGTTATCAATAAATGAACGGAGAGGTGAAGCCTGAGGCATAAACGTGGACAGGTTGCTTCAAAAGGGAAAAAAAAAAAATTAGACTTTGCATTTTAGCAGAGAGGATGGAAAGCTTTTGCTTTGAAAGGTGAGCACTGAAAATCCAGGGATAGGTTTGACTCTTGGAGGTGATGCAAAATCATTTAGTAGCAAGCCAAATAGACTTTCTTCAGACAAACCCATTCATGTGTCCGTGGTGTTGAGCATGTTCAAACAAAGGGACATGGAAAACACTTCATAGACACAGAAACTGAAAGGGTTGCAGTAGTTCAGGTCATAAAGAAGGCAAATAAATTAGAGGGGGAATAATAAAATAACATGAAAGTGAAGAAAGGAATTACAAAAACTTTATTAATGTTTCAGATTCTCTGCCTTTTTCCCAAAGAGTGGTTGCCTCTTCCTTGTCCATTCATTACAGACGCTGTCCCAGTCCTCTCAATCCCCTCACTCCCTCACCATCCTTCTTGGTCCCCGGTCATGTATCCAGCCTCTTCACATCCTGGCTTTGGGATGCACTTACATTTGTCAGTTATCTTCCAGGTCTGGCAGCTGCTCCCACATCTGGTCCCCCATTTATATGTGCCAGATCATTTCTCCTGTCTTTTGCTGAAATGACCCAACCAGCTTTCACCCAGAGGAAACCCAGCTACAAGTGATAGAGCAGTGCACAGCAAAGCATGTTCCAGCCAGATAATATGAACGTTAATTACATCAGGTTTAGCTTCCTCTGCCCAGGACAGTCCTCATCTCTGCAGGCCTTGCCCTCTCAAACGCCTTCCAGTGCCATGTCTTAGCATATGCATCACACATTCTCACAGGGATGCTATAAAAACATCATTCTGGCAAACTCTCACATTATTTCATGCTCTCACCCAAAAGTAATTACCAGGACTCAAAGCCACCTGGAGACCCGGGAAGATCCAGGCCAAGTGTTATGCATAGTGAGTACACAGTCTTGAGGTCAAGTCTAAGAACGTGAATGCAAGCCACCTTGCTCCTTAGGATTGAAGGCCACAGATAGCCTACTAGGCCAAAAGTCTTAGCAGTGCATAGGCAGAAGTACAGTAAATGAAGTTCTGTAGTACATTTCCGAGTTTAATCTGAAAGGAATCTACGATGTGTGTTGTACCATGTGAACCAGAACACAGCAGCAGGGACCACCAGGAGATTTCTTTCAAAAGTATTCTCTTGATCCAGTGCTAAACTAGTTGCCAGTGCTAATATCCAAACTAAAATACTCACATGCATCCTTTTCCTCCCACACCGACCTTCAGCCCCAGGCCTCTTGCTTAGCCATTAGCAGACTCCTCCAAAACAGTCATCATTCCTAGCCCTGTCTAGCTACTTGTGCCTCTTGTTATCTTAGCACCAGTCCTGTCTCCTCATCTGATCTGCTTCTCTCTTCCCTCAACTGATATCCTGTCACATTCTCCAATCTCCATCTTCTATCTTTATATTGAGTTCACCTACCTCCTTCTTTCATTTTCGGTCCAACATATCACATGATACCCTACAATCATTGCTAGTGCTCACATCTGACCCATCTCAGGGCCCCCAAAATGCAGGATTATGAGCATTGCAGAGGAAGGGCTGTCAGAATGTTGAACAAGGCCAAGACAATAAATTTKCCTGGCCAAAGTTTGAACCATTTTAGATGAAATTTTCCAGAAAGAAAAGAGTGGTTGTATAAAGAGATCTAACATGGGACATCCCATACCAAATGAAGTTTGGTCAAATGATAAAGCAAAGCAGGGTCTAAAAGACAATGTCAGGCAACTTTACCAATTAGGGATGTTACTGAAGTCCTGCTGTATACTAAGAATGGTTTGAGGAAGTAAGACTGAAGGACTTTTTTCTCAGTAATAGCAAACAGAAGCAAGGATGCATTTTGTGAAATCAGGCATAACACTCACTCAGTTATAGGAATTATTTTCAGAAAATACTATTCAGACATAATGTGATGGGTTCACCTTAATGCCACCAGATGCCCACCAAGATGCTCTATCACTCCCCTCCTCAACAGGACAGGAGGAGAAAATACAATGGAAAAGCGCGTGGGTAAAGATAAGGACAGACAGATCATTTAGCAATTACCATCACGGGCAAAACAGACTGGACTTCGGGAGATTAGTTTAAGTTATTGTCAATTAATAAGAGTAGGATAGTGAGAAATAAGAACAAAACTAAAAACACTTTCTCCCCACCTCTCCCTTCTTCCCAGGCTCAACTTCCCTCCTAACTCTTCTACCTCCTCTCCCCGAGTAGCGCATGGGGAATGGGGGTTTTGGTCAGTCCATAATGCTTCACCTCAGCCGCTCCTTCCTCCTCACACTTTTCCGCAGCGTGGGGTCTCTCCCCACAGGGTACGGTCCTTCATGACCTTCTCCAATGTGAGTCCTTCCCATGGGCTGCAGTTCTTCAAGAACTGCTCCAGCACAGGTCCTTTCCACAGGGTACAGTCTTCCAGGAACAGATAACTCCAGCGTGGGTCCCCCATGGGCCACAGGTCCTGTCAGAAAACCTGCTTTTTCGTGGCCTCCTCTCCATGGGTTGCAGCTCCTACCAGGAGCCTGCTTCAGCATGGGGTCCTCCAAGGGCTGCAGTGTGGACATCTGCTCYGGTATGGTCCTCCATGGGCTGCAGAGGGACAGCCTGCTTCACCACAGTCTTCTCCGAGGACTGCAGAGGAATCTCTGCACCTGGAGCGCCTCCTCTCCCTCCTTCTTCACTGACCTTGGTGTCTACAGAGTTGTTTCTCTCACATTTTCTGACTCCTCTCACAACTGCTGTGCTGCTTTTTTTACCCTTTCTTAAATATGTTAGTACAGAGAAGCTACCAAAACCACTGATGGGCTCAGCTTTGGGCAGCAGTGGGTCCATCTTGGAACCGTCTGGAACTGGTTCTGTCTGATATAGGGGTAACTTCTGGTGTCTTCTGTGAGAAGACACCACTGCAGCCACCCCCCCACTACAAAACCTTAGCATGTAAAGCCAATACAAATAGTATATGTTGACATGTGAAAAAAACCAAAATTAATCCAGCTGGCCAACCAGCGTCAGATGTTCACAAAAAAAGAGTAACAATTTTAAAACAGTTTTAATATTTTCACAGCTAATTTCAAAATTTCCAGTTTTAAATGGGAACAAAGCTTTTTTGTTTGTTTTGTAAATTGTTGCTAGTATATGTAAAAGTAATTTTTAATACCATTTTCATACAAATTAACTATGAGAATTCTTTCTACACAGCTCAGATTTTTCTTCTTGATTCCTAGGAGTGGTAATCAGTTAACAGAGATTAGAATTCAGTTTGAGATTATTTCTTTTCCCACTAAATATAATGATTCTTCAGTTCTTCATATACTTTTAAATTTTGTTTAAATGTTCTGTTTTGTTTTTCCATTATGTCTTGATTGTTGGGTTTTGGTTAGTTTCCTTTTAGTTCAATAATAATTAATAATAATTAATTTTTTAAATGATCTCTCATTTCTATTTGTTTTTCTAGTTCAGATAGTTTTAACAACTGACAATACTGTGATGCATGCAATATATCAGTACTGAGTAACTGTAAAATCCCTAACTTAATTACAGTTGTAGAAATAGTCCAAAGAAATGTTCCATTTTGCAAACATTCAAATAAAAAATTAATCAGATAAATCTGTATGAAAATACAGTTTCATTTGAATTACTGATTGATCTTACTGGATCTAGAACCTAACATTAATAAAAACCTGATGTATACAGAAATAGATCTTTTGAACTAATCTGTTATGAAAACTTTACTTGAAAGCATTACCTTACAAAAATTCTGACAGTGGGGGAAAGAGCAGACCCTCCATGCATAAAAGTAATTGTTGTTGTGTTCATAGTAGTGACTGATAATTAAATTGGGTTTGCAACAGATGGGAGGAATGTAAGTCGGTTTGTGGCAGAAGGCAGACATGCTAGCTAATGAGAAATCACAAATGTATACGGCAAACAGTTGACTGAGGTGGGTAAGTAACTGAGCTGCGTCTGTTATACAAACTGTATTTCAGTTAAAGCTGTGAATATTTTAACAGAAGAATTAACAGTACCCTTCAGTTATTCAGGCATAATGGTATGTGTAATTATTACACACATTTCTAATGTCCTCCAATATATCTCAAAGGGACCAAACGAATCTGCTCATGAAAAGTGATTTAAAAGAAAAAAATTATACTCTGGCCAGGTAGTAACTAACAAAGGAATGTGATACCTCGTCTGCAAGAACTGACTGAAAAATAAGTATATACAAATAAACCTTAGAATATTTTTGCCAGGATGTGAACTGATGGTGGAATTAGTCACTGATATTTGAACAATTTCTATCAATCAGTACTATATTTGACTGTAAAAAGTAATGCTTGTTCTATGAAACAATGAGCCCATTTCTTAAAATGCTGATTAAATTATATGTATTTGAACAGTGGTAGACAGTTCTATAGTTCACAAATAACCAGATAATGTAAATATCATAGAAGTGCCGAGCTATTTCTATATCTACATGGAGATAAAACTGGAGCAATTCAAGAGGGTAATACCAACAAAAACTCCTTGACAATTAGATGTATTTGATGATTTCCCTGAATTTGTGGCAACTGCCCAACTTTCATAGCAAGTCTTTGTGGAACAATACATGGAAGAAGTCTGAGAATGAAAGCTAAAGCACTTGAAAGTGAGAGCTATCTCCAACTCAAGACTGGGACACATCAGTCTACAGCCTGATTTATTGTAGGAACTAATGGTATGTTAGCCTCTTACCACTCCTGCTAGATGAAATGTATTTTTTCAAGATAAATACTTGATGCACCACTCAAAATAATGGCTCTGGTGAGACTGTTCGACATTCAGAAATCGCAGAGATGGTCGTGGCACATGTTCTGGTGATGGTTGTCAGGCCTATCGAAAGCACAAAACATAGTCACCCTGTGGATCACTGGTCAATGATGTGCTGCATTTTGATAAGTTGAGCTTGTCGGGCTCAAATGTACAACAGATGTTGCAAGTGTCCAACAAGGTGGCCTCATCACATCTATGCCAGACATCCTGTGCACAGTCTGTCTGAGGTTGTCTCCAACTGAGGTCCCTCATCATGTTACAAGTTTACAACTGTTTTCAGATCCCATTTTTTAATCAGGTTTGCTTCTGATCTACACTTCAGCTGTAAAGAAATCTTTTAAAAACTAGAGATTCAGAAGGTCTACTAGATCCATATCTTTCTGTCTTTTACAGAGTGAAGCCCTCTGGGCAATTCTTCTATTGATTCTTCTATTTTATCGTAAGGTCTGAATAAAAAGAAAGTATCCACATAAAGAATGAGGGTACGATCGCTCTTAGCTCTCACCTGGGACCTGGCACAGATTTACTTGATAGTCCTTCATTTTTGCTGTTTTCTATATGTGTATGTGGGTTGTTCATTTAAGTGTCTCATACGTATCCTTTTGAATTTCTACAATAACACAATTTCCACAGTCATACAGTTCTGCATGATTCTAACAAAATATAAAAAGAGTTGGGAAAATCAGCTTCTCCAAATGAAAAGGACAGTGATTGTGATAAGTGTGATACATTTTAAGTTGGAAAATTCAAAAGAGAACAAAGCTTCATTTTGGTATCTGGGTTGTTCGAACAGAGAACAAGAATATAGAACAAATGACAGTAGAAAACATTTTGACTCCACACCTTCAATTTCCTTAGCGGATTTGCTGTTAAAACTACCTAAATTTTACTATCACTCCCAGACTAAAAACATACATATTTTAAAGATAATATATTATTCAATCGCTCTATCAAACATATTCATCAGCTATGTGGATGTGAAACGTCTTTTTCCATACGAGTTTTCTCTTGGCAAAGAGCAATCTATGAACTTGCCAATGTAAATTTAACTGCAGGGTTCTAAGAAAATTAGTAATAACTATGATAATTTCAAACTATTTAGGTTAACAAAGGTCTCCTATACCTAGATCTAATACAACTTGAAATAACAGTTAACTTTATATTTATGAGACAGACTGTAGACAAAGGGACCATTGCTTACCAATACCATAAAGAAAAATATATAAGCATTTGATTATAAACTTCAATGAGACGTTGTTTAACATACGAGTTGAGTGGAGGCAGAAGCATACATGAATCATCTGGTGTGGCTGATTTCCCCCACTCAATTTTATTTAAGCAGCTTTACTGTGCCATTGAGGTGGGAAAATACCAGGAACGTGTATAAGTTCCAGACTTAGACTCACGTCTCTCAAAATCTCTGGAACTATTGACCCATTATCCGAGCCATTATCTTTCAGGCTTGTCTTCATAAAGCCTTTTTTAATACATAACAGATTTAACAACACAGGATTTAAAGGCAGCATTGCTAAACCAGCTGACCAAAGTTCTACTGATCAGCTTCACTGCTTTCCACATTACCACGGGGCTGTTGTCTGATTTGTGCAGGGAAGGTGGCCAGCAGCGGCTGTGTATGGCACAGAGACTACCATCATACTGCGTGATTCCAGCTCCAGGAACTTCTGTCCCTCCTAAAGCGCAAGATAGTTTATACAAGGCAATGAAGGGTGTGAACAAGAAAGTCACCATCTGAAAGTCAAGTCCTTCATTTACTAAGTCTTATAAATAAGTACACATACCATTACTCTCAGTCCTCCTTCAAATGAGTTAAAAACATTTTTTAGACATGTATTTTTCCGATTAGTCTTTTTGAATGTTTTTAATGTTTGTATTCAAATAATATAAGAAACAGGAGATGTTGTATGTATTACAATAACAGACTCAGAACAGAACAGCAGACTCTGAAGCAGAGATTTTTTTGATGCTTCACCCAAAGAATATTAATACATACATATTTTGGATATTTTATAAAGACCAAATGGTTAGTATTAAAGAACCTTAAAAAAAAAAACAGCTAAGGAATCTGTCTAGACTTTGTCTGACCCCCATCTCAAGTGTGTGCCTTGGCCTTGCTGAAACTTGATTGCTGTTCTCTCCCATCCTTGGTTTCCATGGAAAGAAAACACAGGTATGCTGCTCCAGACAGGTTTGGATGACCTGAGGATCATATGGACGAACATAGGACCAGGATGAGGGGGTAAAGATGCAACACAAATTCTGACAAGGTGCTGCAAAGACATGTAAGCTGCTTTTCTTGGTAAGGGGGATTTTACTTGGTTGGGTTTGGTTTGTTTGGTTTTTTTCAGTATAAAGACTCGTAGTAGTTACATTCCCTCAGAAACGTCTATTGCCTCTCTTGTGCTGAGTTCCACTTTCTTTAGCTGTGTGCTGATGGAAAGAGGCAGTTCTAAATAACTGCTTTTTATGTCTTTATCTAGTAACAAGAATGCAATAAAGCAGATGAGAGTGGGCCCTATACATCACAGAGCATGTTCTTCATTCTGGCGGACTAAGTGAAAAAAGGGCTATATGGGTTTTTCCTTCTTTCTGGGGATACTCTGGGAAATAAGTTCATAGCACACTTACCAGCTTYGACGCTTCAAGCAGTATGGACACCAGGAGGGTGTCAAAACCCAGGGAGTGTGTTGCCTTCCAGGGTAGCAGGTGTGGGGATGTTTTGGGTGAAGCAGGTGAGTATCTAGGTCTCCCTTAYGATTATAGTCCTCAGGGCCCTTATGTACATTCAATGAATACAATGGGTCTCCATCTGAGATGAGAGCTAGCTGTCTCCTGAAGATCAGAGGACTGATAAGATTCTAGGTCTAAATATAATTATCTTCTTTTACACCTAGTCCACATTTTTCCAAGAGATACAAACAAAATATATGACTTTATGCTCCCAGGTAGCACTACCAGGAAAAGAGCTCTCAGATTTACTCAGGCAGGATAATTTTGATTACTCTGTCAAGAAAAGTGTTTCTGTTAGGTCAGCTCTGTATTTCTTTGTGAAGAATAAAAGGCTTGAGAAAAGACATATAAGAAAGAAATGGGGACATATCTCTTTTGAAGTACAAAAGCAGTGTGTTTTGAAAGTTATGTTTGAGGCTGTTATTATGGCTGCTTGTGTACCTCTACAAATGAAGCTGGAAAGCAGAGGAGTCAGCATTAAAAATTGTTTTCAGAACCCATTGTACTGAAATGTTTCATTGTAGAAGAAAATGAAAGGAATCTGTTGTACCTAAAGCAGCAACATATAACTTTTTTTTTTTTAATTGCAGAATCAGATCACAAGTTTTTAACGTAAATCACTGCAATAATTAATCCAATTTGAAAGCAATGTATTGCTATAAAAATTAAGCATGTTCATGGCTATGCAAATGCTCTTTTTAAAATCAGACCCTGGGACCAATCTGCTGGCACATAATGTTCTGTGTCATGGCTAGCTGTCTAACAGTTTATAATCTTCCTCCTAGACTTGACTGTAGCACTGCTCAACACTGCTTTGAAATAACAATACTAGCAGTGAGAAAAGCCAGCATGTTAACCATTCAAGCATCTCTTTTGTTCAAATTCTGTACCTTGTAATTATATTTTACTTTTTATGAGCTTTTATCACAATTGCTGTACTTTTCAAATGTCGAATGTTYTTCTATTTGTAAGTATCTTTTTTTTCAGTGTGTTTCTTCCATTGTGATTAATTTCCTCTATATATTTAGTTTTTCTGCATTGTTTGCTTTCCTTCTCCCTGCTTTCCTGCCATGAAATATTTTTATGCTCCTCTGCATTTAATGCCTTTGGATGGTTAGTTTACAACAATTGTAAAACTCCAAGTGGTGCTTTCTGAGAATATCGTCTCTATTGATGAGGTAGAAAACATCAGTACTTCGGAGGGTCTGCTTGCAGTACAGTGAAGTATTAAATAAAGATATTTCCACGRATGCAACTTGAAGGATTTAAGTTTACTTTAAAAGTGGGAAGTGCAAAATTAAGCAAGACCTCATTTTGTGTGAAGGAGGAAAAAGTAAAGGCAAAGAGAGCCCACTGGTAGCATCCTGAGAGGAAAGCACACATAAGACTCGTTCATTAAAATTTTCCCAGCCAGAGCAGCTGCTTTGGTAAAACATTCGTAAGTGTGTCAGTGCAAGAGAGAGTTCCCTGGAAGTTGACCCAAAGTGAGAAACAAATTCCCACGGGAACGAAGAGTTACAACAAACCTCACCACCTCCTGCTGCAAAAGCAATCTGCACATCTTTGACCTTACCTTGACTAGTATAAGTATATAGGGTGTATTCTAAATACTCCATTGGTCATTGCACATGATTATTGCCTGGGAAGGAGAGGAATAAACAAATACATAATAGATGTTAGTCATGTCCCAGTGTCCTGGCAGGGACTTAGATGCGGCAGGGGTGAGTCTGATTACTGAATGTACAGTAGAAAAGGGGTTGTGACTGCTTTGTTTTTACAAGCTTAATCACAAATAACATGTTTCCCATACAATATGAAACAGTCTGGCCAAATTCTTTATTAGCTTACAGCACTTTGACATGAAGGTAGTTCCTTTGATGTCAGGAGAATTGTTATGATTTTAGACRGGCTTGACCAAAATGAGAGTCAGTCCCTGGTTTTTACAAATACAGAAATAGAATAATGATGTTATTTATTAACTTATTTTTAGTAAATGCCATTATCCTGAGGGTTCTGTGAAACCGAATTAATTCCGTAAAGAAAGAGCTGCCATAAGGACTCATGAAATGCCTTTGTGAAACTGGTAGCTGAAAAGCAGCTGTTGCATGTGAGACTCTAGGCGTGAATTAGGATGTACAGTTTGGGGTCTAACAAAGGTTTGTATCTAAGTGCTGTTTGTTGCTTGATATATTTGTGTGAATGTGTGCATTCATGTGCCCTCATGAGGGGGAAGAGAGGAAGAAATCCAAGCAGTAAAACATTATAGCAGGACATTGAGAAAGTAAGGTGGAAGTCAAAATTCTGCCAGGCCTTGTAGCATGATCCCAAAGAAAAAATAAGAATAGTGCTTTGGGGAGCGCTTTGGAAACGTGAACAAAGAAAACTCCTGATTCCATCCTCCATTWCTCCCTCAAATCCTCCCTGCAAGAACTCAAATATTAGCTAACTGCCTTAAACAAAAATCAAGTCCAATGGTATAAATGTGGTCCAYGTGATCGTGACTGTACTTCCCTTATCAAAAATCAGGCAGGAAAATAAGAATCTGTTCAAAACTTGTTGCTGAACACTAGGTTATTCACATTCTTGTTCTGCCTGGAAACATTTGCAAAAGAATATTTAAGACAGGAACAACCCTATTCCATTAATAAAAATGCTGGCAAGATATGAAAAGGCCTAAAGATTACGTGACTGCTCTGGTTAGGTGAGCTAAACAAGCACTGGTTTAAGTAATTGCTTTGTATATAGAGAAACTCTCCTGAAAGAACAAGCATTAGCCTATTAAAAAATTAAATATGCTACACCTAAGTTAATGCTCCTAAGGTCTATAGTCTTGCAAATAAAGACAAGCTGTATGAGTCCAATAGTTCCTATAGAGATGCATGTTAAATATACATTACCCTAAAATTCACAGATCATTCAAATATAGTTAAACTGATGAAATTGAAGCTATATATTTTGAAGTTAATCTTTTTGTGAACAAGTCCAATAGGTGCATAGTTCCCCATATGGCTGATATTCTTACGAGCTCTCTGGGTAGAGCACTAACTCACTGGCACTGCTGGTAGTGTTGAAGTTCCTGCATGGTTTCCATTATAGACTTCTTTTCATCCAAGCACTATTTTCAACTCGACCATCAAAATTCATTACAGAGCTGCAATCAGCCAAGAATAAGTTATTCATTCTGTATGTCTGTGTTTCTTAAACTGTCTCTTATTTTTAGAAAGAAACAGAATAGTTTTCTGAACTGGTTTTCCCTCAACAGTACTAGTGAAATCTACCCCCAAGCTAAGGGTGTGTATCTGAGTCTCACTTCAGTCCCACTTGGAAACAGATCCTACAAACTATTATTTAAGACACAGATTTTCCAAATAGAAGTAATGTCAATGAGGTGGATAGGTTTACTGATGCAGACAAATTTGTTTTCAGGGTCAGGCCATAGGCGTGAGTCATTTGTATATTCTTGAATTTTAACACCAAAATAAAACTAGCTATCCTCAGTTATCTGAGGAAAAAAAATCCTGAAAATGAAACATTATGAAATTTCCATTTTTTATTTTTTTGAAACTTTCCATTGCTATCTAAATAGTGTGTCAGGTTTTAGGTTTTTTTTTTTTTTATTATTTTTCAACCTGAGAGAAAATTTTTCTCAGCTCCTCTGTCATTTGAAGAGGAGAGGATGAACCGATGTGAGGCCGGTGGCCTGAAATGATTTTAGAGGACTTTTTTTTCTGTTTTCTTAAGACAATGGAATTAAACAAAACAACTGCTCATTCAAACCCTGCCTTTGACAGAAGAGTGCATGCAGTCAGTGAATAATCATGTGCTTTCATCCATCATATTCAAACAAGGTCCAAGCAGTGTTCAGCCCACCGAAGAGCACGAACAGCAGCAAGAGACTGCAAATGTACATTCAGTTCTCTTGCCCCTCTTCATTTCAGTGCTCATGCCACTTTTCCCTCCTCTCCTGTCTAGAAAAGGCACAACTGAATCCTGGAAAGAAAATGCTCTTTACATGTTATGTAAATGAAAATATTTTGATGCTTTGGGTGCAGTCACAGGTTTTGTATCAGATTATTTTTCTTCTGAATTMATTTTTTCATCTCTTAATCATAATAACCAGCATTTTTAACCGCAGTTAATTGGCTACCTTGTTTGCCAGCCTGAAAAGGTTATGCTGTTGGAGAGAAGCAGGAATGTATAGAGGCATTCAGTTAGGACGTTAGGCTCCATATGCTTCCTCTACAGTCAGGGGAGAGCAATAAACACCTCAGGAAGGCAATTCAAAGCATCAAAGTTAAAGTAGACCCTTTAGTCAGCTGAATCACTCTCTAGACCTACAGGCTTTATGGACCGTATCTTCACTGACTACAGGAAGAGTTTAAACACTTAGCTCATATATAGGCACACATATATACACCCATAAGCATAAGTGTCTCAGTGAACCTCCTGCTGAATGAGTGAGGTTAAGAGGCAAACCTCTCTTAAATCCCCCAAAACTCTCAKTGTTGAATTAGGAGGGTTTTTCCCAGTTTTAAGACAAAAAAATCTACATTCTGTCAATTCTGTAACCTACTGCATTTATTGTAATCCTTCATTACATATAGATTGYGGATTTAGGCCTCAAACAAATCTTTCACAGAAAATATTTTTAAAAAATGGGGAGAGAGATCAATATACGAGCTCATTTTCTCTTGACTACAAACCTGACTAAGAGGCAAAGATGCCCTTGTTCATTAATCTGCAGTGTAAATGAATGAAAAGTTTTATGTGACACAGGCAGGAAAAGCTTTTATCGGGGGAGATTAACCTTTCTTCTCCTTTTTTTCTCATCTTATACATCACAAGGCACATTCTTTGGAAAGCAACTTTTCTTGTTAYTGCTCAAAATCTGCTTGTCAACATTTCTTAGGTGTAATCCCCTTGGCTTCTCTGTGGAAGATGGCGATACAACTCCCCATCGTATACTTGGTGCTTAAACGACAGGGCTGTGAACTGACTGGAAATCCTCAGGGCTTGTGTACAGACACATGGAGTGAAGCCTTTCTGCCATGTATTTAAATGTGGATARCCTCCAGCCCAGATGCCATATAACCAGTATTAGAGCAACCTGGTGTTTGAAATATTAAGTCTTGCTGAGAGCCATGGTATGTTAGAATGAGCACAGCATGGCACAAACATGGCTATATGATTTCTGCGGGGGATATTAACTCAAATGCAGCATTTGACTAATGCAGCTACTTGCTTCCCAACAGGAGCTTGCCCTCATACTAATAAATAGGTATAATCTGTATGTGTCACTGGTTTCACTGGACAGTCTGCCTGTGCAGACTATAAGATAAACTCTGCTGTGGATGAAGAATCTTTAGTGAGTGTTAAATGTGCTCAAGAGATTCTTTTTTTTCTACCTATGATTTATTTGAAATATAAAATTACACTACTGCGTGCTTTATGTACAAAGAACATTAAAGAGAATTTTTAATGATCTTCAGGAGCTTTCCGAAMTTGTCCATGATCCTTCAGATCTGAGATAAAAGACAGTCTATACCTGCTGGTTTCACTAATAAATGATCTTCCATTTTGTAAACTCAGATTGTTTTGAGGCATTCTACCTTTACACAAAAATATTAAATCTTGCACTTAATCACACTGGCCTTGTTTTCAGTGTCAGATTCTTAGCTAGTATCAACTGATGCTGGGTTCATTAACTTCTTTGAATGGCTTAAATTTACACCAGATGAGGATCTGGCTCCTATTCTTGAAAATCCAAGCCCATACAAAAGGACTTTCCTCTCTGCTTCTTATAGGTCTTTGCAGTATTACAGCTACTAATACTAGATGTAGCTTGTGCTGCTGACAGATGTCCTCAATAATTATATTGTTGGGTCTTCTGCTTACTATGTTTAGCATGATACTGACATATGGCAATGCTGCGACGATACTGGGGCACTGAGCCAATGTTGTCATTTCCTATTTACAAAGTAATATGTTTGGGAACCAACATGAATTCAAATAGGAAGGAGCTTTCTGATGAGGGCCCCGCAGTCAGCGCTGGTTAGTGGGAGGCATAATATGTAAATGGAGAGATTAAGTGCTTTATTTTAATTAATCAATTACTTAATTAAAGGGGCAGGGCTGACAGCTGCATAATCAGGGTTGGATCTTTGGAGGTTGAAACATCTTCTTTCTCTTTTCAGGCTCTCAACCTTCATGTCACCTTTCATTTCTTTCATCCCTTTTCCCACCCTAATGTCCTGCTGCTTCTCTACAATACTTAAAAAATTAGTCTCTTCCTCATCATCCCTGCTGCCCAGACATATTGCCTGTTGGGCATAATTTCTCTTCTAGACTACCACAACCTCCCTTCTTATCTTGTTTTCCACATAATTTCATATACAGCTGCAGACATTTTCTGCCTGTCCTCCCACTGCCTCAGTGGCTTTCCTGTTCTTTCATTGCTCTGTTCCCTAGTGACAGAATTTTCCACAGGGATAATTCAGATATGTCCTTTTCTGTTTGATGCTCAAGGATTTTGTGTCTCTTCTCAATTCACTTCCATAATGGACTTTCCACAGTGCCTCCTTTGACCTTCCTGGTTGGCAAAACAAATGAGCCTTGAAGCTTGTTTCAGTTTSGAGGAGATATGAGTGCTAAAATTAGGTGTTTTGCCAATCTCTAACTTACAAAGACTATACAAAGCCTTGTTTAACTGAACTTAGAAGGCAGCACACAAGAGGAGACTTCTTCCTGTTAGAATAGTTTCATGCCTCTTTCAGCCAGCACTTTACCCCAAAAAATCGTTCTTGATAAGCTCTGTTTGTTTGTTTGTTTTAAGGGTCAAGCTCTCAACACTTGTTTGGAGAGTGACTAGTGTTTCTTTCCTCAGTGTTGCTTTTCCCACCTCAGTGCCCTGTGCACACATACATCTCTCCTAAGGCAGAATTCCCCAAAATGCTTTTGTCAACATGAGCACCACAAGGGCATTGGTTTTGATGCATGTACTTTGCAGGTTTTCTACGGATTTGGCCATCTGGTTGCAAAGTGTTTAACTTCATATTATCTAACAGATCTTATAGGCTACTGGTTTTAAGTGAGGTTCAACTCAGACAATAATTCTGAAACAAAAAGGTCAAAGGCAAAGACTCAAGTAAGATAAGTCTTAGAGAAGGACCCTGTATAATCAGATACAGTTACCCGTTACAACGGGTTGGTGACTCCCAACTACTAAGACACTTTTGTGGAACAGAATATTCTTGTTTAATATCACGTATGCTGTTTTATCCCCAACTGACGTTTAAAGACAGAGACAATACAGAGGGTTGTAGGCCTTCTGGACCTCAAGTCTGGTATTATCTTGAGAAAGCAACACAGAACTTCACACGGGCTGTTCATAAAGATGGAGCCGCTCAGACTGAGATGGATGCATGGTTTAATTCAGAGGTTCTGCAGCCCACAAGCCACTTGCAACCTGTGTTTTGTCTGCAAAGAGACAGATTGATTCAACCACTTTTGACAGAATAAACCAACTATGAAGGCTGTAGCCAATACAGATATTTTCCTGTTCTGGTGGTCCCAGTATGAATAACAGAGCACTTAGGGCCCGAAGTTGTCAGCCAATTAGAAGATGGAGCAGTCTATCTTGCTGAGTTATTAACTAAGCTCCCTGGCTTTAGTCCAGAAAATCCTACATACCAGACTCCAGCTGCTTCTCTGGAATCGTGTCTCATTCCAGCAGTAGATCTGCTCCAAGAGTACCATACCTAGATCAAAGAGTCTGTGTTTCATCCATTTATTTTTCAGGTCAAGCAACCATACCAGTTGAAACTGGATCATTAGAAGTCTGATAGTCTACCCTGGAGAGCACAGGCAGTGCACAGGCAGTGCACAGCTTCAGTGACAACCACAGAGCAAGAGAGGATTGCCCTTGTGCCATGCAGATTTGGGTCCAGACAGATTGGGCAAGCCTAGCTGTGTTACTGGGACTAGGGAAAGCCGGTGCTTTTGCGGCTAGCAAAGAGAGAAGACACCTAAATCAAGACATAAATTTACAGACCTGAAGATGTGAAAAGAGATGCTTTCTGTCACATCCACAGAGTCAAAAATACAGTGAGTAAAGGACTTGGCACAGAAAGGAGAGATGGAGGGGCAATGAGAAACACCACATGGGTTGGGCTGCAACASGCAGCTGCTTGAGACTCAACTGTAGCAAATCTGAGGACCAAGTATTGCTCGCAGAACTGGGGCATGTAGGGAGAAAACCAACATGCGTGAATCAAATATGGCTTATTTTGGCAAAGATTCACCACTGTCAGTCTACTGAATTGCCCGTCCTCCCAAAGATTAACAGTTCTCTTCTGGAGTTCATACACTTGTGAAGAAACGTACCCCTTGAATACTGTGTGTGTGTTCAGGCTGAGAACACAGCTGAAAAATGGCAYGTTGAATCCATTGTTCAAAATGAAACAACTTTGGAATCAAAACTGTCTCAAAACTTTGGCAGTGAAAGTCAGGTGTTCCCTTCCCACTCAAACATTAATTCAGCAATGATGGGGATCTTTACCTTATTTAAAATTCTGTATTATGGCAGGTATTTCCAGCTGCATCTGTTGAACACACAATACTGATACACAATATCTACACTGCCATAGATACTACTCTCGTTACACCAATGTCCTACCAGCCATTGTCCATGGATTAAAGGTTGAGGATTTAAGTGAATCAAAAACTATAATTGGATGAAACATTGAGGTGAAAGCCCCAGTCTAAGGTGCATTCAACGTTAGGCAGAAAATCAAGAATATCTCAATGAGTACATTGACGTCAGCTCACTTTTACTTAAGTTCATGATTGTGGAGAAACCACATGCTATGAATAAGAAACTTTGTTAGCTTGTTCTTCATGAAAGTGCATTATAAACTGAGCTGTGAGGAAGAAATTTTTGTTTTGGGACCTTCTTTTCTCCTTGCTCAAGAGAGGAGTGAATATCTTTCTGATCATAGTTCCCTATATTGTGATCCTTAGCAAGGCATTTATATGAATTTCAGGACTTCCTTCCACCRCCTTGAAACATATCTCCAGTGGATCCACATCATCAGGGCTGCCAAAGTAACTACAACCTTTGAAACTATCAGGTTAATGTGAAATGCCCAGAGGAAAATCATGCAGCTGTGTCTTTCTTTTTTCTTCTGTAACATTARAAGGATGGCAAACACTGAGGGGCCTTCCTGGCTCCCCCCATGCCCTTCATGCTTGTGCCCTCTTACTTTGTGGATCTAAAGTCCACAGTGTCTTTAAAGTTCCTTTTTGACAGAAAGAGCATGTTGCCTGGTGAAACTTCCCCTCTCTGATGGAGGCAAACTCCCCTCTGCAGGCTGCACAAGGACAAAATGCTTGGGAAGAGCTAGAATCCTCTTCTCCAATGGTGTAACTCCCTTGACTTCAATGACAGCAAAGAATTTGGCTACAGGACCATTTTGTGTAGTGTAGTTGTTAAAATCCCTGTTGTAGTTATTATCGTATGAAGAAATCAGCTAAAAGCACTTTGATTCTTTGGCAAAGTCCTGAGCCCTGTGGATCTGATATTTCTGGGGCTTAGTATGTGGGCTGGTTACCACGCAACYGGAATTTTTGTTTGTTTTGGAAATACAAGATTTCTTTTTTCAGTGCATGGATTAGATGAAATTGCCAAGTGCAATAAAGAAAATCTGAAACAATAAACAAAAAATTATTCCTGCATATAATTTCCTTTTATGAGCTTGAAATTACTGATCTATTTCTCTGTATCTAACTGTTAAAGGAAGTGCGTGTTTTAAAAAAAAGGAAGCTATTCAAAGAAAAAAAAACCCAAACCCAAAATAAAACAACAACCCTACATCATAATACAAAATAGAAAATGAAAAGAAAGGTGAAATAAAGGTATAAAATGCAAACTATCTCTGGACAYTGCTGCCCTAGGAGAATCCCCCTACTTTCACCTCCTCTCCAGAAAGCATGAATTAATAGACTAAGTTTCCTATTATTCTAACATCTTAAGTATCTTTGCTTTCAGAAACTGCTAYGTTCAGAAAAAGTCCAATGTTATTGTCTAACAACACATTGATAGTGAGCTGTTACTTCTTCACCTAGTTTATATTATTAAGGCAATAATTGAAATGTTAACACACCATATGCATGAAATAAATATGGTAGAYAATACATCTTGATGACCTCTGTGTAGAATCCCATTCAAAGAAAGACATATGTTGCAACAGACAGTAATGTGTCACCTAAAATCTAGACTCCTTGGAGTAGGGGTGGAAAACACATCAGCCGCTCACACATGGGAGAGAAGGGTGCCAACAGCAGCCCGCTTGTTCTTCCAGCTGGAGACAGAAATGTACCTGAAATTATGTATCTCTCTGTCTTGAGCTTTGACATCCAACGTATATGTATAGTTGATGTTTGCTCCTCAGTTAGGCCAGAATGCAGACCCTTGCTATCTCTGTTGATTTGTGAGCAGGTACAAAATCAGGTGTTTTACTGCCAATAACTGGAACAGAAGAAAGCCCTTCTTAGCTTAAGGGAGTTAAACTCAGATCTCYTCTACTCTAAGAGGATAACCATAGCTTATAGGTACATTCACCACTCCTCAAGCAGCTCACATGGTAACCGCAGTCCAACTAACAAGTGTGGGACCAAAAATATAGAAAGTAAGACAAGGTGTAATAGCATTTTCTGTTCTGCTGCTGTTGATTGCTTCTGAATTTCAATTTAAATAGACAAACACACATAAAAGGAAATTATGTGCAGTCTCTCCCAACAGTGTTTAAATCACTGGACTACAAAATTATGCTTTGTCTTACCTGTTCTTTCGCTGGTCTTATGGCTCTTACATCCTTTGCTGCAGAGTTGTCCGTTTTCAAGAGTAAGGGGAAAACATAGAATTGCAGTTTTCAGTATGAAATTTTAAATTATACATATTCTATTCCCTATGAAAATCTTTAATGAATAAACTGCTCTGGCACCTCTTTTTATTGTATTTCACAGTGGAAGTCATTGTGATTTATATTTTATTCTGAACTCTGGGGTCTCAGAATGTATTAAGTCTGACTTAAGGAGTACAACATACTTAAGAGACTTCCAAAGTCTAAACAGATTAAGGGCTTTAGATGAGACTGCTGTCCTGAATTTACAGGTCTATATTCTATTTCAGAAACATAAATTATATTTTGGAACTTTCCCTAGAAACTAATTTTCAAACTGTGACTTACAGGTATGAAACTACATGTTATTTATGGCCTTAAATATACTATCCTGGTTTTGGCAGAGCTGAGGATCTTCTCTTCTCCTGGGTGTCATTAGAATTTTCTGTCACATTGTACCTCAGAAAAATAATTTTTTTTCATTTAGTTCTTGACTGAAAAGCCCCTCGTGCCCAAATGCTTAGCTAGTGTAAATGATGATTTACACCAGCTGACACTCTGGCTCCAGATAGTCAGCCCACCACTTTGGGAACTTAAAGTGACCRTTTAGGCATTTAACCTTAGACATACAACTTTGCAATTCAGCTCTTAACTGCTCGGTACTCATCTCCATAAGAGAAACACCTCCCTTAGGAAGATTTCACATGTTATCAGGTCTGTTTTTCATTTAATCAACAAGTAGCATAGCAACTGCCTTGTCTCTTATTAGCTGTGAGAGCCTAAGTAGACACTTCAAAGCCCCTCTTGAAATTATAATGAAAAACAATTTCTAGCTGAGAACAGTAGAATCATTTGCTTTATGTTCCCACGGCACCAGAGAAGAGAGAAGAGCACAATGAGGCTGAAAAGTAATGTGTTGACAGAGAGAGAGGCTGAAGGCTATAAAGACATGTAAAACAATAAACGTTGTATGTCATGCCATCAAAATATTTCAGAGGGCAAAGCAGTTCATGAAAACAGTCTGCTTTTGCAGCCTTACAGTTTGTTTTTTTCAGATTCTATTTATTACAGTAAAATTATACTGGATGTCCCTTAACTTTCCATTGTAGGGAATGGCCAGCAATCAAGCTGGCCTGAAGGCTACCGGAAATGGTTATTTAAATATTGAAAAGTATTTTTGCAAAAGAGCCTTTGTCACTGCAGGTGTTTGAGTTCTTTCGCTTTGCTCACACATTCATATTTTATGCATCCTGCAAGAATTGCTTTGTTTCTTGATGTGCTCAAAATTTTCATATTTCCTTCTCTGTACTCCTGTCTACTTCTATTGTGGTATTGCAGAAACCCAGAGGGAAAAGACTGCCTACAGCCAAGCTAGTAAGTCCCTCTCTTTAAAGCTGAGTCTGTACTCTAAATACAGGGAGGAGAGGAGAATACGGTCCCAAATATGCAATCCAACTTCTTGCTCTGCTGCCCTGGATATGTGATTTGTCCTGTTGTGTTATTACGCACAGATAAAGCAGGTTTATGCTCAGTCCTCTAACTAGGACTCACTGGGTACGCGACCAGGTCATGGCAGAGGTGACTGCAGCACTTCAGGCAGCAAATGCTGTCATAACTTCAGGAGAAGCTGAGGTGACAGAAAAGAAGACCTGGAGACACTAATGCAGCCCCCAAAAGGCTGAGGAAAGCATCATCCAGGATCCATTTACTGAGCACAGCAATGCTGTTACTACTGAATGAAGCCCTGAAGATGTAGCAGTGGCCAACCTACATTCATGAGACATCTACTGCAGCACCCTCCACTCACTGAGGAAAGTGGGGTTTAGTCCTTCCTGTGCCAACAGAACTGGCATGTTCTACCCTTCATATATATCTGGCATATTCTGCCTTTTGGCTTTATTTATTCATGAGTCTACACTCCACTTTTCTCCTGGGTTCTTCACTTCTCCAAATAGCAAGGAAACTTTCTGCATTATTGTACTTCTCAAAATGTTATTTTTCGGTGACTCAGGCAATGGAGGAAAAAAGAGCTTCCACATATTTTTACATAACTTATAAAGGTTTACATACTGTGTGTAGAAGTAAGCAAGACTATATGCCTTCTCTCTCAGTCTTTGAGCACACAATGCATGGGTTGATGCTCCACCTCTATTCACTGGCTAATTACTCCTCCCGTGAGGAACTAATTTGCTTAGACACATCACGAACTGATGCAATTATACAGCTGCAAACTGAGGCAACCCTTCTGCATGGGCTGCACAATCCCCATGTGGATATGCTACCTTATTCAGATTTAGAATGAGACTCTGCATTTCCCAAATAAACAGATCAAAACAGGCCATCAATTAATCAGCAAGTATATTTAATAATTAATAACACTAATTTTAGTATCCTTGATGATGTAAGTCTGGAAAGTTTATTCATTTTTCATCTCTTGGACCACAAATTCATGTGGGCCTCATTATTTATTTATTTAATGATTGCTACTTTCTAAATTCTTAACTTTAGCACTTTCCAAACGCAGCCAATTTTTTTTTCTCCCCTACCAGGTCCTACCACTTTTGATACATTATTTCATTATTTCTGTATTCCACTCACAAAATTCTATATAAAACCTCATTAGCACATTTCTTTCTTCCTCCTCTATTTCACATGCTCAGTTGCTGAAGCCTTCATTTCTGGGCTGATAACTGGGCAAGCTGTTCCCAGGTCTGGAGCCAATCTGTAGGTCAGTCAGTTGGAGCAGTGACAGAAACGCTGAACTGTGTATCATCCCCCAGAGGCTGGCAGCTCTCCTCTCAAAATGTGTTAATTCTTTTCTCATGTTCTGCTGGCCAATGGCCCCCTACTTGATGTCCCATCCTTCGTCTTCTGAGCTGGCAGTTATCTTTTGGTTTCACAGTGGTTACGCCTGAGTATCAAAGCCCTAAGCCTACACTGAAAATACAAATGTTCTATGACAAGATTTTACTACCGTGCTTACATTTACACTTAATAAATACTAAGTGAATCAGCAACATAACTTTTAGTAAAGTTTAAAGATTCAGCACTGTTGAAGTCTGCAGATGTAAGGAAACTCACAGCTGAAGCCTCTTCTCTTTTTACCTGAGTGTTACACCAAAGGGACTTCATAAGTTCAAAGACTTCTATAAAGCTAAGTGCGATACAGATAGTTGGAGGAATAGAGGAAAAGCTGTCATTCTGCAGTTTCAACAGCTTTGGCTTTTAATGGTTCAAGTTAAAAATTCAGGGTTAATTCTTGCCTCAGGCAAGAAAGACAGCAGCACAGCATATAGTGTTGTGTTCAGCACAGTATGGCTACAATTCAAGGCAATGAAGAAGTGTTGGTATAGAGGTGTTTAGATGAAGTTTGTTAGTGTAGACACAAGAATATGCTGATATTGTGCACTTGTGTATCTGAATCTGTATGTGAGTTTTTGCTAGAACAACTCCTCAGAAAGTTATAGCAATATAAACTTGTGCTTATAGTAAAACAMGAGTAGTGTTCCAACAGAATTATTAAGGAATATATTTTGGGTAAACTTTGTGAAGAGGAGCACAGCGGTAAATTCAATCCACACTGCAGAGGACTGAGAAATACATTTACTGGACACATCTTGAGTCAGTTTAAAGGCTTCTCTTCAGGGCCTGCCATTGATGAGCCAACACAGTTTTCTTAAAACAAAGAGTAATTTAATCTCCACATAAGTAACACAGTGTAACAAGGGGAAGGGTTAATATAACATAAGTCTACAAGAATGCTTCTGTCTTCTACATGAGATATTTGCATATTCCTCTCTTTTGAGGCTCGAGGTTTTGCTTTACTTGAGCAAAAGCAATGCATCTCTCCCTTCACAGAGACTACTTAAATTCCTCTCCTCCATCTTTATCAGTTTGATCTCCTCCACCTGTGTTTATTATCCTGGGGAAGACGGTCTGGTGAGCCCACAAAGGAGCAGAAGTAATCCACCACAGTTGCTGGGGAGTGGCTATTTCGGCTGATGTCCATCCTCCTGATCATCCAGCTAGGGAATTTGGATAGCAAATGCATCAACTTCTTAACATTTCTCATCAATCAGTGCCCATAGATTATTACAAACTGCTTCCAGCCTGTCACGACAGAGTTTTTTATTGAGTGCCATTATTGTGGTTCTCAATGCAAAGCAAATGATAGGATATGTGGACATTATCCCAGAGGGAGAATGCTTGTGATGTCCATTACAGAAAGCACAAGCTGCTGCTGTACTGCCCTTGGTCTCGGGAGAAAATGACAACGTCATCTATGTGAGCTGAGTTTGAAAAGTAATTTGCATGCTGTACGTTAACTGTTAAAGCTAGATTCTCACCTCGTGTATAAATAGCTGTTAATGGAAAGACGAGTGATCCAGCGTTCCGGTGGCAATTCCCATGCATCCCACTGTTTGTGCTGCATCTGTTGGTTTCTGCCACCTCCTGTCTTTCACTTTAGACTTGTCTTTTAAGATCCTTAAAACTGGGTCAGGCACAATCTTTCGATTGTGTGTTTGCATCACGTACAGCCCAAGGAGAGTGTCCGTGAAGCACCGTGATGTCTGCACTGTTTGTTGGAGCAGCTCAAGATCAAGCCTGGGCCTGAGCCAACCGTGCCTATACCAGACGTATGGCTAGAGCTCCTACGTAAGCCAGGGCCCCTGCCCCGAGACCTGCTGCTTTTGCTCAGGACAAGAGACAGGCCATCAGGGAGTTTGGGCTCCAGTACAGACTAACCTGACAAGAGAGACTTCAGGTGAGGTTTCACAGCCGCTTTGAGCTAATCTACACTTGTGCTGATGAGTTAATCCTGCTCTCTCCCTACCCTGACTTCTTCTTCCCACCGAACCTCTTGTGCCAGTGCAAGTGCCTTTATGATAATAAATATAAAATGTAAAAAAATAATGTCAATTTCTTAATCTTTGCAAATTCAAACCTATTGCACCAAATTCATTATTCTCGGCTGACACCACTACGGTTGATAGCGAGTGGGAGCAGAAAAGGCCTATGTTATTACTATTTTTAGGTCAAGTCTCGCTTATTTAAATTGATATAATGTGGTCAAATTCTACATTTCTTTAGCTTGTGTAATTTCAGGGTCTTTGGTTGGGGTTTGTTAGGTATAATTTGAGTAGAGTGTGTAAATCATTGTCTTACACAAGTAACAGTTCAGATATTTCCCAAAGCAGCTGTATCAGAACTCTTTTAATTCTTACATTATTTTATCTAGAAAGATGAAGGACACCTCTTCCAATATTTCTTGTATTCAACTTTGAAAATCGTTAATGGGAAAGCATTAGTCTACATCCCAAAATAATTAATAATGGAAAATGAACACTGCCCGCGGCATTCTCCCCTAGTTAGCCTGATTTACTGCAATATTCCTTAAATGAAATCATACTGAAGATGTATATACCACAAACATACACCAACTAAAAAATACTGAAAAAGGTGGGATTTTTAAGATAATTTTACCAAGAAAATATTTCAATATCACTCTTTAATTGCAAACTATTGTGGTTTTCCAAATCAATAACATTTAATTTAAAGATCCTTAAGTATACTATCATCAGATTGGATAAGTGATTCTACGGAAACTGGAGTCCTGAAGCTTTATTGTTTCAGCAGTGGACAGAAGGAGGGTTATAGGCAGGTTAGGGTACTGACTACAGAATCCTCCTATAAATCTGAATTTAAAAGAGCATATACCCGAATAAGGAGCCTTGTCTATGCTGAGAAGTTCAGTCGCTTGTAATTGATCTCATTGTTCTGCTGCTCTTGAAATACAACCTGTTCAGCACTTCCACACTAGCTGGGCTGAATCAGGGTCAGGACACTCTTTAATCCTTGACCCAAACTAGCTTACAAGCACGCAGATTTAGCTGCAATGCCTTCTGGTTTTGTAGTCTGCAGTCTCTGAGAAAACAGTACAATTGGGGAATTTTAAGGATTCTTCTGGAAGGGTCACACATTCACAGGTTGTATGAGAAGCTGCTATTATTTCTCTGAGATGTCTGGGTTAGGAGGGAGTTCAGTTGGATTAGAAGCCATTTACGTTGTTGCAGCAAGGACATTTTTTATACCTGTGAGCTTAACATTACTGGCATTTAATTTTTCTCTTAATCAGCTTTCAGTGGAGTTGATCTTGACTTAAGATAGGGGATGACCTCTCAAGGTCATACCCTTTCTGTCATCTGAAAAGCATTAACCGTGGGCCATTCTAGGACTTTTTTTTTCAACTGGCAGGCTTGTTGCCTCAGAGCACAGTTTCAGATTTGACTTGTATTATGAACTTCCTTTTGCTTTACAAATTCTTCTGTACTTATATTCTTCTGCCCAAGAGTATGAGATTTCAACTTCTTCCAGTCTAAAATCAGTGTTAGCTAGCTGATCATTCTGAGAAGTAAACAAAAATTGCTACCAGGTCACTGTTCTTAAAAGCAATAATGAGAAAGTTATACAGTGTTTTTTACCTAGGTCTCATGGAAATTGCCACCCCCTTTCACAAAATTATATGCTTCCAAAGGCACAGACGTGACTAGAGCTGGTCATTCCCTTGATAATTTCTTCCAGTGATGTGCATATACTAACTATAATATATTTTAACTCAAATGTGCATGTCTTCAACTTCCAGTCGTTGGTTCTTGTTACTTCCTTCCTCCTAGACTGAAGGGTTATTTAATACCCATTACGTTCTCCCTGTGAAAGTACTGTGATTGTGATCAAGGGCAAAACTACATCATGCTGGCAGAGGCATCCAAGGCATCTGAGCTGTCTCAGTTTATACTAACCAGCAGAAGAGGAAGCGTACAGAAGTGCGGTACAGAGACACCAGAGCTGATTGCATGCTGAAGAGGCTGAATCCAGAGAACAGTGTAGTTGCATTTGCAGGCAGGCTACAATTAGAGCTAATTATCAGCACTTTTACCATGCTGAGACCTCACATCAGGTTGCTCCTTCACTTTGATCCCTAGGTCTTTTTCAGAGTCCTGTTTATGAAAACAGGATCCAGATCATCCTGCCCCATTGCCTTATCCTTATTTACTATTTTACAAAGGGATTTCCCCCCCTCCTTTTAATTACAAATGTTATCATAAGTGATTTATTATTTACTTTCAAAAATAATCGGTGAAGTCGTTGAACGGTATCAGGTCTGCTACTGATCCCCATGAAACTCCATTATAAGTATGTTCAGCTGTTGATAATTTCCTGGAGACAATCTCTTTTTAAGATCTATCACTTAACCAGTTCTTAATTCATAAAACATTTGCTTTATTAATAGTATAGGATGCCAGTGTTTAAATCAGAACATCCTGTGCTGCTAAATTCAAATATTTTACAAAAATCAGATTACTCAAACAAGCTTGCAATTTCATCAAAGAATAAAGTGAGATTTCTTTGACATGATCTGCTTTTCATAAAACCATGTTGTCTGGAATTAATTTTATTTCTATCCTTTAATTATTTCTCAGCTGATTCTCTTCCCAGCTTTTCTGTTATATTTTCTGGAACAGATGTCAGACTAATTGACCTACACTTACTCTCATCATCTTGTCATACTTTTTGGAATATTGGCACACTGCAAGTTCACTTTCAGTCTTCTGGAATTTTCCTGGTATTCCAGAATTTGTTAAAAATGAGGATTAAAGATTTAGTTCAGTCCACTGAACTAAAAGTCTTTAATTCTACTTAAAGTTGCTTTATATTTCCCTCAGACCATGACAAGCCAGAAAGAAATTTTCTGTTCTTATATGGTAGAAGTACATCATCTGTATTTTGCTTCTAGGAATCCAGCTATTTTATGAATTTTAACTATTCTAGGATGTCTTCTAATAAGAATTTGATGATTTGTTTCCAACGTTAGGACAATTCTATGTTAAGACATACTTTTCTTCCAATATACATTTAAAAACTGCATTTTATCATGCTAACATTTTCCCTCAATATTTTTAGCTTCTCACATCCTCTTTTCAGTATTTTTTTAACCTCCAAGATAAACACATAGGTATTTCTACATATTGTATATCATTGTGGGGTTTTTTTCGTAACTGTCGCCTTACTTCTTAATGTAACCAGGCTTTTTTTTATAAACAATTTAGAGACTTGGATGTGAATCATTGGAAAGTTTAGGTATGTAGCAAATATACGTTAAAGCAAAACCCATTATCAGCCTAAATGTCCTGTCCAATCCCTCCTCTCTATCAGGTTTTCCAAACTGTTTTTGCTTTAGTAAATTGAATGCTTTTGAAGACACTTTGAAGTAATTAATAAATACAAAATAATTAATATTTTACATATACCTTCTGTTTTCTCACCTTAAATATAGACAAATTGCAATCAATGGTCTTTAAGCAGCACGTTTCCAGTCTAACACCACTCTTACCTTTATCCACCACTTAACCTATCCTGTTACACCGCCGTGGGAGCTTGAAAGCATAGAAGGAAGCTCCACTTGTCCCTGAAGAAATTTATCAGCAAAGCTGACTTTTATGATCACAGCAGTCTCTGTCCTGAAAAATAAATGAAGTTGTCCCCACTTCAGTGGAAGTGTCCTTCCTAGTTTCTCTACTAACTGTTCTAAAAATGAAATCTCTTTGCAAACATGTTTGCCATGACTGACTATACAGCAAAAAAAGGGCCAATTTGGAAAAGGTATAGCAACTTCTCATGTAAAGAACCATTGAACGAGTGTCACCAGAGAAAGAAAAACCTGACTTCTCATTGAAAACGCTAGCCTGCATGCAAAGGCAGGCTTTCCACTGAGCATCTTTCAGGTTTCAGCTGACACCAATTAGTAGGATAATTTGCAAAATATTACAGTGGTTTATAAGACGTTTAAATGAACTCATTACCTCTTATCGGAGCATGTCATAAGCTTCTGTCCTGCAAGACAGAATTTTTTCTGTAGTTTTTACTGTAGTTTTTAGCTAGTTGGAAACTGAGGTTCATACACAAACACGCAGCAGAGCAGGGATTTGAACGCTGTTCTCCAAAAGCTTAGAGACATTAACTTATGGACTGAGCTCCCTTTCTGTAAAAACTACAGCTGTTCTTTGACTGAACAAGGAATTTACTTCCTGTGCAGTCAATTCACCCCCCAGCAGCTCTCAGATTTACTCTTTTCCAGTTCTGTTATACAGCTTGTTTGTTTCTAAATCTGAACAGCAGATAGAGAAATGGGCAGCTCTGGAATGAAGCTTGTGACGAAATGAATTAGAAAAATGCCTGATAGCCCACCAAACCATTATCAGTCCACAATGACAATAAGCTTACAATAATCTATATTCCCATCTTCATCTTTCATTGTTCTAGTTAGGTTGTTTGTTTAAGCCTCTTAACCTAATTACTGAAATTCATTGTTCTCATTAGTGCCATTTGTTACCAAAAAAGAAAAAAAAAAAAAAAGGTTTTCCTGCCAGAGTTGGAAAACTCCCAAAGTATGCAGTTGGCTCCAGCACTTCTCTCATTCTCACAAGCTTAGGCCAGCACAGAGCATCTTTGTTTTGCAGTTGTCAAGGCTCTAAGCAGTTGTTGAGGTCTCTGCACATTGCACATTTGCCATCACTTATGGACAATATAAAATATATTGACAGCAACATGGGTATAATTCCCAGATGAGATTACTAAAGGTAGTTTTTCAGGAAATAGAAGTGCTGTGAATTGATGCTAGCATAAGGATTCACAGGAGGAGAACACAAAAAAAAAAGACTTTCCTGTGGCAAACATCATTCTTTTCTTGTGATAAACTTATAACTAGATGCTGCCAAAGGAGTTTGCAGGAATTACAGTTTGCATTCCTGGCCATCTCATTCCAGCTCATTGGCCAGACTCCTTTTCCCACAGTGCCTTTATATTCATGACTGCCTTTTTGTACAAAATTAAATTCATCCAAGAAGCTCATCCCCTACTTAATTGAAAATATGGGAAAAGTGAGGATCTGTGCTAGCATTTCTTCAGTACCATCCTCAGGCTCTAGTGTTTGACTTTTCAGTAGCAAGCCAAATTTTACTACAGGATGTGGGCATGGCCAGATAAAATTTCAGCTGGAAGTGCAATTTTTATTTGCATAACAGGTGCACTGAAAATATGTGTTGTAAACCCTTGGAAATGAGATTGGAGTGCGTGTCATTTTTTGTGTGTGACATGACTGAAAAAATGTATACTTGTTCTTGTACACACTTTGAGAACTTCCTTGTAAAAAAATCTGATTTTTCAGGATGACAACAAAGTTTTCTAACTTTGCTGAATTTCAAAAGCTTTAAGACACCTGCATTTAGGCATCCAAACCATATGTGAAAACCTGTTTCTAAAATATGGAGTTGCTGTGTCCCCCACATTTGTGTATGTGACTGACCTGGCATCTCCATTTAACAAGTCTGCATTCTTTAAGTTATTTTTCTGAAGCTACATTTTGTCCTTTTAGCTTTGTCCATATATGAATGAACAAATTGCATCTTATACACAAGCAGAAATAACTACTCAAAATGAGTTGTCTACATAAATTCATATCATGGTTGATTCAAAGCTTATTTTATTAGGTTTAAGGAATCAGTTTGGATAGGAAGTAATATTATAAGTAAAAACTTCACCTTAAGCCAACAGGGAGGCAAGGAAAGGAAAAGAAGAGGACAAAGAGAGATACAGAATTTTGTTACAATTTCTGTTTCATTTTACACTTCTGCCCGTTATCACTGAACAAGCAGGGCATGGGATTAAGAGTCAGAAAACCAGGTTTAATCCCCAGCCCTGCCAACTTGCTGTTGTCTGCCCATAGGCAAGTAACTTCAGCTTCAGCTGTTGCTTCTTTTGTTATTTTTCCATCTAATTTATGGACACTACTCTCTTCAGCAGTGTTTGACACAGAATTAGTGTCGAGTCCCACTCAATAACATCATGACATCCAGTGGGTCATGTACATGTTATTCGATGTTCAGTATGAAAAATTACACCATGACCCTGCCCGAAAAAGGAAAGGTTCTTGTGCCAGTTATTCCACGCTGATAGATTGTACCTAAAATACAATTTCTCATAAGATGTCCCCATCAAAGCATCTAGCAATGTAAATACGCACTAAAAATATGCAGCAAATTACCTTTTTTACCTCTCCTCCTCTTCCTCCACCTCGACCTTGAGCTTAGTAGTGGAAACATTCTCTTACTTTCTCCTCGTCAAACTTTTCCACTCTTCTTCAGATCACAGGTCATAAACACACATTTATTTCCTGATTATTTTTTCTTCTGCTATGGTGAATAACCTGACCAGTTCTAACAGAGGCATTCCTTCCTGACACCATGATGAATCACAAATCGCTTAGATACAAATGAGACTGAATCAATTTAGGAGGGAGAACCCAGAGAATCTAATAGTTTATTTAATTTTGTAAAGAAGACCAGACCTTTTAGCATTTAAATAAAATATATTAGAAATATCAATTAGTAACCAGTTTCGATTAAGTGTACCTGTAGAATGTGCTTTTATTTCCTTTGTGGAAAAAACAAAAGCATTGAGTACATTACCACTGAAGTATGTTGCTGAACTACTGTTATTTCAAAGAGTTAAAGTTGAGAGATATGGAGGTAGATTTCTTCAATATTATGGGCTGAAATCCTAACTTCAGTAGATCAAGGAGACGGTGGCATTTATTTCAATGGCACTGAGATTTCACCTTCTGTAGCGAACTCAGCAATTCTCTTTGCTTGCAAAGTGCTTGGATCAGGCCCCTAGGACATTGCAAAGACCAAAGCATTTTCCTCTTCAGAAGCTTTTCAGAAAGCCCTAAAAATAAAAGCTACCTTTTGATTTGGATGTGTCTGTAGGGTGGATTCCACCAGGGCAGGAAGGTCACCCCTTCCTTCCTGGAGCTCAGGGGGAATGCGAAAAAGAGGATCCCCTGAGCACATGCAAGTCTCCTTCAGTAATGAATCACATGCTTGTCACTAAGTAAGCGTAATAATTATATTATATCCATGTGCAGCTTTTTATACCTGAATTAACTGAAAAGTATTAACATATTATTCGATTAATTTTGCAGTATATACATAAAATTTCAATTTCTTGGGCTAGACTTCCTGAGTTCCAGTATTTTATGGTGAACAGTTATTTGTTGCAACACAGAAACAATGTCTGAACCAGTAAATTAAATGCGGCCCATATTGTTCTCTGTCACCGAGGTCAAATGACACAGTAAAACCTGCATCGAGAACATTGCACTCAGTGTGAATGCCCAAATGGAGGACACTTACCCAAAGTGCCTGCTGGAAATGCTATTTGCCCCATGATAGCTTCTGAACCATTTCTGAGGCATTTGGGATAGGGAGGTTGGCCCCAGCTAAAGACRTGCCAAGGATCTTCCTAACAATTTAACAGCACAGATGATGAAGTTCCAGCCCCCAGGGATGTTCAATAGAGCTATTCAGTGTACATATGCGACACAGTTGAACAGCTGCAGGGTGAAGACTCAGAGCACACCCCCAGCGAGGCCATCCAGCAACACCCTTGCCTACCTTCTCTGCCATCACCTGCAGGATTTGAAGGTGCTAGCACATGTGGAGGAGGATAATAGAGTGCTTATGATMGATGCACCACTAAAGCCAGTCAAATGACTAATTTAAGTGGTTCTATGATTGAACAAGGAGCTGACAGCTGATCTCTGACTGTAGGATGGGATGTGGTGTATTTAGCACTCGGAGCTAATTTCATAGTTGAACCAAGCAGGTGCAAATCCTCTGCAGTTCTCTCTTCTGAGCTAATTCCCTGACCCTTGATTAGTAAGAGTTGGTGGAAATTAGGCAAGCTTAGAGCATCAACACAAACTGAAAATGCATTATAGTCTCAAATCATGTGAATCAGCATCTTATCTACAACATTTCCTGCCTTTTACAAGTACCGGTATTTAGCTTGCCACAGTGACTTCAGAGTGTCAGAATACTTCACAATTCAATTAGTCATTCCCAAGTGAAGTATTGTAATTGATTCTTTTTTGGTCTCCACTGGTGATAAAGGTAATGGATGTTTTTGTAAAGCAAATGGACTTCCTCTAAATATCTGCTCCTCGTTGGCACTGCCTCTGAAGGAAATGGTGAGATGTATTTCTATAAATAGACAATTAGCTGGCAAGAGGAAAAAAAAAAGAGAAGGGAAAAAAAGAGGGGAGAACCGTATATTTCCTGACATTGCAACTTTTGTGATGGTTTAACTACCACAAATGTACATTCTTGAACCACTCTTACCCTAGGGAGCATTGCAGGAAGCAGAGAATAATTTGGATGTTAACAGATACTGCTTAAAATACAAAAGGAAAATGAATCAAATGCCCCCATACAGTGTCAGTGGTTTCAGTTTGGAGGAACTGATGTTCTCAGAAAAGGCTGAAGTAGCACCTTGGTACTAAGAGCTGTGGCTTACAGCAAGAATTGATATACTATTTTCCAGCAGCTGGTCTGCACTTAAAAAACAGAGCAAGCAAAGCCTGAGAAAAGCAATCAGCTGCATTTGTCACAACTCTATGAAGTCCTCAGTTATGGATATCATTAACTGAATACAGTTTCCCTGCATGCAGTGAGGGGCAACATGCCAAAAGCAGGGGTAGAGTTACTTCGAAAAACACCCTGAATGGCAGGTTTTAGGGCCTTCCTCTTCGTTACGCTTGCTTTCGCCACCTAGAAAAGACTCGGTGACCTAAGAAACATCCTGGATCACATTAAAAACCCATCACATCCAAACTCTCTGGGAAGAATTTTTTCCTCATGGAAGCCAAAACTGCTGATTCCTTGGCTTTTTGCCAGCACTGCGATGTAACAGAACAGAAACTCCTGGCATTTGGCCAAGACCGTGCACTTGATTTTGGGATGTACACGAGTAGTCATCGGAGGTAGAAAAATATTATCGTTTATCTGTCAGCAGTGCTCCTTTCCTTCTTGACATTCACAAGATGTTAAAATGAGAAATTCTGGTATTCTGAGATTTTCAGGAAATTAAAAGATAAGAGTTGCATCCCTGGATAACTCATGAAGGATTCCTGGTGGGCTACTGTGGTGGTTGTTCCACCTCTCCATTTAGCTGATTTTATGAAAGAAGAGCGTGCATCACACACGACAGTATATGTTCCACTATATTCACCAATCCTGTCAGATCTATAAATTAAATCAAGGACTTCTAGAACTGTATCTAGAGGAGAAATCTTTCAGAAAAGTCTGATGATGCTTTCCCTCAATTGTGTTAAAGCCCTCCATGCTCTTGCCCTTGGATGACCATATAAAAATGTGAATGAGGTCTTTGCATATCCCAAGGCATATTTTCAAAAGCAAAAGGATATTAATCTGCAGCCAAAATTGTTTGGGGCTAGACAGTCTTCTAAAATTTATCGGCAATCTCAGTATGTTATAGTTTTTCTCCTATAGTCTGTCTCCCAATCTAGAGTGGTACTGTCATGCACTTGTAAAATACTGCAGAATTTTTTATTAAAGATGGATAAGGAGGTCCTAACACAGAATTTTTGTAATGATTAGGAAAGTAATCTGAATCAAAAAGCCTTATATGTTAATATAAAATAGGATTTATTATAATTAGAGATGTAAAGGATTGATTAGATTAAGTTGTCCCATGATCCCATTAGGGTAAGATATAACTTCCAAAAATCATTAACTCTTGTGTTTCCATTTCCTTGTAACTTATGTTAAGTGCCTGAGAATTTGGAGGCTTTTAAGAACCTACTAGTTAAAGAAGCACATCTGATTTGAACCTAAGGATGACAGCTTAAAGGTTTCCCTTCTTCCACAGGTAGAGAGCACTGCAAATTAAATGTGAAGGGCCAGCTAACATCTCTGTGAACCCATGGTCATCATGTGGGACTGAATCTCATTGCCCACTCTTGGCAAAGCAAATACGGAGTTCCTGTCCAGGGTGGAAACGGGCTGACTTCACTGGCATCTTGCCTGTTTGCGCTGRTGTTAGAACTACCCTTAATCGACAAAACAGATTTTCTCTTTAGAATTTTTTTTCTTCTCTAGTATGCTAAGCTTCACAAGACTTTTGTGTGTCAGCATTTCTTCCCCTGCTGGTAGAGGAAGTGGGCATAGAGAAAGTATGACAACTTGCTTGGCTCTTCTCAAGAGCACAACTGCCTCCCTAGCATTTTCTATTTAGAGAAAATAAAATAATGTTATTTKAAGTCCACATCCTTGGCTGGTGTTTCGTTAACATGATCTTATTAATTTTGATGGCTGCTGATGCCAGTTTATTCCAAATGAGGACTGGGCTGCCATTAAAAAATCACTTAACTTCCAAATCTCCTTTCTTAATTAGATCTTATGTTCTGCTTTATGTTATGTTCATGCTAGGTTATAGTTCATATATTTTTAATAAGATTTTATAATACATTTTCAACCATGTTCAAGTTTAGATATCTAATCTAATCTACTTATCTAGACCCCCTCCATATCGGTAAAACATACAGGCACTGCCGAAGAGTGCCTATAAAATGTCCTAAAAAATACCTGCCATGAATGTCTCTCTTCAGAGATGCCTGCCTTTCTCTGTAGAGGGTGATCCTCTAGGCAATTCACAAAGACAGGAAAAATCTGAGTTTTATAGAGGCAGGAAAAACACTTTACTGATAAGAGAAGTCTGTACCAAACTTGTTCAGACGACTGGAGTTAGTTTAGGGATGAAACACATAGAAGCCAACATTGGGAAACTGGAGGTGGTCTTTTTGGACAAAGATGACAAATACAGCAGTTGCAGACATTTTTTCCGCTTCACAGATGTAAGAGGGCACTCTGTGAAACCTTCACTGATCCACAGCTGCATTGTGATAGCTCAAAGTACTCGGAGATTGGAAAGGGAGTGGATGTGGAGGAATGGCGTAGCACAGCACTAGCACTGAAATGGCACAAGATGAGCTCACCAAGCAGCAGTCAAGGACCTCATACATCTGTTTCTTAGAGCTCAGCAGGCTAGCTGCGATGGAGAGAGATTAGCTCAAATGAAACAGAAGATGAAAAGTCTGGTGAAATTGCCACAAATAAGGTAAAGAGTGCTTCCTGGGGAGACAAGCAGCTCCATCTGCAGCAGAGCTAATGAAGCTTGGGTTTTTTTATGGATTTGTGTCTTGTGGTTGGATTCTCTGGTGTGAGTACCAATTAAAACTTTTCCTGTGGTTGGGGCAGCCATAATAGCTGTCTTCTGTGTGAATTCTCCAGTGGGTGGAGAGCATTCTGCAACCTTGTGATCAGAGAAGGTCTGATTTGATTAGACCACTAATGACATCTCTCTTTCCTGCTCAGCCACCTATTCCTACAAAACTGGATATTTAATTCCTGCTAACTTCTGTTATACCGGGTTGAAACTAGTTAGGTGATTCAGAAGTTATTAGGATGTAGATAGGAATGATGGGCAGACCTATGTGCACAGATTCCTGCATACGCACAAATGCAGTGTAACCTTATAGATCTCACTCTGCAGGGAGCATCATATGCTGCGAAGGTATGCATATGGACCTACGATATTATCTCCTGGGTAATGTTGGCTTATGAGTTAATAAAAGCTGAAACATGCCTTCTGTCAAGGTGATGATGTTTACTAAGAAAGATGACAGTGAGTACAGAAGTGTTCTTGAAGACACATGCCTTTTGGTTTAACAAGAGTCAGTACAGGCTAGTGAGTAGATCACTCTGTGGGACAAAGGCAACTTGAAATCTAACTATATGGGGAAATTTTGGGAAAGCAACTTCAGCTGCAACTTCTCCTGTTTGTAAGAGGAAAATACTGATCCCTTTCATCTACACTGTTATCCTCTTCATTAATTTCACATCACATTTTCATGGACTGGTACCCCTTAAGCTGGGGAATGCTCACCTTTTACAATGGTGATGGTGATGACTTGATTGTTGGGTACCCCACTTGTGTGACCACGGAACAGTTATTTCAGGTGACAGCACTTTCATTTTTGGGAAGTAGAAGTCACCTTCAAGAGAAAGTCCACAGCTCTAAAGTAAAGATCTGCAAAATTGGAACGAATTTTCTTGACACTCAGTTCTTCTTGGCACTGGAACAAGTGGACCAATTCTCTGAGCTTCTTACTTAACTCCTATTTTTAGTAAACTTTAAGAGTGACAATAAAATAGGARAGACGGTCTTATATTTGGCACTACCCTGGCTTCGTCTCCTGGCTTGGTTGCAGCCTTTCTGTGTGACTTGAAATCTTGTATCATTTTTCATGATGTAAAATTCTTCACTGTCTAAGAGAGTCATTGTAAACTACTACTCCTTTCTCTTTTTAGGTATAAAGGTACTAAAGCATAAAACATCCATATAAACATTAAGATTAATACAGTTCCGCAGCTATTTATTAACTCGCAGAGATAGGATAAACAACTGAATTCAGAAACAAGGCTAACATTTTATAGACTAAAGAAAACTATTTGCAGAATTCTTACTTTGTTCCATAATTTTAACAAAACCAAAAAAAAAAAACCCAAACATTTTTTTTTTCCAAAATCTTCCCTCAGCTAGAGATTTAAACATGAAACAGAACACTTTTGTTAGGGCAATTATTCCACATTGTGTCCAATGATTATATTAATTATAATGCTTTGCTCCAGAACTGTTGGCCCAGACTCACTGCTGTGGATTTTGGTGTAACAGAACTCTCAGAATTAGACCATTTCTATGATCCAGTCAAAATGGTGATCCCATCTGCTTGCTGTCAGAGCTGGAACATAGACTAAAACCAACTCTTCCCAGATGTCAGCAGAGAATTGCCATATATTTGTGGATGTTATTCTTGAGAAATATTATGCCAAGAACACCCCCACCTGGTCAGGGAAAGAAATGGAGTCAGAGAAAGATTACCACATCGGAAATATATTGCACAAAATCCTACTATTCTGTGCTTATTTTTGGAAAACTACTGTCCATGAATGTCAGTGTGAATGAAATTCTACAGGTCATGGAGGGAGAAAAAAAAGTTATAAATGACAATTTTTAACGTTTTGGTATTGTTCATTGAAAATTTGTCACACAATCCATGTATTTCAGATTGCAGTGTAGATACTCTAGCTTGCCTGGCATCAGCAGTCAGGCCTCTAAAACATCAGCCTAAGCACAAACTAATTTCATTGTTAGTACTGAAATGCATCAGTTTTCTTAAATAATAATCCCAGTGCTAGATATGGAATTCCTGTGCTTACAGGAACTATACCACATTGTACAAATTTATTATTAAATTCTGTACATATGGCTGTTCATGTTGCCTTTTTTTGATTCATAATGAAATTTTATTTTCCAGAATCTAACAAAACCCACAAGAGATATAAACTGTTTCAATCCACGACGAAATTCCCTATGAGTTTTTCAGTGTTACTTTGGTGATGCTCGGACAGTGACTTGGTCAGATCCCACTGGGAAGTTAAAGCCAACAGCCTGTTACAGGATTCAAAGAATTGAAAACATAATGGGAATGAAGCATAAGACCAGACTTACAATCTCATGCAGGATTCATATAATAAGTTTTGTGTCACTCCTTTCAAAAGAACTTTGAAGTTACAGCTGGGTAAAGCAATGGTTTTTCTACCCTGTCTCCTGAGAAATGACCCCAGGCACATCCACTGAAAGAATTTTGTGAATTTTAGCACATGGGTATTTTTTTATTTGTTTCCTTTTTTTTTTAGCAAGAAGATTTTTACAGTGTTGAACACTCACAAAGAGCGGCCACCTACATACAGCAGTGCACAAAACACATCAACACAAACGTTTTTCCTGCAGTCACGCTCAACTTTCCAAGAAGAGCAGAAAAGAAAATGAAGAACAGCTATTTTATTTACTGTAGACAATCAACTTCTAATCATCCCTAATTAGGCTTCCAACAAAATGTTTGGTTCCAGTCCAGAAGTTCTTAATTAGTCTATACAGCCATCGATTCCAAGGGGAGTTTTATCTGAGTCAGGATTTTGAATGAGGTCATGAGGAGTGAGCCTCGAGGAAGCAAACGGAGCCTCACCCTTGCGCAGGTGTGTGGGTGAAGTTGCAAGGAGCTTCTCCAGTCTCTGTAATCTTTTTGGTCCCCTGTAGGGAAAAGGCTGTATTTTTAGTGTGGTACTACAGAAGCATCCAGACAGGGTTAAACATGCTTCAGAAAAGGAAAAGATCCCAGTAAAAACAAGAAAAAAAATGTAGGGAAAAGGAATTCACAGTGAAGTTCAGAACAGCAAAGCTTTAGAAATATGAAATGAGGGGTTGAACTTGACACTGGGTTTTTGTGGGGGAAAAAATAAAAAGAAGCATGTAGCAGGAGACTGGGAGGAAAATGTGAGCGGGGTGTGAAGAGCAGTGCCTGCGAGGAGCTGGGGCTGGATGGAGAATCAGAGGTCAAACCAGCTGCCTGGGAGGGGGCTTTGGGAGGTCTCTGGCCAAACCTCCTGCTAAGGCACAAAAAAGAAATTTGGCCTGAGAACCTGTGGGTCTGTAAAAGTGCAGACAATGAAATGAGAAAAAGGAATGACTTTACAGAGTGAATGGGGTGACATGTTGTGCCACTGTGGGAAGATGAGGGCTGAGATGCTGTAAAAGACACAATCCCTCCCCGCCAAATTTAAAGCCCCATGGCATGTGGGTAATTGGATTACTTAAAGTAAATCACCTCTGTAACATGAACAAAATCATATACTTTTCTCAAAAGTGATGTCTAAGTTTTCTGAAACAGCTGAAGAATTTTGGACAAAATGTTCTATGCATATGCACAGAATTCCACACAAAGCAGATGCTTGGCTTAAAAAATAATAGCCCAGAAAATAAGGGAAATTCTAAACAGCTGAAAATGGATTCCTGTACGCAGCAATGCCTTAACCTTAGTAAGATACAAGACCCTCTCTAAGATTTTAAAATATGAATTGAAAGATTTAGCAGACTGTGCATGTAACAGTAGGTAGGTGATGAAGTCCAGTAAACGTAATTGTAGCGATCAATAGGTATGTATTGGCTTCGTAATTACTTTCCTATTAAAGATAAATTAGCTAAGGTATATTTCAGGCATTTCTTGTAATTTAAAGGATTGCTGATAATTCTTATCTTATTGAAAAAAAGATTACTCTTTATTGGAAAGGCCATAAAGCAAACCTGAAAATCTTTATCCATGGAGTTTTTCTCACAGCCCATGGTGTCATCAATAAAACATCTCATGGACTGCTCACTGCTGCTGCGCAGAACTGAGGACTATTAAAAGTAGTAGATATTGATCGTTTTCTGTCCTGACCCACCCTAAAACATGTTTTAATGTTGGCATTGCTGTTGGATCATGTCTCACTCCTTCAGGACATGTCAGTTCAGCACCCAGCTGACCTATCCGGCATTCCTGRCATACCTTCAGTCAAGCCTCATGAGCTGATATCCATAAAAAGCCACTTTAGCTGACAGAAAGGGTACAATACCCTGGTTTTAAATGCCTATTTTTTAAAAGCTGCTTCGTAAAACTTATTTTTGCCTGGGCCACCCAGCTCTGTTGTTCTTTTATGCTGCAAGGAGCAGCTTGCATCTTCCCCCCCTGCCGTTACCAAACAGTCTGAGGGGCGAGAAGGCAGCGGTTAAATCTCTTACAAACCAAATGTTAACTCTCACAAATCACCTGCGGGGGAAGAGTCTGCCTTTGCACATGTCCCTCTTACGTATTCTGTGCATGCTACAGTTCCTCTCCTATGCAGCCCAGGCAGTTTTCTCAGGATTATGTGATTTACATTCTGCATAGGTCTGTGTGGATCCATACCTCTCAGCTGGAGTGATTTTTACAGATTTACTGTACCAGCCAGAATCCAGGGTAGGATTTGAATTTTTTTCTTACTTAGGTGTGATTGACAACAGAGTCTCAAGGGCAGAACATCCCCCAGCTGCTACAGCCTTAAACTCCTGGGAAAATCACACCTGTCCAAGCTGGAAGGTCCTTCCCAAGGCATAATCCCTGCCTAAGACTTTTTAAAGGATCTAAAGAAAACTAAGGGCTCTGACACATGATCAAGTTATTGAATATTAATGAGTCACCATGCATCAGCTGAACCACAGCAGCTCACTGCATACTTTTAATCGTAGCCCATTGCTACCCTCAAGGATAACATAAAAGCATTACGTTTTTCACTGAGGTCTGGTGTGACTCATTTTATCTACATTTGCTACAAACTAAAAGCACACACACAGAGCCAGCTACTGCCACTCAGATGACGTGTGGTAACTCATGAAACTACTGTCACAGGGGATATAGAGAAATCAGTAGTCAGGTTCATCAAAGTTGCTCATGCACTTCTGAAATGCCATGTCAAATGTCAGTACAGTAGAAAAAACACTAGCAAATATCTCCTGACTTCAAAAAAGACATCCTTCAACTGTCAAGAGAACAGCCGCAGTGATATGCTTAGCACTACCTTGACTTTGCCTATACAGTGGCTGTGTTCCTAAACCCTCCCTCCATCCTAGGAGCTTGTACCTCACCCCAAAAGAGCTTGTTTCTCACCAGGCTTCTTTGCATGGCCACCATGCTCTTGACAAGAGGATGAAGAGATCATTTGCAGACCAGTGCAGCCCCAGCTCAGTAAGATGTCTCAATCTGGTTCTCTCCTATTCAGTATGCAGGACAGCTTAGGTTTTAAATAATATTTTTTTAAGTTTATGCACACAAACAAGCCTTGTAGGTTGTTGAGAAAAGTGCCCCTTTTGGCTTTTGGAGGTGGTTTTGTTTTGTTGGGTTTTTTTTGCTACTGCAGAAAATGGCACATGGAGTCTATCCACAAGAAATGTTTTGCTTTTAGATAATACCAGCCAGTTGGGGTSGGGCGTAAGAACACTAGGAGGCAATTGGTATTTTGGGTGATCTCAGGTGGCAGAAGCCACTGAACACTCTTAAAATGGTATTCCTAAGGAAATCAGGTAAATACGTTATGCTACAGTGGTCATTGAGAGCTTATGAACACAAATGCTGGGACAGGAGAAGTTTCTGTGGGCCACTAGGTGTGGCAGTGGAAGACACGCTGGATTGTTGCTTTTAAAATTCCTTCCCTGAAATATATGTTTCAAGTGTGGCACTTCAACACAACTTAGAGTTGTTTATATTTGTTCCTGTTTCGATATTGTGCAGCTTATTTAATTCATTTCAGCCTCAGTATGCTAAGGGAATTGAGTATTCTTATGGGCCTGCACCAAAGAGAGATAAAATGTCATTTGAGCTTAATTCAAGCTAGTAGCATGCAAATACAACAGTACAGTGCATGTGTGTTTGTGACACCTGTGTATCTAGACCTCCTGTGCACTAATCCCAAAAATTTCCTTTGGTAGGGTTAGTTTGCGCTGAGATAACTCGCAGTGTAGAAATCTCTTTGCTGGTCCATTCTTCCCTACATCCTGTAAAAACTGATTAAAAAAAAAATCATATCCCCTTATTATATATGCATTACTAGCATTCAGTCAACTTTATTTATGGTTTCCCATTAAAATCTGAATTTTCCAATAGCTTTTAAATGGACCTTCTAAGGTGGGATTTCAAAAAGCATGTCATTAAGTGAATTCTGCATAAAAAGTCACTGGAAAAACTCCAGAAATAGAGTTATGGCAAAGCTAGGAGATTTTCAGAACAACAACAACAACAAAATAAATCCAAAGAATCACTAACCAAGGACTCCTTTGCCATTGTTACTGCAAAATGACTTCACTGAGACAGGACCACTCTGTTTTAACTGGTGAAGAAATAACATTGAGAGGCTAATGTCAATGTGAAAAATACATTTCCTTCTTTTCATACCATTTAAATTCCAGTTCTGTTACCATACCATACTGATGATATGCAGGAGTAATATCTATTGAAAACATGATTTTACTTTATTTCCAGAGCTCTTAGCCCTCTAAGAACATTATGCCTTTCCATTTAAGATAGTTCAAGACCTTTCATGAAGGCATGATTTTTGCAAATAGACTTCACTTTTTGTACATTGTGATATCAAAGGACTTTTTGCAGCCTCACTTTCTGTCCCCTGCTCATGTGCGTTTCTTGGAGCCGTGGATCCCAGGAGCACAAAGGAGCCCCGCAATAGTCGCGCAATGGTCACGCTTGACAGGCAGTTTTAAGGACCTGTCTCTAGTGGCTGCTTCTAGGCAGAAACACTGACCATGCCCACAGCACATGGTGTCATGCCCACCACCCTTACATCTCCTCAGGGATGTCTAGCTCCCTCCGTGAACTATATACGGAATAGAAATGCATGGTTTTCCTGAGATCAGAGGGCCTAAAATCCTGTGCCCTTTTTTTTTTTTTTTATCTTTTGCACTAGAGGATGTCTATGCTTAGAAATTAAACCATGCCAAAGTCCCTTCCTTGGGTTCCCAGGTCAATCCGCATAAGTTGACCATGTCCACAGTACTAAGCTCTTAGAATCATAGAATCATAGAATAGTTGGCGTTGCAACGGACCTCTACAGGTCATCTAGTCCAAATCACCTCTCTGGGCAACCTGGTCAGGTGTTTCACTACCCTCATTGTAAAAAATTTCTTCCTTATATCTAGTCTAAATCTACCCTCTTTTAGTTTAAAACCATTATCCCTTGTCCTATCGCAACAGGCCCTGCTAAAAAGTCTGTCCCCATCTTTCTTATAAGCCCCCTTTAAGTACTGAAAGGCTGCAATCAGGTCTCCCCGAAGCCTTCTCTTCTCCAGGCTGAACAACCCCAACTCTCTCAGCCTTTCTTCAGAGGAGAGGTGTTCCATCCCACTCATCATTTTTGTGGCCCTCCTCTGGACCCGCTCCAACAGGTCCATGTCTTTCTTGTGCTGAGGACTCCAGAGCTGGACGCAGGACTGCAGGTGGGGTCTCACCAGAGCAGAGCAGAGGGGCAGAATCACCTCCCTCGACCTGCTGGCCACGCTGCTTTTGATGCAGCCCAGGATAGGGTTGGCCTTCTGGGCTGCGAGCGCACATTGTCGGTTCATGTCCAGCTTTTCATCCACCAATACCCCCAAGTCCTTCTCGGCAAGGCTGCTTCCAATCCCTTCATCCCCCAGCCTGTATTGATACCAGGGATTGCCCTGACCCAGGTGCAGGACCCTGCACTTGGCCTTGTTGAACCTCATGAGGTTCACACGGGCCCACTTCTCGAGCTTGTCCAGGTCCCTCTGGATGGCATCCTGTCCCTCAGGCGTGTTGCCTGCACCACTCAGCTTGGTGTCATCTGCAAACTTGCTGAGGGTGCACTCCTTCCCACTGCTTATGTCACTGATGAGGATATTAAACAGTACTGGTGCCCTGAGGGACACCACTCGTCACAACTCTTGGTGCTTCCAAAACAGGTTGCCTGTGTTCAAATTGCAACTGGAACAAGATGTTTCTGCAGAATCAAAGATGCCTCTGACAGACTCAGGTCTAACTGAACTTCAGTGTTCAGATACAGCTCCTGACACTTTATTAGTATATGCCTAATAGATCATTTTCAAGTTTATTATCTGCTTGACAGATAATAAAAAACTAGCACATTGGTATTTATCTGTAATGTAGCTATGATAAATGTCTTCATCTGCTGAGAGGAGGCAAGAAAAAGCCCTAAACTGGTTACCAAGACAGAGGTTAGCTTTTATGCAACCACAGCTTCTCCATAACACTGAGCTTTGATTCTCCAAGGTTGAGAGATTATTTCTGTTTTTTAATTAAGATTCCCAAGATAAAGATAAAGATAAAGTTGCAAGCTTTTGGTGTTAAACATCAGGTAAGGAGGGAAATTGCATGCCCTAGGAGAAAAAGATGCTGTGAGGCAGAGTGCATTTTTCTTTTTTTAAATCAGTATTTAAAATAAAATAATAATAAAAAATAATAATAAAAAAAGTGTTTTGTAAGAGTTATAAATGTAAAGAGGAAAACAAGAAACGTAAAGAGGGAAACTACACGGGTCATGTAGTGAGGACATGACGTTCATTTCTCAGCTCTGCCTGCTCAGAAAGTGACCATTTGCTGTAGGTTTAGAGACTTAAAAGTTGCCCCCTCCTAACCTTGCAGGGAGTTATGTGGGGGTTTTCACAGCCCGTAATTTCAAAGATCCCACAGAGGGGTGGAGGGCTGCGGGCGCATGTGAGCGAGTCCCCAGCGCCACGTCGCTGATGGGAAAAAGATTAGCGTGGCTTGCAAAGGCAGGGAGTAACACGACAGRGAAGATAACTCAGCGGAGCGTCTACCCCAAAATGATTTTTTACTAAATCGCCGGCGTGTTGGCCTGACAGCCCCCCGGTTCACTGGGGGTAACATCAAGGCTCCGGCGCGGGAAGGGTGCAGAGTGACCCGCGGGAGAGACAATAGACAAAGCTGGGCTCTTTCACCCCGGGGCTGCTGAGCAGAGCCCCGGCAGGTGACGGATGGGCAGCCACCGACACGATTTCCCCGCCCCCTCCCCAACACTGCACGGTTTATGGCCCGGCTCGCCGCGCCCCTTACCCCGCCCCTCGCCCCGGCCCTGCCCCGGGGCCGCTGCGCCCTCCGCCCACCCCCGGACCCACCGCCCCCTCGCCAGTGTCGGGGCGCCCGGCGGGGGCCGCTGCGCCGCCCTGCGCGGGGCCGCTGCGCGCCCGCGGTGCTGCAGCACCCCCTGCAGCCGGGAGCGGGGGASGCGCCCGCGCAAGGCAGCGCCCGGCGCCGGCTGCGCCCTGCGGGGGGACGGGCAGACACCGACTGGGTGCCGCAGCCTGAGCTGCGACACGGCCGGGCGGGGAGCGGGCAGGCAGCGGGGGTGTGTGGGTGGGTGGCACCGCTGTGTGGGTGTGGCACCGCTGTGTGGGTGGGTGGCACCGCTGGGTGGGTGGGTGGCACCGCTGTGTGGGTGCTGCACCGCTGGGTGGGTGGGTGGCACCGCTGGGTGGGTGGGTGGCACTGCTGTGTGGGTGGGTGGCACSGCTGKGTGGGTGCTGCACCGCTGTGTGGGTGCTGCACCACTGTGTGGGTGCTGCACTGCTGTGTGGGTGCTGCGCTGCTGCGTGCGTACTGCCTTGCTACTTACCACATTGCTGCGCGGGCGTGGCATTGCTGTGTGTGTGTGACATCACTCTGCATGTGACATCCCTGCCTGGGTACCACATTGCTCTGCGTGTGTGTGTGTGTGTGTGTGCGCGCGTGTGACATCCCTGTCTGGGTACCACGTTGCTCTGTGTGTGTGTGTGACATCCCCGTCTGGGTACCACGTTGCTCTGTGTGTGGCGAGGGCACCCACCTTCAGTGATCCGTGTTCCTGGATCTTGGCTGCCATCACCCCCACCACACTTTCAGCCAGCTAAGGCACCGAATGCCTTATTGAGTCCTCTGTCACTTTAGGTACTTTATGGTCATAACTGCCATCAGATGTGACCATTGCACAAAAGCTATGGAATGTATCCCTCAAGGTTCCCGGAGGGAGACATTTAGAGAGGAACAGGAGCACAAGAGGAGGATTCTTTGTGCTCCACCCTTCACTGGACAGCTGAATTCAGCCCTTCGCAAGTCTCAGCCCAGGAGGATTTTAGCCTGTGCACACGGTGCTTCTCCAAAAAGATAAAAACTGTCATCTAACCTGCTTGACAGGTCAAGACTTTTTGGTCTAGTTGCTTCTATATGAGAAAATATCCATTAGGCACCTTTACAGCAGCTTGTTTAGCTCTCCAGTGATATAAATATTTAACTCTGTGATTCAATCACTTCCCTCAAAATTGTCTAAAGTCTAAGATGCTCTAAAGTATCTAAAGTCCTCTTGGGTAAGTGYTTCAAACTCATACTTACTAACTAAGAAAAAAATCAAGCTTTAAAACATCTGATAGCAGAGCAAGTAGTGCCACTTTGTAAGCTAAATAAAGATCTCTGATTAGAAAGCAGGAAATTCCCTGCAGTTTAACCTGGATTTTTTCACTCACTTTCTATTATATTTCGGATAATGAGACAAGAAGGATCATGAAGGATTAAGTACAAATATTACAGAAGAGATAATAGTGTAATTAATTGGGGTTGGGAGGGGGTAAGAACTGAATGAAGAATGAGTGATCTTTAAAAAGAACTGAATTTAATGGAGTGTTATGTGTACAAAATTTAGAATATTTGTATCTGTCATTGTTAAGACAGGTATAGAAATATCACATCCATGGTCTTTTTTAGGCATCAGCATAAGGGTGTGCTTTCCCTGCAAAAGCAGTTATTGAGCATAGGTAATTTTGGGGGKTTTTTTTGTGCTTCAGAGATAAATCACAGAGAGGACTAAATGTTTTGTCTTCGATGTGCACATACAGTGGAGTCGTCGCACCTGTAGATTGTGGTTCAGAGACATAAAAAGAAGCTTGGGGAAGCACCAAGAAACTGTCTGAGCTTGCTCCTGAAAGACCTTGATTGATGTGCCCAGTATTCCCTATGTTACRAGTCAATACACAAAAACTAATACTTCAGCAAAACACAGCAAAACTGATTAATACAGAGGCCTTTGAGTCCACAGTGTTACACAGCTGACAGTTTTATAAATTCAGACTTTAGGTGAGCAATGAAGAATGCATCCCATTAAGCTGAATAATAATACTATGAGGCTGAACAAGAAAGCATTAATATAAATGATAGCTAGATGGACTGGAAAAGCAACAAGATAGAAAATTGAGGTGAACTGCTGTGGTTTTTAAAGGTTAAAAAGGTAAACCTGATTATCAGCTTTTGGATTGTTTTGTTTCTTAAGACTGGCAATTTCCTGACCTCACAAAACACACAGACCTGTTCTTACTAATTTCGTGAAACACTTCATATTGCTGACGAACAGATTTTATTTAGATTTTGTCAGCACATAAACAGGTCATTTAAAAAGCAGTGCAGTAAAGCCATTTTAGGCAGTGATGCTACTATTTTAAATTACAAAAATTTGGATTTGATACAGTGTTAGAGAGACCTTCAAAGAATTCAAGCTCTAATTGGCATTGCATACCAAATGTTATCCTTCTCATTGAATAATCCAGCTGCAAGCTGTATGGATTTATCTAAAAACCAAACCAAAAAAACACACAACAATTCCTTTATTTCTATAACTTGCAATAGATGACTTCAGGTTGCCAGTAAGGTTTGTGCCTGCTCTCAAACCGTTGCTGGCATTTCCACCATGCTGTTAGATGAATTTTGTTGATGCGAACACTCTCTTCCACTCAGTTTAAGGCATGAACTGGTGGTATTTATGAAAATTTTTCTGTGATACTTTGCAGAAAGCGGGAGTAGTTCTAATCTAATTAATAAATGGTTTAAACATTTTGTATTTTACTGTGATTAGTGAACAGAGATCGTTTTGAGACCCAGGCGAAGTTCTTTAACTGTTACCTTACAGGTTCCCTCCGACACCCTTCTTTAACTTGCTCACTTTCTGGTGCTGTGACTTCTGCATTCCTGAGACCAGCTTTAATAAGGCTGTAGGGGTGGTAGAGCACAATTGTTTGCAAGCATGTAAGCTTTGCTTTGAAATCACAGGTATTCTTGACATTTCTAGCAGGCAGAACTTCCACTTGTGTAAAGCTGCTGGATTCAGTCCAGAGAATTTGGCTTGGATGAGTGAATAAAGCTGAACAGAAAGCCTGGGAATACCTTTCTTCACTATGATTCAGAAAGGCACTGCTGGGCATAGTCAAAATCTTAAATTAAAATTAAAAACCTGCTTATTTTGTCATACATGTGTTTCTAATGATTTTAATGAAACAATTCACATAGGGGAATTGTGCAACATTTATCCCATTTTCCAAGGAACACTATCGTATTATATGACATCGTGCCATTAATGTTCAGCTATCTGCACTGATAWAAGTTAGCTGTGTCACAATATTTATTTTAAATTGCCCTGATAATATGTTTCCATAAATTACAGTACCTGATCTTTCTATATACCTGTCCATGTGTTGAAACTTCAACTCACTTGTTCCCTACTGTTCTTACTAACAAAAAACATTGCTATGAGCAATTTTCTATACACATATATTAATTTTGGATTGCTGAGATTGCTTAATGAGATTCTAATTCTCTGTTAAATATTTCTGACAGAGAAGATCCAGAACAGAATTTGGAAAACATCTTTATCTCATGATGAAAYCAACTTCCAGCAAGTTTTGTCAGAAATATTCCCAAGAAAGCCTTCACAGTTCTGCAAGAAATTATCCTGCATAATGCTAATAAAGCAAATTAGTTCAGGTTGCTGCTGACAGCAGAAAACGTCTGAACTGTTTCACCCTATCAGGCTCCCACACTTGGAAATTATTACAAGCAACTGCTAGGAACAAGAAAATTAACATGGGAAAAACTGGAGGGAGAATCTTCTTCCCTCCAATTACTCTTGGCACCTTGGGATGATCATCCTAAACTGGATCCCAATTCACTTACATGGGTGAAATTGCCTGCAATGGAAGCACCTCTCAACACACAGGTAAAAATTTGGTTCGGTTTTCTATGAATTATAATTTTTATGGGACTTCTGGATTATGTTTTATTATGCAACACTGGCAGAGTAGGGTTTTAAAAGAGAACATTATTTTTCTCAAATGATTTTTGAAGTAAGATGCTGCACAGCAGTGTGCTTTACTGACTGATGTTCGCAGGCAGGAGTTCAGCTGGTTGGAGGGAAGGTGGGCTTTGCTAGTTTTTGGTTTAGTTTTCTGGGAGGCTTTTTTTTTGCTGGTTCCTGTTTGAGCTACTGCAGCTCTGGTCAGCTTGATACAAATGTTTTCTTAAGGTGAATATTGATGCAAGGTACATCTTCCTATGATTGCTGGGAAACCAGGGAATATGCTGAGCCTTTTACTACCGTGTCCTGCTGATTGTGGTAAACAGCATTGCAATAAAGAAGTGTATACTAAAGCTCTGACTAACATTAAATAACAACGAATTTGGCCCTTTCCTAGTGATAATGTCTGTACTAAATAGAGCCAAAGCATGAAGTTTAAAAATGTTAAATGATCATCCTTGGGTTATGTAAAATTTAAGAAGTTATGTGGCCCAAGAGGAATGGATCTGTAGAGCAAAACTCTTGGTGCTGAGGACGATGCCCCCTGTATATGTATTTTGGAGGTTTTACCTAAGTCCAGATCTATTCTGGTGTCGTGGACTGCACGTTCATTAGCACCTGGAGCTGTGAAGTGAACTTCTGGAGCACATCTCCTGGTTTAATATCAGGGGAAAGGAGTTGCTTCGTGTGCTCCAAGAGAGCTCCACCACATGGGCGAGAGAGTTGCTTCAAAAACTCCATTCCCCTGATCTAAATTAAAAAATTAATGCAGACACACCCAAATGCATTGCTTAATTATTACCATGGGGCCTGCTGTATATGGATGCAAACTCTGCCATGTCACTCGCCCTCATCTTAGATCCAGCCGTGGGCTATTGTGTTTGCAAAAAAAGCCACAACCGTCCTGCCCCCACCACACACACGTCTCATTTGCAAGAGAAGAGATGGTAAATGCTACTCACATTTCCTCGACTTAATCTGCAGATTGGATATCAAGGAAGTGGGAAATATGTGTCTGATGACCTCAGGCTATGTCTATGCTTGAAAATAAAACATGCCAGCCAAAGATCATTGCTTGGCCCACACCCATACACACCATACACCYATACACGTAAGCTCTCTTCCCTCCAAAACCAGAGTCTCCTCAGGTAAAAGCCTTGCTTTCTGGTAGCGAAGTTGCACATATCTCTCATCCACTTCTTGCTTTTTTTTGGTTTACGCTAATGTTTTTAATTTGAGAATTGAATAAAAAATTCCATCAGAGCCAGATAAATCCTCTCTCTTCAAAAGAGTGGCACTATCGTGCTACTACAGCTGTTTTTCATGGGAATGACAAAACTTCCTGAATTTGTTGTACACCCTGGCAAAGACTGGTGGAATAGGGCATGATGATGAAATGATATTCCTGTTTGGGAACTCAGTGTGGTGTACCCATCCCTTATTTTACCACCCTTACTCTGAGGACCAGACCACAGAGGTACGAGCACACCTTAAGTCTGCAGCAACTAACACTTGACCTCAGAGACCAATTCCTCCACGCTTTGCACAAAACTAGTACAACTAAAACCCATCCTGCAGGTTCTGTATAATTTGCAAATTGCTTTGCTTTCCTGGCACTGATGAAGATGCTGCTGATGCCCAGGGGGTCCCAGTCATCATTGCTTGTAGTGTTGGCAGTTCTGTAGGTGCTGTGGCCTATCTATTAGGTAAAAATTGCCTTTATTCCTCAACTCACACTGAAATCTTCCCTGTCTTCTACTATTTTTGCCTTTTTTTTTTAGTTTTATAACTGAACACCAAAAATAGGAGCCTTTATTTCTACACAGACAATGCAGTTAAACAGGGCTCAAGTGTAAATTGCCAGTATTTTGCCTCAGAATGCAGTGCTTGGTAAGGCCAYATCCTCTACGTGGGTAAATTAGAGTTGCTCATTAACTAGAGCTATTCTGATTTGTGCCAATTCAGGAGATGGTTTGATACGATGTGAAGAAAAAGTTCCTAAAAATTAGACACAGCATCCTTGAAGACTGATGAAGGAATATATTCCTCATATTTGGTATAGAGAATTTCTTGATTTAAAATCTCTGCATCTATAAAACTCCTGTCCGTGGACACTCTAAAACTGCACATCCTATACTTTTCCATATCAGGAACATTAATTCCACATAGGAGTGAAGGCTTAAGAATTACCTCTCCAGTCTAACATCTGGATGTTCAAGGGGAAGCATTTATTTAAAATCCATTCACCTAGTAGAGACCTTACAGGCTACCAACTTAGCATGAACATGGTTCTATAGACAAACCTGTCTACAAAAATGGGAAAAAAAATCCAGGTTAATCCAAAATAATTCACTTAAATGAACCTCATACAGGAAAAACATCAGTAGTTCMTTGCCAGAAGGAAGGTATGTATCAAAAGGAGATTTGCAAAGGCCTGTCCTAATGCCCAGTGTTCTTCAGTATATTTATATAAGTAAGTCAGGGACAATGGGCTAGATAATACTTTCATTACATTTGTAGGTAATACCAATGTTGGAAGAACTGAGACTCAGGTCCAGCTTCCTACTGAAAAATGGTCCCATTTTCCTCAGGCCACTCTTTTCCTCAGACACAATCATTCACACAGCGGTTGGAACTAATCTGACCAAAAACCCCCGAAAGGATTAGTTTTCAACTGCATATTGTAGACTGCGAAGTGAYATGACACCTGGCTCAGAACAAGGAATAGGGTGGGAATGCATGAACAGAGCTGGGGGTGGCTGGGGGAGATGCCCTTTTCAGCCACAGACGTTGTAAAGGGACCCTGCAATTGAACCCCAATAATACACCGAACGTCAGAAGTAGAGTTCAACATAGTTTTGACAAATGGGAAATTCACTGAAAATAGGWTTAAACAGGATAGGAGCAAAGTACTGTACTTAAGTAATACAGATGGCCATTGTAGGTGGATTACAAGATTGCAGTTCCCCCTTTGAAGTTTATTTCCACGCTGACTTCTGAATGCACCATCTTGATCCTGTGCCTCTGTGCTACCTATGTGAATTTTGGATTGCCTTCCCAGTTTGGTTATGATTAAGTATTAGGGCAAACCAGAGAGAAGGCTGTTCTACAAGTCGGTGAGCCGATACTCAACCTGCTGCCAATGCTTACTGCAGATAACATCTGTAGTAATCCTTGTGTCCTACAATTGTTTCACAAACAGCCTCCAGTTTCTGCCTTTTCAAACAAGGCAGGAGACAAAACAAACAAAAAGTCTTCTCTCGCAAGCAAAAATCACAACCTGAATAATATGGTTAGAAGGCTTCGTGTCTSTCGTGTTGTATATCTGCAGTTAAATCAAACACTGAGGCCTTTCCTCAGTCTTCAAGTAGTCCTTATTCAGGTGGAAACCTTGTGGAAGGGTTCAGCTCACCAGAGATCTCAGCTGCCTTCTGTAGATATCATTCTTTCTTATATTTAGGCTTTATATTAATTTGCTTTTATAGACAGGCAGCCCAAAGATGTGCCTGTGCCCTTCTATACCTCAACAGGGTACAAGGACTACATAGTTTCCTATATTGCCCTCGTTACCTTCCACTACGAATGGAGCAATATTATGCATGCCTAACGTGAGATTTCTTTTCTTAGGCTTTTACCAGAGGGATAATAATTTCTTTTCCTAGCATTTAGATGAAAGGAAAGCCCTTTTTTTTTTTTTTTTTGGAAGAATTACCTTCCAATGTCATTTAAACTAATGGAATTACACTAGAATATAAACAATACGCAAAAGAAGAGGCTCAGGCTCCTAAGCCATGTTTACACAGGCGTCTGGCCGAGGAAACCCTTTTTCTGAGCCGCACACACATCATTCTCCATGGAGCGTGGTTTGTAAAGCTGTATTGTTCCCTCTTCCAACTCACTCAGAGGGCTTTTTGTGCTTTTGCTGCCTTCCCCACCCCCCCATCCTATACACAGCCCATTTTTCTCTTTTTATTCTTACTGCTGCTGTGTCCTGCTTCCTTCTTCGGCCTCTTTGCAGGATGTAGCAGCGCTCGGACTCCCACCTCTCAGCACACACACAGTACCTCTCTCTTAAAACAGCTGCAGTCCGCAGGAACGCACCCTTACATCAGCCCCGGCCAGGGACCGGGAGCTTCTCTAAACAGATCCTGAGACCCTCGGCTTCTGGCAGCAAAGTGAACCCCAGGCTGGGGAAGTCCACGGCTCAGCATTTAGCCTATGTCAGCAGTACCTCACACACCCCTGGTTTTTCTCTACAGGCATATAAAAAAAAAAAAAAAAGAAAGAAAACACAAAACATGTAATACTGGATTCAAGTTTGCTTCCAAAACATTGTGCTCAACACCTTATGCCGAGAAGAGAGAAGGGTCTTTTCTTCCCCAGGTAAGATCAAGGAGTGATGGAACTGAGATAAAGAACGGTTTGCAAAATTCAGCTGTTGTTTGGCATCCACGGTTATTAAATCCATCATTATAACTATTAGATTTTCTTTTGTTCTTTTCTTACTTATTTTGACTATCTGCTGATAATAATTATATAGCAGGAATAAGAGAGCAAGAGTAACATTTTACCCATATTCAATTATGCTACACTTCACCTTTCTCAGATTATATTAATTATAATTCATGGCTTTAGCAAACCACTCTTATAGTTAAAGGGCACTCAAATAAGGAAGAAAAACAAATGTAATCTCTAACTCCAGTGTACTCATGCAAGCCCTGTTAACCCACTGATTAAATGATCTAGCCTTGCATAATTATCCCTGTTATATGCTGGTAAACAAAGGCAAAAAGGTGGCTTTCCTAGTGAGAGCCAGCACAAGGATATCTTACCCATTAATTTCCATTGAAGCTTCAAAAATATTATTGTTAGAATGTTAGTATTTTGCCTTAGTGCTCACAAACTTCAATCAGGATAAACTCTTACATATGAAATTAATTATGGTGTTTCAGCAGGGGATGAGAGATGACATRGAAGTCCCTCATATTTTAGACTGCATGGCAGAGTTTGTATTTCATCAGCTGGCTACAGTTTTATACAACACCACTTAATAAAATTAAACATTTTCCTTAATACAAATGAACACATTTTGGTGTTTGTTTAAAGGAATAACTACACAAAAGGTATAATGTAATACAAACAAAATGTCTGATGAACCATTTTTTTCCCCACCCAACATCTCTGTCTTCTTGAACCACAGTTATCTGGAGTAAGATTCAAAGTGCCTACATAAAAAGACTACACCGCTACTAATAAATTGAACAGGTCTAGCCTCTGACCAGTGGGCTGACTGGCATGATCTGGCTACCACCATACCCTTATTCTTTCTCTGCTTCCAAAACCTCATTGTCACAACTGACAGAGCAAAGGCTCGAGCTGTAGCTGGACCTTCCCGGGTACAGGGGTACGGGCTGGGACTGAAGCATGCCAGGCACCGAGAGACTCTCGGCGCTCACACCGTGCCCCGGCCCCATCAGTTGTACAGCTGGAGTGTCTGCGCTCAAGAAAGGGCTTTTACTCACCCTGTAACAGATTTRTCTAGACCACATTTCTTTAGCTACTTACAGGCAATCAGTGTGGGCTAGTATCAAAAGCCTCATGGAGGCAAACGACTTGATGTTGCTGCTCTTCCTCTGCTACTTCTTCCTCTATTTTAAGGAGAGTATACTGCTTTGACATGGTCTGACATGGCCCGTTGTCTAACTGGGCTCTTATTTTCACACGCCTTCCTGAGTTTTAAGGGCAGGCACTTGCCTCACCTCCCCTTTGGAAGTAACCACATGTAACTGCAGTCTGTGATAAGCCAGTTCATCAAATACCTTATGATGAAGTTCACCAGGCCCAACCTACTCCAAAATATTGAATTTAGCTAAGGCTGGGGCACTGAAGCATGAACTCGATATTTAAGGATATTACTTGCAGCATATTACTTGCTATGGGATAATGGTGAAAAAACGCTAGCTAATGGACTGATCAGCAAGTAACACTGCAAAGCTTTTCCATTACTAGGGTTGTGTTTTCTCATACCAATATTGTCAGTGTTATGTGCCACTGGAAGTGTCATTCCTTTCTCTTCTCGGTCCATTTTAATGCTTCCACATCTTTAATATTTTATGTTGAGAAAGATTCTTTCTCTAAAAATATCTCCACTAATATCAATCTAGAGCAGGATAACTCCACTAGGTCAGTGCCGCAGTACCTACAGGAGACAATTTCTGCTTTTAAGCATTCCAAAGAGCTGAACTGCTCTGCAATACCTCTTGATTTCATTGCGTAGTTCTAGGGGCTTTTTGTGGATCCTAAACATTTCCAGGTCCCCCTGTCCCTAGTTGTTTGTATTCGCCTCTCACGTTCTGATTTCACTGTTTAAAGGGCAAGGAAAGTTTACTGAATGGAAAGACCTTGGAGTCTACAATATCAAACAGCGGAGTGACCTCAAAGGAAAACATATTTCATTAAAAAGAAAAAAAGAGTTTCCTTGCAAATCCAGCTTGTTTTACCCACCCAGATCTGTCTTTTGCTGCCTCTGCGGTAACACATGTTTTATATGAATCTATATTAAGATGAATTTTAACCTACAAATAACTAGATACAGCTATGCAGTAGGAGGGAATTCCTACAAGATGATGTAAAGTTTTTTAAGCAGTAAAATTAAAAATAGCACATAAAACCTGACCAGTAGATTTGGATCTGAACCAAGGCAACACATTTGGGAAACATTATCAAGTTTATCAGGGGTAACATATCACAGAAAATCTGCTTCTGTTTATATGCCATTTATTATTCATTTTTGACATTTCCCTTTTTTCTTCAACCTTTTTTACCCCTAAGCAAATATATGTTAGACTTAACTGAAATGTGAGATAACAGACTGGTCTTTTTATTTTCTTTCCCTACAAGACAAAAGCAGATCTGACTAGAAGCAAAAAAAAAAAGTATGAAATATAAGTACAGGGAAAAAAAGTTGCCAGAGTAGCACTGGTAATAAAGGAGAAATCTGCCTCACAATGAAAACCAAGAAAAATTAAAATGCCTAACAAGATTAAACTAGGGGCCAAATTCTGTCCTTCCCGATGCTGCCTTGCATTTCATGATGTAAAAATAGCACATTACAGACTTCTGCCTCATGCAACATACCGTATCTGTGATAAAAAGCTATTTTTTATGTCTAGCACACCTGTACTAATAGGGTTATGCCAGCAGAGACTTTTTTGCCCATGGTTTTCAGAATGTTTGCAGGTCAAAACAATTTATAGTAATCAAGTCTAACTCAGGGGAAAATACAAACAATGAAAGCAAATTCAGTCTTGGTAAATGACCCAGTCCCTCAACTTTACTCGGACAAATTCTCACTCATATCATCACAATAAACTTTAAATGAGAAAGAGCTGTAACTTTACTTGCTTTTGATCTGTCTTTGAAATAAAGGTAATCATTAGAAGTCAGTTTAAACCTGATCCCAAGTCAGCCAAGATTCATGCAGTCTTTCTACTGGGTGCAGTTCAAGTTGGAGCTCAACTTAAATTTGAATTCTTTTATGTTAGTTGTTTGTCCATCAGTAGTTTGTAATTTTCTTCAATGGATTCAAATGCAAAATATCAACACGTCTTTGAAAGCTGTTATTGAAGAGTGGTTTGTTCTGATGCTGAGATCTCCAGCTGAGGAGAATGTTTATTATCCTTTGCTTGGATGAGCAAAACTTTTGGAGTGGTTTCAGGAGCAGATCTTTCCTGTGTGCTCTGGAACACACACACCCTATGAGCAAACACTCCTCCTATCTCAAAGAAAGCAAAAACATTAATGGGCATAAAATGGTGGAGACGTTTATTTTAAAATGCAAACAAACCCCCAGAATATGACAATACAAATATGTATTATTTATGGTTTATTTATTCTTCAGTTTTATTTTAGTAAATGATGCAGTTTTGCAAGTGGAGACCTTTTTTAGAATGTATGTGATAAAACAACTCTGTAATGTTATTAGCCGTTGCATACCGTTGCTGATGTAAATGCTTTGTGTATCTATTGAATATKTCCAATTGAACAGTTATTTATGGTAATAAAAGATAACTGTGAAGATTCKTGTAATTACAAGGTACAGTGAGTTTGCGGATTCACGCCCAGACATTACTAAGGAAATTTTAGGTAACTCSACTACTGTGCCGGAGCACAAAACTCATGTTTTGGCAAATGTAAGGTAACATGTCTTAAAACATGGTATTTGAAGGACGTTTATTCAAAGTGGATACAGATGGAAGAGACCAGAGAGAGTAAGTCAAAAGGAGTTCCTAGTAACCCAGTAAGGTTGAACTGCTGAACCCTGTCGTGGAAATTTGCATCGCCGGTGATGCTGTCAGGTAGCTGAGTGCTACTAGACAGAAAAGATGATTTATTAGCGCACATGAAGAAAAAGTTACAACTTGTAAGAATAAAGGTTTTGTTGGGTTTGGTTTKTTTTTTTTTGGTTTGTTTTCAGCTTGGCAATTTGAAGGCTAATGACTTGAACAGGCTTTGAATCAGATCCTCAAAGATAAACTAAATGAGAATGGAACCGAAGCCATTTATTTTAYATTGCTGCTTCTGTTGCCTCTCTTTTGCTGTTGCAGAAATCCCAGCACAGGATAGCAGTAGACACTGCTCAAAGCAAAGACTTTSAGATACTGGGAACACTTAAATGTGCAGTTGCCTCTCCTGAGGATCAGTGTAAGAATTAGCATTTAGTCCAAGTTAATAATCCAGGATCTCCACAGTCCACAGTGGAGAGACAGAGGCATTTCTGGGGGTGATTCAGTCCACCCTAACACAGGAGTTGAAGAAAGAATGAGGGTCTGTCTTTCCATAGTCTTTGGAGGACTGCACACAGGAGGACGTGATTTGCTACCTCAGGCAAAGCCCATGGCTGTTGCAAGTGGTGTCCCTTGAAATGCCAAATGAAAATTAAGGTTCTAACACCTGCCACCTGTATTTTCAAGATGTCTGTGGCAGGCAGGACTCAAAAGTCTATACTTTATACAGCACATCAGGTCAAGATGAACAAAGCTGTGGAAGAATTCATCTGCTTCAAATGGAGGCAAATATATATTTTCTAATTTTGAAAAGAGATGATTAAAAAAAATTAAAAATTAATGCCGTTAAAAAGAAGGTGAGACGATGCCCTTTTTGCAGCTCTGACGCCAGTACTCTGACCATGAATTATTTTCATTCTGTTTTCAAGATCAGGGAGGTAAATGACCCGTCACTGCAAAGTCTAGAATGCTATCTTTCATTTTATGCTTCTTGACCCATGAAGTCAATAAACGATGTCTCAGAGAACTCTTCCAGCAGAAGTTTCTAATACAATTGTGATACAATTGAATGAACACCCCAGGAGAAATGAGCTTTCCAAATACACACAAAATCCCAGACTGACTTTCCACGAGGCCAAAACCCTGCTATTTCATGGGCCTTTTGTTTTACACAGAAATGGCCCCACTACTACCTGGCATGAAAATAATCGGAATTAAATTGAAGCCTGTACCTCTCAGAGCTAAAAACCACAAATGTTTGCTTGTTAGTCTTTACTTGGCTGATTTTTATGAAGTATGGCATTTCAAATTGTTCTTGGGGTCAGAGAGAACAGACGACTTTTTTTTTTWAAAATTTCAGAAGTATGAAAGCACTGAGGAATCTCAAACTTACCAACATGAACAGTGATCACTGGCTTGGGCACCTGTGTCAAACTCTATCAAAATTGTTCTGTCTTTTCTCAGCTCAGTTACACCGTGGCCTCTTGATTCGAACTACWTGCATACTCAGGTAGTATCTCTAACAGTAAAACCCCAGTTTCTATTTGGAAAATACACATAAAAAGGAGGACTACTGATACCTGTTTGAAAAATAATCTTGTCTCAGAAGTAATACTTTTCAACAAAATAATTTAAACTAATTTTCAGATAGCATGCCTTGGAGTACTTTTGCTGACTTCATTTAACCTATACTGGATTGTATTATTTAAAAATCTCACCAATTATATCATGAACGACAAAAATAAAGAAAAAAAAATCATCTTATTTGCATATCTCAATTAAAGTAATTACAGTTGTACAACATATAATCAGAATAGTGGGTCTCAATGTGAATGCGAAACCACTGAACAAAGGGAATCTTCATTAGCTTTTTAAGCTTCCAAATCTAATAAAGCAAATGTCACTTTGACAGGCTGTGTAAAACAGATGTGGCATTCACCCTATAGTTTTAAAACACAGCTGCAAACAATCAGCTAAGTCACTGGTTACAAATAATCTTTCATTGTATAAATATCATAGATATTATTATGAATGTATACCTGAGTATGCATAATCCAAACTTAATCAGAAGAACAAATATGTACATTTCACCTGATACACATAACAAAAATCTCCACAAAATCCTTTAATTAGGTTGGCTAGATAACACAACTTTTCTTACTCCAAAWTAAAAATTTTCATAGAGACGTAATACCTCGTTCAGTCTTATATTGATATATTCAGTATCTCAGTAAGTAGGGCTATGTATACCTGTTCGGTGAAGTTCATTTAAGAATCCTAATTCAAGTCCACTGTAAGGAATCTTGTTTGGGAAGGTTTCCATTAAAGAGCCTTTGAGCTCTGATGCTGCATGCTATTTAAGTCTGAGTTTAATAGTTAAAGTGCCTATAATTAATCACAGCCTTGTGTGCAATACCAAAAAAAAAAAAAAGACATGAAATGGATTTTAACTTTTTTTTTCCCTAGCCACCCTAAACTACATCAAACACAAAAGATCATGGAACTGCTGTATTTCACTGTCAGATATTTCTTTATTATGAGTTTATAAAGACACAAGTAGGAACTGCATAGAGAATTCTAGCAGAAAAAAAGTTAAAATCCTATAAAACCATAGCATTTGATTTAGAAATATATCTGAAATTGTCAAATACTAATACTGTTGAAAAACCAGTAAAAGATCACATTTTTCAATAACCTTCTCAGAAATGTTACCAAAATGAAGTTCAGCACCCACCTGTCTGAATTCACTGGGAGGACTCTGCCTACCAGAGCAGAAGGTGATGGAGGCTGCATGCAGGTGAGCTGAGGTGAGCCACCTCGCATTCCCCCACGTGCTGCTTTACATCACAGCATAGAGCCAAGCAGCAAAGGACAGAGGTTACAGCCTGMGGTGGGCCCTCAGGGCGCAACTGGAGTGGAAACTGAGGCTCTGCATAGTGCTGTGCTGCTGCCACGGAAAGGGAGGTAAGGTTAGTAAGAGCCCTCAAGCTTCCTCCTACCCTGGCATCCTAAAATCCTGTTTATAAAGAGACAAGTTTCTTCATTTTGGGTAGAATCCTTTCCTGGTCAAAGCTCTTCAGAAGTTCCCTGTCCATCTAACATGGTCTGACCTTCAGACATTGCCATGTCACACAACCCCCAGGACAGGGTAATTTCTGAACTTCATGGTGACTGCATCCATGCCAAGTCTCATGGTTTGTCCTCTTTTCATTATGGAAGATCTARAACAGTTGAGGTTGATCATCTTCCACTGTTCTCTTCCAACTTCTTTGTGTGTCTAGAGACRACAGACACACTCTTCCACAATTTTCAAGGCAGTAAAAGAGTAGCTGTTTGACACATCACTAAAATCCATGGAAAATGTCTTTAAACCCTAGGATTTCACTGAAGTGAATGCAGAATCAGAATGAGAACAATCATGAGCTGTAATAGCAATTTTGATCCAAGCCACATACAAATATCCTAACCTTTAAGTTGTTAGCAATTGTAGAATGTTAAGAGGTATGTCAAGATCTTCATACCYAAGTCTACATATTTAATTGTCACAGCTGAAATATCCAAGAGAAGAGAGTTATATTAATTCCAGCTGGACCCCAAATTAAGATCTGTTGAAAAAATCATGATATATCTTCCTCTTAAACTAGGGGTTATCACTTGGTTAGTCTACTTTTTAACTCTATACTTATTGATTTTCTAGAACACCTACTGCACTGTTCATTTTAGTTTTAATTTCAAAGCAGTCAAGCGCAAGAGATCTCYGCAAGATTATCACGTTACATCATTGATCTGCACTAGCAGAAGACTCAATTTGCTCAGTAATAAGCAACTTAGGTCAAAGGCCACGACTAAGACAAAAGGTATTGTTTGTACSCGTGTCAATCAGAAACAGCTCTACTGAAATCAATTGAGTTATATTTGTGTCAAATCAGYGTGAAAGAGAATTCTGTGTTTGCAGAATTTGGATTATGTGGCAGTGAGGAATTCATCTTTATTAGTCTGTAGCAGGAAGCATTACAGACTACTAAGTTAAAATACTAGATCCGCTATATCAAAAATTTTTAACCAAAATGGGTTTTATTCTCTTACTGGCAAATCAAATTCATGTCACTGTTTCAGCTCACTGGCTTCCACTGCACTATCTAATCTGCTTCACTATGTGAATTCATCGATTCTGTAATTTTGCATTAGAGAATTCATCTGAGGCAAGAGAATAGTAATTTGCGTCCTACTGTTTAAAGAAAAAAAAAAAAAAAACAAAACCAAAAAACCACCTCTTCCAACTATTTGCAACTATTGACAAACTTTTGGATAGGCAAGATTTGATATTTCTTGACTTCTGATGTTCATAGAATCATGCACTTCTAATAGTCCTAGAACACAYGCAATTTTAAAAGCATTCTCCTGAGTATATAGCCACAAGATGATTTACAGGTAAGATTTAATTTGGCTTGTTCASGGATCTGTTTGAAAGAATTGCATGGGATATAGTCCTGGAGAGAAGAGGAGCCCAGGAGAGTTGGTTTATTTTCAAGGATGACTGCCACGAYGCTCAAGATCAGTCCTTCCTGATAAGCACGAAACCAAGCAAAGACGGCAGGAGGCTTGCATGGATGAACACAGAGCTCCTGACTAAACTCAAACAAGAGGCAACATGCAGGAAGTGGGAGCAGGGACAAGAGACGCAGGAAGAATATAAAGACACTGTTTGAGGATGCATGGTTGGGGTTAGGAAAGCCAAAGCCCTTCTGAAGTTAAATCTGGTGAAGGATGTGAAGGYCAACAAAAAGGGCTTCTACAGGTGTATCAGCAGCAACAGGAAAGCTATGGAAAATGCGTGCCTGCTGCTAAATGGGGTATGGGACCTAGTGAGGAACAACACAGGTCAAGGAACTCGGTGCCACCTTTGCCTCAGTCTTTAATGGTAGGACTTGCCTTCGGGAATCCCAGGCCCCTGAGACCAGAAAGAAAATCTGGAGCAAGGAAGACTTGCTCTTGGTGAAGGATCAGGTTAGGGAACATTTAAACAAACTGGACATACACAAGACTATGGGACCTGACGGGATGCACCACAAATGCTGAGAGCGCTCTGGCCGATGTCTCTGAAGGCTTGTTTATCTTCACTTTAGCAAGGCTTTTGACACTGCCTCCCATAACATCCTCACAGACAAACTGATGAAATATGGATGAGATATACAGACAGTGATGTATACTGAGAACTGACTGAACTGCCGGGCTCAAAGGAGTTGTGATTAGCAGCACAAAATCCATCCAGASGCCAGTCACTAGTGGCGTACCCCAGTGGTTGATACTGGGACCAACACTGTTTAACTTCTTCATTAATGACCTGCAGGGTGGGACAGAATGCACCCACAGGAATTTTGCAGATGATACAAAACTGGGCGGAGTTGCTGGTACACCAGATGGTTGTGCTGCCATTCAGAGGGACCTTGACAGACTGAGAATTGGACAGACAAGAATCTGTACTGGTTTTGGCCAAAACCAGATGTGGCATGAAAAAATGATGCACTATTTCCCAAATGTGCATCCACCTAGCCGGCACTGTATTTTTGTAGGAATATATTGATTCCATTAAACTTCTCAAGTAGCAAATGGGGGAGGTGGAAGAGAGGTAATTTCATATGAAGAATTTATGTCCTACTTTGTTTAATCCAGAGTAAATGTAAGAACGCAAGTCATCTTACATACTACTTACTTCTTACTTCCAGTTTAAATTTAGCTGAAATACAACACAGAAAGCAACACAGAGAAGACTTTTTGTTGCTTTGTACATTTTAGTAGACATGGAAAACATTAAATAATTTATGAGTGATGTGGTTTATCACATACCAGTAAATATAACCTTAGTAACTATCCTTCATGACAGCCACTTAGTAGCAGCAGAAAGCTTAGAAGTCATAAATTATGTTTCAAACCCATTCGTTTGCAGCAGCAAGTTCTAGTCTTTCAAATTCGTACCACCCTAAAATARTATCTTCTTCTACCACAAAACAAGCCAATTTTTTAGGGCTATTCTGACCCAAACTAGTCACACTCATTTATGCACATTCTGAAATGCTGTCATTATGAGGCTTAAATATTTATCACACAACAAACATGTATTCTTACATAATGATGAGCCAAAATAAGAAGAAACACTGAGAAAATGGAGATCAATAACTTTGACCATGAGTCTATACAGCTCTTCTCCCTAAAGCAATTCATTTGCACTTATCTTAAGATTAAATGAATCATCCTCTGGTGACCTTACTGATTATAAATGCAAGCTGAGATGGCCACCATAGCCTAGGATGACTAAAGTGAAGATATAAACGTCATAGAAGGGATTCATGCCCTCTACTCTGTAAAGCAGTACCAGCAATTTCCCCTGGTCAAGATGACAGACAAGTGCCACGAATCATCAGAAAAACCCAGGAATTGTTTAAGTGACGTGAGGTTACATTGTTGCAGCATACAAGTGAAACATTTTAAATGCTTTTTAAATAAACAATAAACTGGATACAAAAAAGTGAGCCTACTATATCTCAGATCTAAAACTTAAAATGAGATACTTCTCAAACTGTTTATGTTGTCTCTAAATACAGACAGTCCCAATGCTAATGTACCAAACTTTTTATTATTTCAAACAAACTTCTGTACAAAAACATCATAGCAGGCAAAGAAATGCAGTGACTTCGGCAAACAGCACATGACAACTCACAGAATGCTTTAAGGTTTACATTTTTATTATACAAGTGACAAATAGCTTTCCTCTGGGCTACTTAAGGATAAGACTTCATCGTTTGACAAATAATCGAAGGTAAAGCATGTATTAACTTCAGTTACCAAAGCTCAACAGAATGACCTGTCATCCACCTAGATTTACCTAACTGGAAGTGACTATGAACAAAGCAGGATTTCCCCTAATACACATTTGTAAATGTCCCCCCATTAAAAATGGAGTTTGTAAACAGTGGATTTACTACTGTGAAAAAGCAGTGTGATCACTGCTTCCAGAAAAAGAAGAAAACTAGCATGATTTCTAATTCTGTTCCTGACAACATAGCGATCCGCTGCGACAACTGCAGATGTGTGACATGAACGCTGGAGTTGCGGTGCTGTCCATGTAACGTCGGTGCCTATGGGTTCTGATCAGGCTTGAGAAACCTCATAGTGGTCGTTCTGCTCAGAAATAAACTCTAAGGCAATTCCTACTCCAAAGAACTCATTATATTAATACTGTTTAAGCACTGAGTTCAATGACTGAATTTGTGACAGTGCAGCCGAGTTTCAGCAGACCAAATGCATCTTCAAAGTCTTAAGGTAATGTTTTTTAGAAGTGATATGCATGAAAATTCCAGTGAGAGCACACAAACCCTGATTTATGTACACAGGAATAAGGAAATACAAATCTGAATCTGTGCACAAGCACTGGACTTTTCACACATACATGCAAGCAAAGTACACAAAATCAAACACATTTTCAGAATGTGACCTCTGCAAGAATATGTACAGCAACTGCAGACCACCCAGAAGACACACCTAACAGAGCATGAGCACTTTGCTGCTTTTGGCATAGTATTTCTATTCCATTTACTGGAAAAATTACTAGAAGGTAAGACCAAACAACTCAGCAAGGAACTCAACTCCTTGAAGCATCAATCACATCTCAAAAACCAATGAAGAGCAGTCAGCTGATATATATTTCTGTGCTGACTCTGAATCATCTAATGAATAATACTRTCAAGGAACTTGACAGAGTGCCTAAGAACAGCTCAGCTCTTAAAACTTATTTATACCATCCCTAGTCTGATGAGGCCAATTTGACACTAGGGAAGTTTGCTGTTACAGAAGCGTGTTCTGTTTTATACTGGTTTATATCAGTCTGTCTGAGAGCGAATGTTCATCATGATATATTTACACTGACAAACCCTTTCTAGTTAAGTCAAGGCATGAGTATTTTCCCTTTCCTTTCTAAATCTAATAAAATTATACAGAATTTTCAAAATCTAGCAGTGGTCTTAAAAGACATTTTCTGTTTATTTATATTGAATCTGAAAAAGGATATTCATTTCCTCAGTGGTTGAAAGGTACAGGTTATACTTAATAAAAGAGGTAAAATGACCTCTTTGCAATACATTTTTGGATGTCAGCCAGCACATAATTCTTAAAATTAGGTGGATCTCCACTTATTGCAGGAAAGACAATGTATTTTATGAGCGTGATGAACATTCAGGTATTCTCCTGTTCATATGAGTTTGACGAGATCCTAAAACTGACTGACTAAAAAACAGTGCACATGTCCTTAAAACATATCCAGTGAATATTACTTTCTCTTATATTATCTTTCTCCTTCTTTAAAGTTCCTTTTCTGTGGTATCTTTGACATTTCAGTTTATTTGATTTCCATTTTGTCTTCACTACTACTTACTTCTCTGATAGAGAAGGTGTTTAAGGATTAAAATGCACAGATAAACTGCTGTAGCTGAAGTATCTAAGTAAAAAAGTATTCTAAAAGTCAAAAGATAAAGGCTAGCATAAAAACTTAGGCTGCACTTTATAAAGTCAGTCAGGTTATGAACAGATTCATATATTTTAGCAATGTGAAGAAAATGGTTATGTAAATACACACAAGTATTAACATCAAACTGTATTAAATTATGTAAACATACACATCTTCTGTGATCAATACAAACATCTACTTGTCTCAGGATACTACTGCAGCATAGCTCGAATTTGTTTTGAAGTAGATTCATCATTCAGGTGTTTGGTAGTGAACCTAGAAATTACAAGTTAAAACAGTATTTTATAAAATGAACAGGGATTAGAAAAGTCTCAAAACTTCAGTGCCTGTTTTTGAAATCAGTGCAGTTCAATTACACACAGGAGGAACTTACATGTTCCTCTAGTCACTGATCACTGGAATTTAGCTGCTAATAGTCCAGTGCTCGTTATCTTCTMAATACCCCTTGCAACAAATTATTCCCTGTTAACAGGTGGAGAATCGTGGCTAAATACTGTTTCCCATCTGTCTATGACTGTCATAATTTTGGGTCAAAATTATCTTTTTTTTTTTCCAGTTAAAAGCCTCAAAAGAAGTAAAACACATGGAAAGACATAAGAATTAGGGTAAATACTAAAAGGATTTAGGAATCTAGACTGAATTTTGGCATAATCTATAAGTCTAATTTTAAGCAGCTTTCTTAAATGTCCTGTACCTTTAAATCTTACAATGTACCATCACATACAGGATTTTCTGTTTTTTTTGATTTTGTAACCAGCACAGTTTGTTGGTGCTGAGTTACACTTTTGGGAATATCTTGGGAGGACTGAAGGGCTTTAGCGGTTTTTTCCATTTAAGCCCAAACACCCTCCACTGCTTATGTTTGCAGGGAGATCAATCACCACATAAACTCAAAACACACCTGATACCTGTAGGATTTAACTCCACATCAATTTTAATCCAAAAGACATGATAAGCAAATATGGAGGTGGTTATGGCTGTAGTTCTCACTCTGTCGAAGCATTCAACACTACAGAATTCAATACAGCTCTGAAAAACTTGGTACTAAGACTCCCTTCTCGGCTTCAGAGAAGTGTCAGACCATTGTGTCTTGCTTCCCAAGACAGCACCTGAAATACCTGGCTACAGGATTGGAGTTTAGGTTGCTTTTTTCTCAAACTTGTATCATTTAGCAAAATTTAAAACAAAAAAAAGTCTTATTAAATCACAGGGAAAGAGAGGAGGGAAGTATCAAGGGTTTGAGAAATATAAACTCTATTCTTCGCTTCTAAAATGTTCTAGTTCCTGGGGTATTTTAAATCTTAGCTTAGTAGATATATTGTTTACCTTTGACATATTGTTTACCTTTTAGATGTCTAAGTTTTAGGCAATAAAACGAACCTTAAGTATCTCTGAAGAGGGACATTATGACTTCCAAYGTTAATAGTTATTGCTTATCAAAGTGAAATGGAATTGAAAGAAAAGAGTATTACTTAAGAAAACCCCAGGTGATGAAGGCAAACCTGGAAGGACAATTTTCTTAATAAATCAAGCTTCTAAGGTGAAAAGTCTTAAATGTAAAGAGACTGGGAGAAAAATAAGAGCAATTTGTTAAGGCTGAATCCACACATACCTGAGAGCATTCAGAAGTCCCTCCACAGTGTCAGGTGGTTGTTCCTTTAAAACTTTTATGCATCCCTTCATCTGGGAACAGAAGCATGCCACTATTGAACAATAATATATGAATTGTACTAGCTGAAAACCAGGAAAAATTTCACCAGAGACAGGCAGGTTTCTTCTCCTACTGAGTGTTAATGCTGCTTTATATGACACAATAAAAGCATTATCATTTATTAAAAATTATCTTAAGTTAAAAACCTAACTTTTGAGAAAACAACATCTACTTTAACAAGTGTTTGTAGATAGTAAATTACATATCAAGTGTATATATTTTAACTTGCATGTGATTCCAACTTAAAAAAAAAAATCAAGAACAGCTGATACAAGCTAAAAAAAAAAAAAAAAAAAAAAGAGAGAGAGAGAGAGATTTTGGAAGAGAGTTCCATGTCGTTGCTGTTAGCAACTATCAGAAGAGATGTTTCAACTTTTACTTTTATTTTTATGCTTGCACACAAGGAAGTAATTTTCAGTATTCAGTTTTCAGTTGTAAACCTAACTGGTGATAACTTATGATTTGTTTTATAACTAGTGCTTACAAATTTAATCTGAGATAAGAAGTCCATGATGTTGATTTTAAACACCACACTGAACGAACATCTTCATGGAGACTGTAAAAAACAAGCTGAAACTCTGTCCAAATTTACAAAAGGGGAAATGAAGCAGAGAAAGCAGAGGTAGAACTCATTTGACCTGCTATACAGACTATCTAGTCAATAGAGAGAAAGAGGAAATTCCTCTAACCTATTCAAAATATACTTTCATATGTAGTGAATCGTGCTCCGGAAGTACCTATTTCTTCCCATTGCTATGAAGACATCTAAAAGCTATCCAGAAATTAGTCTAGATGAATTCCATCTTATTTAAAATGACAGATAAAGACACGGCAGAGTCAAGATTCAAACCTTCTAGTTTTCTGAGTTTTTTTCTGAATTTCTAAGTCACATTACGGTGCTAAATCTATACGCCAGTATTTTCTTTGTAGCTAAAGAGCAACTTTGCCTTATTATGGAAGTGGATGACGAAACACTTAACCGAAGTCAGGGTCCATGCATTTGCCAATAAAAATGATTTGAAAAGTGTAACAGCCTCCTGCACAACGACCAGCCTAACAATCACTGATCACTGCTCAGTTGGCTCATTTCTACCTGGAAGATAAAACTAGCTTTGCAAATAGCAGATCAGATGAAATTCCCAGGGTAGCAGCACATGTTTTGAAGTGACACAGTTACTCTTCCTCAACTAGAGAAACTCAAGACTATATTCACATCACTCAGTACAGGTTTCCAGGCCCCATSAGATCAGATCAGACAAACTCAAAGGGGATAAAAATTCAAGCCATTCTTTTCTGTTTTTGTTAGAATCAGAATTCCTAAAACAGTCAAAAAAGAGAAGYTGTTAGTATGTCTAAGCTAGAAGACTGTAATTAACAGCTTGAAATACAGTTTCCAGTCTTGAAAGAGTAAGGAAAGTGGAATTTGTTCCACTGTCCCTGAAATTCTCTTGACATAGCTCCCAAGAAGTGACTAGTTTGGAGAAAAGAATTGTTTTTCACAGTAAAACAAACTCATCATCTGAAATATTATAAGATTTTTTTATTAGAGAAGAATCCCTAAACTAGTTAGGCAAATTAAGGTTTGGGACCATGTACTCATTTTTAAAAACTGAATCATACATCTCCTGCCTCCCATTTACATCTAGCTAATTATCCTGTAAGATTACAGGGTTTTAGTATAAATGTGAGAAACGAGGTACACACATTGTATATTTGGTCCTATCAAAATTTTACTTGTGTTGTCTCTGCAGGCAAGAGCCTGAATTAGAAGTCAGGAAGTCTGCATTCAATTCCCGGGCTCTATCTGCTGCATGACCTTCAGCAAATCAATTCACCTCTTTGTGACATATCTTTCCCTCTGTAAAACAGAGTCAAAGAGGAGATGCGATAAAATACTGATATCTGCAGATGAAAAATGCTAACAAAGACTCACTGTCATGGGGCACAGTAATATATATATTTTTTTTCTTTTCTTTTGAAGTAGGCTCTCTTGTAAAGGGAAAGACTTGGCATCTTTTTTCATGAATTACAGCTTATTTCTGCTGAAAGACGGGGCACATGAGATTTAGGTTTGTAAAAACACGTAGGAAAAATAAGAGTATTTTTTTGTGTGTGCTTGCAATAACTCAGATGAAAAATAAGGTTGATTTCCCTGTGACTGGTCATGCCAAAGCTAAAACTGAAGGCTCATTATCAACATTCCAACGATAACATTTCAGTTCTGCTACTTCAGATCTCAGACAAAGCAGAGACAATGTCAAATATCTGCTTATTTACAACAGAACTACTGCCAAAGATGAGCATTTCAGCATATATAAATTACATGATTAATAAAAAATTATGACCATAGAACTTATTCCAGGGCAGGTGTAATATAAAATTATTTTAGTGTAACCATACAGTTGGCAGGAAAGCAGAGCTAACAAAGACAAATGAGTACCTGTGTCTGGAAGAAAATACAAAGAAAAAAAGACTGATCCTTATTTTAATTTCAAACAAGCTGATTAAAGTACAMAGGTGAAGATAAATTCTAAATTTTGCCATTCAAAAGTAATTAAAATGATTTATACAAAGTCATAAGCTTGGGCTGAAAAAAAAGCTGCAGACTAGTATTCTCAAACCTAGAGGGTATTAAAGAAAAGTCACTCTTACATCAATCTTTGATGTCTTTGAGAAAGCTCCCACAGGATGAACGTGGTCGTACAGAATAATAACTCCCACCATTACTCGCATGCAGAACATAAGGGTCTCTTCACTGGTGAATCTACTCCTGTACTCTCTGGAAAACAGAACAAAAGGAACAAACAGTCTTGACTTTTTACTGGACAATTTTGCAAACTAGACTATGAGTGCATTAAATCTGAACACTGTATCTTAGCAAGATTTTAAAGATCTTTGAATTGCCTAAGTCCTTGTCAATTTAGAAGGAAGGTTAGAAAGCAAATAAAGGTAAGTAAACCACTTCGAACACCCCTTCACAGTTCAGATCCTGACTTCAGCAAAATGTCTGAGATGATGGCTTCAGAGAAGACTTCCATAGTTCATGAAAAATTATGGAGACTGATCGTAGTTCTGTTTAATCTCAGAAACACAACCTATCGAGAACTCAAAGGAAAGCTACTCTTTTTGCTTAAATTCCTATTTTGAAACAGTTAACATTTAAGGGGGATCTAATTTCAGCAGCTAGTAAGTTTAGGGCTTCACCTAGGCGGATCATAGTCATTGCTCTCTTTCTTATAACTCCATAGGCAACTTCAACAACCCAGGTTCTCTGAGCAACTAAAATGTGGAAGGATAGGACTGGACTGAACTCATTCCAAAGAGTTTTTCTTTGACTTTTCAATTCCAAAATAAGGATATGGATGGCACAGTTAAGACAGCTCCTATCGGCTCTAATCCCTGAAACCATCATCAGGAAATGAAAAATGAACTACAGTAGAGAAAAACAAATCCTGAAAAACATAAATTATCATAATTTTTCTAACAAATAATATTTTGAGTAGATAATACATAGATTTGTCTACTGTCATTGTTTTTCAATATAAAACTTGATTTTTTCACTTAAACATATCATTAAAAATACTAAAATCTGTACTATACTACCTCTCAGTTCACAATAACGTCAACTTTTATTCTTCTGTTTAAATAACACAGCATCATAACATGAACCGATTTAAAGGCTACAGACATTTTGATGTGAAAATGCTTGATTATGCCACAATTAGAACTAAGTATCAGATAATCTTCTGGTAGATGACTCACCACTTTCTGTTTCTCTATTTTTGCCAAAAAATGAGCTGACACATAAGGTTACTTTTCAGTGACTACTTCTATGATGTCCCGGGATTGTGGGACTCACCACCTACATACACTTTTCCAGAATTTTCATAAACAAAACACAATAACCTCAGGAATTCTACCGTTTCCATGGCACCATGAACAAACAATTCAAAGACAGGAGGACTACCTTGGCTCTCATCTTGTATGTGTTTTCCCCTCAGASACATCTAATCTAAAAAAATACTTGACTAAATGCATCGCTAAACAACAGTAACCCCACTGGCTATAGCTATGTTAGCAGCTAAGAAAATAACTGTACAGTTTCCATACAGCTGAAGTTTCTCGTATCCAGAGTCAGACGGCTACATCCAAAAAAGAYCTACTCAAATGATACTCAAAATAGTCCCTGTGTATCATTTGTGAAAGCGCTACTTGGAAAAGCCAAAGTCTTGCCCCTAAATCTGCTAATAACTGAGCAGCATGGGCAATCAAGAGACAGTAGTTGGCCTATGGCCCTGGTTAGACAAGACAGAGACACTGAAGCCTATGAGTGCGTAAGATTACACTTGTATTTTTAACCTTTYGTTGAAATGCAGGCTGACCATGTAAGCTCCCCCTAACAAAACTCAATGCTGATTCATGAAGAGTATCATAAGATGGTTAAAATAGGAGGCAAGGCTTTCTAATACCAGCTCATGCTTTGTATACAAATGGGATAACAACTTATTGCAAACATACAGAAATTACTTTGGAAAAAAGGTGTTTATCCCAGTACTTAAAAAACAATACAAATTCTCTCATACAAGAAAAACAAGATTTAAGGTAAAACTTACGGTGTTTCCAACATGACTTTACATACACTAGCCATAGTACTTAGACAGTCCGTTGTATTTTCAATTGGCAACGTTTTGTTCTACAAGGATTAAAAAGAGCCATTGTTCAGTAAACCATCTTGTAAAATTAAAAYCAAGAATGTCTGTATTAGACCTTTTCTCCCCCATTACCTACTTCTGATACAAAATGTGTAGTTGCATTGCTGAGTGTTTTCAGCATTGGTGTGGCTTCTGCATAAAACAGGGACATCCTATTGGCCATTTCATTGTTTACTTCATTCTCAATGTCTAGCTGATGAAAACATGAGAAAAAATAGTCAGTAAAACACTTAAAAATCTTGCCGACAGCAAGAAAAAGACACAGTACATGCTCATGTCAGCAAGCAGATTGTTGCATGAATAGTTCCACTCTAATCTCTTCATCCGGACTGCTGATTAACTCTTGGTGGGAAGGAGAGAACATGACAGCTAGCAAATCAAAAGAAAAAACACTACCACAAATGGTATAAATGCACACTGATAAATACCTCAGTGTGAACAGTAGATCGAATTTTATTTACTTACATGCATGTTGTTTATTCTGTTGCGACTTATTGTCCGCCTGTAATAACTGAAGTCATTCTGAATTGCTGGGTTTCTCATCTTAGAGGAAGACAAATAGGAAATAATCAGTTTCGGTTCAAAATACATGGAAAAAACCAGCATATATTAAAAGATTTTATTAACCTTAAGTTCATCAAAACGAAGAGTAAAATGTAAAATTTCTGCAAACTCTTTCGCTAGAGCTTGTTCCCGTTCCAGGTGCTGAGTTGGAGTGTAAGGTGGGCACGTCAAGGACTCCAATAAGCTCTGCAGGGCTTTCTCTGAATAAAAATCAGAAGCACAAATTCTATTCAGTCCACATTATGACACAGTTTTAAGTAAGTATCTAAATATACTTTGTTTGAAGGGAAGGAATGCTCTGAACATGCAGAGTCCTAACAGAAATGCTTTTTCTTACTATTTTAAGGTGAGAAACACTAGTCAAAGACACCTGCCTCTTCAGGCTCTCTGCCATTTTCTCTCCATTTTGTATCACTGAGCTCTTTTCCCTTTTTATCACCCTTTATCTGGGTTCCCTATCAAAAATTCTAGAGAAAGCATTTTTCTTGCATTCAGATGTTCAACTTTTTCATCTTCCCCAATTAGCCATCAKCTCAGTATAGAGATTATTCTAGCATCTCTGTTACTAAAAGTGTACTTTTAGGCACTGATAGCAATATAATTCAGCTCCCACAGCTATAATTACTAGCATAACTCAAAAAGTGAAAGACTTAGTAAGCAGGATAGTGTAGAAGAATTCCCTTGCATTGGGAGCTTTCCCACTTTATACATAAATTTTTGCACACTGGTTCTCTTCCAGAGTCCTAATTCAAGGAGTAATCACRTAATTTTTTTGGTTTGTAGGGATGACAAAGCCAGTGTAAAACATGCCCAACTTTGGGTTTTCACGCTGTGAGAGAGTTTATTGATACYCTTCTCCCCCTATCATCCCTGTTCTTAAAAAGTTTCAAAATATTATTGGTTTACATTCCTTTTAAAACTCTGAAGAATCCAAATTACAAAAAATAAATTGCATTAGTAAAATATGGATCAGTGAAGTGCAGAAGAGTGGCAGGAACCAGTGAAAAACTTTATATAGTTTTATCACGTTCTTTGCTTGTACTGTATTTAGATAATGAAGATTTATTGTAAGTGACAAGCTAACAAACTATGATAATTTTGAAATTAAATGAAGATTAAAAATACACCTCGATAAATATAATTGCAGTTAAATGTCTGCTGATATCAAACAGAAAGATTAATAACCTTTTAAAAGTTCGTGTAAAAAGAAACTTCCTATTTTTTTATATGTAAAGTAGTTCTATAAACAGACACACTAAAACAGGGCTCACCTAATCTGAGTGAAAACTCATAAAAGCGCTTCAGCCTTACAACCAGAGGACATACTGAATTCCATGCTTTTTCTTGCAACTGGATATCATTGGGGTTTTGTATTGCCTGAAATGAAAATATTACTGTAAAGAACTGTAATCAATGAATAACAAGCAAAAGATGGCTTGGAAAGTATTCTAGTTCACTATTTTAGAAAGTATTGAAAATAATTACAAGAAATTACACTGCACAGGAATAGGAAATTAGTGAGTCCAAAAAACACAATCTTTTTTCCACCTTCCCTCTCCCCCAGTAACATAGTTATTTAAAATTATTCATTCAARTGCACCACTGACATACAGGAACATGTTTTATCACATTATTTGGGGAAAAAACATGGCAGAAACATCAGGGAAGACCTTTTGTGTGATTTCTGGTTACAGAAATAGCTTTTTTAAGATTCTGATGCTTTTGAAATCTTCAACCTATTCAGGTTCTTAAGTAACCAACAGCTCACACTAACAGTAACTGCAAAGCTGATGCAGGGAAAGGTTTGGTCAGTTGAGCCAAATTCTAAGTTATAGTTCAGAACTGTACTTTGGGACCAGTTTCATAGAATAAGATGCCTGCAAAGTAGGTGTAAGGTTATAATTTACCATGTTTCATTACTTCACTTACAYAGAAGAACAACTATTTTAAACTTTTTTTTTTATAGTGTATTTCTGACATCTGAGTATTATTTCTTCTATGTCTGCAACTTTGACTTCTATATATGAAATGAGGTATATGAAACGGTGTTTCTCAAAGTGACAGAAAATTACTAATTACTAACAGTAAACCTAAAAGAAGTTCCAACAGCCATCATTTAATGATTTGACATTAGGGCTTTATGTTCAACATTACACCTAATCTGTAACATATTTCCTAAATACAATTTTAGTGAAGATTTTCATACCGTTTCATAGAATGTGCTTGGATACAGAACAGAAGCAAGGAACACATTAAGTTTTGCTTGATTTTACTTCCAAAGAAATATCATTAACAAACATACATCTCTAATTTCTTGACCAGCTCCTTTGTAAGCCTGAAGGTCTGCAAGCATACTTTCCGAGTCCTGTAAAACTGCACTGATCTGATTCCATACCTCCCTTTCTCCATCTGTGGGCTGTGCATCTAAGAAACAGAAAAGCAAAATGCACAAAGTCAAAAGGTAGCTGCAATACAAACGGCAAGATTATTCAGTTCTACTTAACAACATTACATCCAGCCTCACCATGTGTAACTCCATTCTGATGTGTTTTTTTAAAATACACAATTATACTGCACTGCCATTCTGCTAACATCCAAGTTTTTGCTTTCTATAGCAAAGAAGGAAAATCAGTACAGTTTTTGTACACTCTGGCTCATGATGCCTCTTCTCAAAAGGCAGCATTTTAAAGTGAAGCAGTATCATAAAGCGATGTTATTAGAAAACAGGATAATGCATCGGTCCTTTAGTAAAAATGACCCTCTCTCTCATGAGCTCCACAGCTCGATTACAAAGGATTGTTCACTTTTCTTGCAGCTTGGGGATAAAATCAGGCTTTTCAGTGGATGGAGCAGTGGGATATTACGCCATTTTGACTTTCCTCCAGGCTTCCTTAAGAAGGGTAATTTATTTCTCCTTTTGTAAAACACAGATACAGTACTGTTAAAAATAAACATTTTTCTTATGTATGTCAGAGATCATTCCTGCTACTAAAATAAATCCAGTTCTGTCAATGATCACTTTGTTTTCAGAGTGGGAGTGACCTGTAGACCTTTATTGTTCAGAGGAATGGCATTTGGAAGTACATCAATTCTCCCATTCAAATCCCATCTGATGGGATTTTCACAGCAGTGTGATACCAGGGAGTGACGTTATCCCTAGAACATCGACACGTTAGACAAGGTAGAGATCTTCTGCCTCCTTTTGCTTTAAAACATAAAGATGACTGGCACTGACTAAAGACTGGATGACCTACATATAGAATTGTAGTCAGTATTTGTAGAAACAATCACATTGTTCCAGCAGATTTCTACAGACACAACGGAGTTGGTTTTTTCCTTACATTTGTGTTAGCTTGTAAAGATAAAATTTTAATTTTTATGGAAGAAAAAAGTACTTTGAAGGTCAATCTTGGGACTTAAGGACTACTTGCTTGAATTAAAAGCAATGAGATACCTTCAGTTCAAAACTCACCGATTAGGAAGAGTTACTGTACACAACTCCATATTAATAGTCAAGAAATATTAAAAATCCTTTTTTCTATTTAGTCTTCTCACTTTCCGTAAGAAATGAGAYGCAGTTCCCCACCCATTTATCAGTACAGGATTCATTTACCCACCCCCCGATTAGACACAAATGAACCGGTTCACCTTGGAGAGTACGGAAAGAGCAGGCGTTCTCAAAGCCTTTCTCCRTGACATTCCAGGTTAGGATAATTTGTTTAAATGTGTCAAGTTATCTATGGACCTTGCACCAACCAGACACGAATGGCTGAGACTTATGTGTCCGTAGCTCTGAAGCAACTAATACTTAAAAGTCTTTTCTATACTCATATGTCACCACGGTCCCATGAGACCGGGCACATGAAACAATACTGATTTGACTTTCCTTTTATTCTGGAAGTTTTCCCTCATCTTGTTTAAAAGAGAGAATGAGTGGAAGTAAAAATAAGCTGGGCTCACTCAGCTGAGTTTTATATCCAAAATACACCACATAACTAAAAAATTCCACTATCCTCCAAAAAGCAAAGGAAAGTAACACCAAAGGAAAAAACTATCCCAAACAGGAAAATCCCACTTGGGACACAGCTGTTGAACCGACCTATTAGTCACATTAAATTTACAGTGTTACTGACTGGTTCTTTCCCCAAGCTGCGAGAAATCTCAGACCCCATGAGGGGTCTATCACCTTGTGATAAAGAAACAAAACGGTAAACGCTTCTGAGTTTAACGAAAAAAGTGGTAATCTTGCTAAACAGTTACATACCACAGAACAACAGAGTAGGGGGAAGGTAGGAGTCACCTATAAATCAATATCTATATTTTAATAGTTAAATAAAAGTTAATTAAAATAACACTTTCAGTAAATATTAAGATTCAAAAGAGAGTAATTTATTAGTACAGTTCTCACAAGTGTAAAATTTGCATGTTCAGGTCACCTGAAGCATCGGTTGGTTAACAAGGTACTTCTATGTTACTTTTTACAATTTATTTGCTTTAAAATATATTAGCCCCTAAGAGAAATGTAAACACTAGACTGCTCAGCACTTTGGGACTTAAAAATGGCCTTTAGTAACACCCTTTATTGTTAGTCTTTTTCAAATTTTCCCAATTCATCTTTTGGAAGTTGAGAGGTTGAATATTTGAAACCCATTGAGCTTTCCGTAGTATCCCAGCACCTGGGGAAGCAGGAGTAGGAGGAAGGTAAGTGGGTGGAAGAGGGAAAGAAAGGGAAGGGAGAGGAAAAGGGCTGCAAAGGCTACAGAGCAACAGGCTTAGCTTGCATTTGCAGAAGCGGTTTGTATCTATGCTGAAAGTGTTTAGCTTAGAAATAAAGGTAGGGAGGATGATTCAGGCTTTTTAAAGAAAAAAAMCCATGCATCTTACTTATGAAATATATGTTATGCAAACACATGTTCCGATAAGGCCATGGCCATGTTTCAAAAGAGATTTTACATGAAGATCTTACCAGAAATGGTCAACTAAAATACCTGTAATCAATCACTTTGAAAAAGATTTTGTCTTGCTGTCAGCAACAATAATAGCAACAACAACAACTAAAAGGGATACAGACTTCTTCATGACAGATTTTGGCTTTTAAAATTGGTTTTCTATTTCAACAACACCAAAGCTTGTTTCTCTCTTCTGAGTAAAAAAAAATGCCATTCCTGAATCACAGTGTGGAATCACTGCTTGGCAGTGCTCACCTCTCATCCCCGTACCGCCAGAGAACCAGCAAGCATTCAAGCAATTTGAGCCCATTTATAAATAAAATCATAGTCACTGACTAATCCACATTGAATGCGAGCCCTCTCAATAAGAAGTTACCACGATCACCAGACTTACTGCATTTAAAGTCTGAGTTTTTAGAGTAGTCACGATTAGCAGAGTACTTTGTCTTTAATAAGAAAAAACTGGAAACCCTTCCACCTCCCTTTGCCCAAGTGTTTCCAATGTGAACCCTAAACGTGACAACTAAATGAATCCTCTACCAAATTATTTCAAGAGTCAGACCAGGTTTGACTCTTCCATATACAGATTCTACCAGCAAATTTTAATTTAGAAAGCAAAAATTTTAGCTCTGGAGAGAAATGCAATTCCATCGGCTCCATCAGAAATAACCAGGGTATGATAATTCATCCATTCCATGAACAAATGCTCTCTTTCATCTTATACATGGTCTAGTCCATGTTTTGGGCGGGGCTTCACATTTCATAAAAAAAAAAGGGGAAAGCTGGACTAACTACAATCCATTTGTGGATGCACTAAATATTTCAGATGCATGGTGGGGTGGGAGGGTGGAATCACATTTTTTTTTTTGTCTTAGAAAAATAGCTGCCATTTGTTTAAAAAAAAAAAAAACAAACCCTAACAGCACAACGTATCTACCTTATTCTTCACCAAGTGTGCATTAGAAAAAGTATAGAAACTGCTATGTAGGTAAGACATTAGTAGTCAAAGGACAAGATTAAATATAAAAAGAACAGATATGAAGCCTTTACCAATACAAAATCAAGTATAACAATATCTCAGTAATTAATTTTTATGAAGTATAACAATATGTCAATAATTAATTTTCATGAAGAGATAACAAGACAGTACTAAAAGAAGCGCTTCCAACCCTTTCTGTATCTGAAATGCAGACCAAAAGCACAGAACTTTATTCCACCCTCAGTGAAACTGATGGCAAGTTAAGAGGATTGCCACTGAAGCTGGTTAGTGCTTGTATTTCACTGAATGTGGAATCATTTTTGCCAAAAACTTCATAATCATCTGGCCTCAACAGCCCAGCAAAATAATAGTGAGTAAAACAAGATGTATTAGAGGCTCTGCTTTCAGCTTTTCTTGACCTGTCCACTGCTGAATGTGGCCAGTAATTCCACCAGCCACTGACAGCAAGTTAGAGAGCAGTATATATATATATATATATATATATATATTTTACAGTATCATGCTGAAGTCCTATTTCAGGTTTGTCACCATGACAATGATTTTTCCCGTTCCAATCTGGGACACAATTAGATGAAAAGCTAGTTTATGCCCTTGGAAAAGACAAAAGGCATTACAATTAGTGAATAAAGCATTTCAGAGGGTATCAGAACCTACTATACTCCACAGAATAAAAAGAATGGTATTATGTAGAAGCAGTACCCTATCCACAATATAAGCCAAAATTCCAGTCTACACTGGATTTTTGAATTTTGTCCTTTCYAAACTAGCCAGAACAAAGTGAAGCTCCCTAAATGGTTAATTCTTGCTGCGGGCACGGTGCTGTGCCAGGGCTGAGCCCGGTGGCAGGCGCGGGGTGGACAGCCTCTCTCCGACTGAGCCGCACCTTCTCGCTTAGGGCACGCTCGGCAGCACGGGAGGCAAGATTTTAATCTCCCGCGGGCTGGATACAGATTACACCTCCAGCCTTGCCGCCTGCGGAGCRAGGGTATTAATTAATATGCTATCACACAAAAAGTGGGCAGTCGCTCTGCTGCCAGACATGTTCTAATAATAGACACTTTTAATTATACATGAACACTGATAACTGAAAATTTAATGAATCTTTCTGGGGATGGGGAGGGGAATCCTAGAAAATAAGTGTCCTTAATTCTTGGGGGGATGGGATTAAATTAGGATCAGGTAACGACCCCACCTAGCTAACATTTAGGGAAAAGGGGAACCTGCTCAGGTTAAGGTTAGAAAGTTCGGTCTTATAAAACGTATTGGTATATGAGGAGAGGATGGGACTAAAGGTGTCACTTAAGGACATCTCCTCCCAATAAACTATAAGCTTTAGTCTTTTAGGTTCAAAACAAATTGTTGTTACCTCAACCTTCAAATTATTTCCAAGAATTCACGTGGAAATATTTGCGTACTTTGCCTGAAAAAGGCCCTCTATGGGCAGCAGTAATTTGACAATAGATTTTCTGCAAAAAAGAGCACTCGTAAGCTGCTATGGAAAGAGCCTCAAATACTCAGAATCCACTTACATGTGATTGATTAATTTAAACAAGGTCAACATCTAAAGAACAAAAGATTTCTTGAACTGACAAAATCCATTTCAAGAGAATTCACTCTATGGGCTCGTGAAATCCTGAAATCCAGAGATTCTCAAGRCTTGCCATGCACTCACTCTTCCTAACACTATTTTTGAATTGAGAGCTAAGAAGGAATTAAGGCAAAGTAAGTGGTACGTAAGTCCAAAACGTAGCAGTTTGAGTAAGAATACCCACACCGAGAAACAAGTATAAAACAGCAACGTGGTTCAGTTTCCAGGAATGAAGAGATTCTTTTTCTTTACGTAAACCTTTCAGTAGACCTTAAAAAAAGAGTAAGTTGGCTGAACGCATATAGATGGCCTTCCACCTCAAAGAAATGGCTTTTTTACCTGCATAGGGGAACACTACTCTCCACATCACCCGCTGAAGTTACCACAGTTCCCATTTGTCCCTGTTTGCTTTCAAGGCTGGACTGAATGGATCTTCAAATTGCTTCTCCTTGCACAGAACCAGAGTAACTGCCTAACTCTAAAATGATTACCGGAGAGCATACAGAACTGCTTTTGCTAAACAAGATTAACTGAAATTAATGCTGGATTCAAGCTTTTTCAAGCATGACCATGGAGTTATGAAATTTGGTTCCCAGTTTGGAATGAAGAACAATGCCAGTGAAAGGCGTCATAAGAATTGTAACTGATGATACAGACAGCTACAGGAAAGGGGGGACAGAGATGATTTTAAACAATTTTTTTTTTGTAGCCTAAACTTTTCTAGTGAAAAATTAAAATAGCTATTAAAAAAAAAACCCAAAGGAAGGTGAAATTTTGAAACTTACTTCTTTTTCTTTCATGATTCTTTCCCATTTTCATATATAGCACAAGGCAGAATTTGAAAAAAACCCACAACTTTGAATTAGGTGAGAAAACGTGATTTTTCCAAGTGTTCCTGTTTCTACCTGCCCATTTTTCAAGACCTCAAGAATTGCACAGAAGAGATGTATTGGAGGGACTAAGACTAAATATGAAAAAAATCAGGTTGGTGAAAAATACATAAAAGAAAAGTCAGCATGCAACTGATGAAAAGCAACTTGTAATTATGTATGTTTTAAAACAAACAAACAAAAATCCATAATGCAATTTTTCAAAAGATGCAATACAAGATTGTCCTCCTCAAATTTTTCATGAAAGCAGAATTCTGCCCTGGAGAACAATAATTCACAAGAAAATAGATTCATTTTTGTTGCACAGAACAACTCATCTTTACAACACATTGCCGATAGAATGTGTATTAAGGATAATAAGGGAAAACAGTAAAATAAAAACCTACTACGCTGACCTTACTGTGTAGCTTCATGACTGACCTAAGATATCTAAATCTRTACAACTGCTTGCCATCCTCTCCTGCATTTCTGTTCCCACTCATGTGCCACTGCTGGGGCTCTTCCAGCCATGCCATCACCCACACCGCCCTGACCTGACTGGAAGGGTACTTAGTAGGTGGGGGAGAGAGGTAAAGTGGTAGTTCGGTGGGGTTTTTTTGAACAGCTAGTTCTTAGCAAGGTCATTTTCCCACATAGCTATCATTCACCATGGGTGCAATCATGTGTTTGTACACTTCAATTCTAGCATAAGGGTATGAGACTATGTGGCAGAGCATCACCCACAGGATGACCCCTTTGGAGCAGCACAGATTATATTGACTGTCAAATGAAGTAAACACCTTAATGTTYTTTTCCCACTTTCTCTATATAAACACTTGTATTACTTTTGACCAACATCAGCCCATAGAGCCTCTGATTTTTGAGGCATGGAGACAGATTGTATCTGTTCTACTCCTGTTACAAGGAAAAAGGCTGTTTCTGGTTTTTTAAGCAGYGTTTGCGTGGCACATTGTACTTAAAGCAGGAAGAAGTATGTCACACACCCTCCTTTCAGGTACAATACATACGAAATGAAGACCAGCAAAAAAAATACCAGGGCAAGAGCATCCAAAAACTCTGTAAACCTTTCAGAAGTAGTGCTGACAGGTTTACTTTGAGATTTCAGCTTATGGCTAATGAAAAAGTGCACAAAAACTGGAAAGCAATATGCTGATGCAAATAACGAAATACAGTAAACGCATCAACCCCTCATCCTCTGAATGGCCAACTGTAGTGAYGATTTTCATCCATGAACTCAAAACTCAAACTGAAAACCCAGGCCACAGAAAGTCACTCGTCCAGCGAGCACACAAGCAGGCTCTTATCTATGTCCACTAAGAGTGTCCTTTTACACCGTATGATGGCTAATTAAAGGAGACCAAAGCATGCAACTACAGGCGTCTTCAGTCACATCCCTTTGATACAATACGGATTTTGTGCCACAAAAACCTCCAGGACTTCACTTCACAAGTAAAGCATTTTATGCTCAGGAGCATCAAACTCACTGAAATTTGGAGATGATAGTTTTGTTCCTCTCTAGGTAGATGTGCCTGACTAGTGCACCCATGTGCTTGCACTAACCACGGGTCACCTCTCGTGGCAGAGGGTACTTCACCCCGCTCAGTKCTTGGCAATGCACTTTTGGAAAAAAAACCCACCTTCACTGCCAAGGCAATAAACCAGATATTTTCCCCTCTCACCACCACCTCCGCTCCACCAAGGCTTCCCACTGCCAGGCCACCTCTTTCCTGCCAAGTCTGCAGCCTGGGTCAGGAGTACTTTCTTATCATCCAGGACATGATGGGGCTGATTAAACCTGGAAGCTCAGAGCAGCTGAAAACCTTCGTTAACAGCTTGGCAAAGCCACAGAGCGCTACTGAAGCCTTCGAAAGGTTGATAGAAAAAAATTACATGGTGGTCTGGATGAAGGTTTGACATCCCGGGTTTACAGTATAATTCTCAAATGATACAGACAGAAGAGAGAAAGGGATACACGGCTCGCAGTTCCTYCTCCTAAACCCAAACTAACCCATTAAATATTTTTCATCATTTAAAACTGATTCTTCATAATGAGGTAAATAAGATCTAGATGACAAGATTAAGATACGTGCAAAGTTATAGTCATACACTCTAGCTCTCATCCAAGGAAGCATGTTTTAACAATTTCATGGGATTTAAGTATGTGTTTAAATGACTTTTTGAACCAGTGCTTCAGAGTGCATACACACATACAGTCTCATATCATGTCAGTAACTTTTTTCAAAAAAATTAATTCAGAAATAAATGATTCAAGAAAACTATTTCAAGGTGATAAAATTTGTGTCTAATGACCTGAAATTCTCTCTTAAACCATGCTTCAAAACAAAGTTATTTTAAAAACACTGGCTTCTCTCAGAACTTTTTTGTTGTTTTCTTTTTTTAGAATAAAAGTATTAAGAGACAAAACAACACACGCTGTTAGCATTTTAAATAAAAGCATTTCACGTAAGTAGTAGAATAAGATTAAGCCCATATTTCAGGATCTGACAAGCAGTTTTCAAGACAATGTCTAGAAGTACATGCAGGGAAACTGTAACCAGCAAAAGTGAAATAGCTTTGAATCAGATACAGATGTGACAAGGAAATTAGAATGCGAAACACTGTTTTGCAAACTGATAACCATGCAATTAAGAGAGATGCAATCAAGCACATACACTTTGAGCACTTCACTGCTTTTTAGAAACTATAATAATCCCAGTTAAATCAACACTGAACCAGGCAAAAATAGTGCCATCTCCACTGCTTATATTTTTTCAGCTTTTCATTTTTATTTCCCGTATATATTTCCATTCAAGGAAGCAGTATAAAGAAATCTTTTTTTAACCCTGATTTGTTAAAGAAAGCTGAGGTCAAGTTCATCCATATGTAAATTTAACAATGGCTCATAAATTAGTTTTGAAACTAATTCAAGGTAAAGTTTTACTTGCATATCTATCATTCTGCCCACTTCTCTGCTCAGAATGAATTCAAGTAATTTTGTATGGTTTTATAAATATCAAAAAGGAATATTCAACTGAAGTGTAATTTGATTTGTTTGCAAATCCCTTTTGAGTTGCTTTATGATGCGTAAGCGCATGCAGTTTATTAGGAACTAATAGCAAAGAAGGCAAGCCAGGCAAGAAGCTTTGCTCACTTTCAAAGTCAAGGAAAAAATTTGGCCCCTGATCAAGCTCTGTGCAAGTGAGAACTTTTAAAAGATTTCCCATTTGGTTCCTGAAAAATAGAAAAGGAAGAGAAAAGGAGTCCTGAGTGAACAAATGATTTTAGAGACAAGGACTTGGACAGATTGGTTGTGCTGGAAAATAGACAGTGCAAGCCATCAGATTTGAAAAGTTTTTCCTCAGTTTGCTGTTAAGTCAGGGAAAAGATTCTTTCATTGTCTTGTAATTGTTTGAACTTACTTTCAAAATCCAGGAAAAAATGTGGATAGTTTTCAATTTCCCTGGTAAGGACCTTAAGAAGATTACCCATCCCAGCAAACCTAGTAAATGCAACAAAATCGTAAACAGTTATATACGAAAACTTAGAATATTACAACTAAGGGCTTGACACAGTCTGCATCATATATTAAACATTATGGCAAGTTCTGGACCATGAGAAACATTTTGGTGATCAATTCTGTCATATTTATGCAAGAGGACAGAGAGAATAAGACCTTGGATAAATACAGAAATAATTCTATTCAACAAATTGAAATTCAAACATCAGTATAACATCACAAAGTACAGATAGATATTTATGAGTTTATTTACTTAGCAACAGAAACAAAGTCAGAACTGTATCTGTACTTGTAAAACCTCTAAATTGCTGGACTCAAGATTACTGAATAACATTCCAGAATTAAAAATGAGGTTTTAATCCTTGACTTGGATTCTTTAGCATAAATCCATGTTATTTCATGAAAATAACTCAACTTAAGGAAAAAAAAAATCTAATTGTTTCTAATCAGTAAGGTTTTATAAAATAATACTACAAAAAAAAACTATCAGAAAGAAAAGCTAAAAAGCTTGCTCCTTTTAACTTTCAAAAACGTATGTATGCATTTTTGAAACAAGAAAAAAAAAAGAAAAGAAACAAGAAAAAAAAAAACAAGGAAAAAAAAGAAGAGGTTTGAACTCTATCTTTTTATCTGTTATTCCTATCTTTTATCATCTTGGAAACCTTTGCATTTCAAGTTATTAAAAACTCCCAAAAGGAAAAGTGATCAATTCTCAAAAAAGCAAGTCTCTGTGGAAGACAAGAAGGAAGGAGATTTGAAGAAAAGTTTTTTTAACAGTACAGTCCTTAGGAAGATACATTATTCTAAAACTATGCAGAAGTATACCTTTCTTGGGCAAACTTAAACTTTTTCTCAGAAGACAGAAAAATTAAACCATGAAAAGCACATATAAGGATAAAGAGGTCTGCCTGGAGGGATGTAGAAAAATGTAATTTTAGATTTAAAACTCAGATTGAAAACTGATTTTTGCCTCAAAGATAAATATTCTCAGTACTCTAAACCACGGCTCTTGGGGCTCACATCTGATGCTCATCTATTTTTCAGTTTAACTCTTTTCCCACTTAAGAAATCAGACCACAAAAAAATTATTCTAAGAATGTACATGGCTGACACTCTGTATGAGGAGACAAAGCTTTTTTCAAATTTCCCCCCAAGAATAAAAAGTATCATCAACCCTGATTTCTATATGCATGTAAGAGATATAGTTCTACAGCAGAAAAACCTAGGAAGGTAATGTAAGGCTTGGAGGTTTTAAAGGAGTCATAATCATTCCATAAAATGATACAAATTTAATCAATAATCCATTCAGAGCATGCAACTTCATGTAAACCAGGGTTTTGTTAGGCAAATGGCTTTGTTTTGCATTAAATACTTCTTCAAAATTTTCTCTCCAGAACAAATCCAGTGAGCAGACTGTCAAGCCCTTTACAATTAGCAACATCTTGCATATACAATATTGAAACACAAAGAAACATTCTCCATTATTCATAAAGTTACATCCATTTATATGCAGGAAAAAAATTTACAGTTTACTTTGAGAACAAGATCTGCACTGTACGCACTGAGTCTGACTTTCTGATTAGCCCACAAAGAGGAAAAGCATGCAAACAAAGCAAAATACATTTTATACAGCATTAAAACTTGTATCTTCAGTAATTTAACATTTTCATCACACTGGTATAATACATTTTATCAGCATCATGTAAGAGGGACAAGATAATGTGCATACACTTATTTTCCTTTTCATAACCTTGACAGAAACAATTTATATTACTATGAAATACTATCACAATCTAAATTACGGACTCAGTTTGGATTCTTCACTTGCAACTCGTTTTAAGCCGTATCTTACCTCATTGCCTTCAATCTTCAGAGAGTATCCAACCATTTCTTCTACTGCCAAGGTTAGCACTGCAGCCAGAGACTGGTTTAGTTGATAGCGTGCTTCGAACAGCGAGAAAGCTGCTCCCTTTGCCAAAAACCTGAGGATATGCTCCCTCATTTGCACTGAGTAGCTTGAGGTCATGTGCCCAAGCTCTGGTTTCTGATCTTTCTTACAGAAGTACAGCACATCGCGGCTCTGGAGATTTCTGAGTATTGTTCCTGAACTTTTACTATATTTCTTAGCTTGTTTTTCATTTTATCCCCCTCTCCTTCAATCCCTGTGTAGAAACTGATTCAGCTATTTAGGTCACAAGAATGAAACAAGAACCCTGCCACAAACTTTCTACCCATTTTCATGGTCAGCCTGCATTTTCCAGTGATCTCGAAGGCACTGGTTTGATGCTATTTCCAATGTACATCAACCCCAAAAACAGTGATATTCAACATCAACATCTAGAAGATAYGGTTTAGGCAGCTGCTAAACATGCTTTACTACTTTATGATTTGAAATAATTTCTTTACGGTTTCCTAAAAAAACAAAAATAAATGCAAGATCTAGTTCCAAGAAACTTTTACTTTAAACTATAACTCATCATTCAACACTAAGTTTTTAACTCTGTATTAAAAGGCCAACCTTCACCTTAATGGAAGTGCTAATACATACATTTCCTTGCCCCAAACTGAATTATTTTTTTCTTTATAGCTTGCTGCTTCCCAGTACTTGGATCTCCCAAACTGTCTTTCCCTGGAAACTCTAATAATATATTCCAAACCTCAGGAAATGCAAGTCACTTCCAGGATAATTTTTAATGATATTTCAAAGTAACTAATTACATAAATCCTGAGCAGGCCATATATGTACTGCAGTTGCAACAGATACGCAAATAAACAGCTGACACACAGGAGCAAATCAGAAAGGTTTAACTTAAGAGCATAAAATCCCATTAACTGGAAAGTATTTTATGTTACCTACTGTTAAATCCATTTAAATGTTGAAATGACACCCAATGCATATATAAAAATATTGCTGTTGCAGCACTCCTATATGACAGCAGCTTCTCTTTAGTGTCCAAAACCCTTAAAATTCCAACTTTTAAACACTATGCTTTAAAAATGATGACATGCTGACATGACAATGATGTTTGCAATTTCATGTTTTCTACTGTTTTCCAAACCATTAAAGTTTACTCTAAGATATTACATAAGCATATAGAAAATACTTCCTAAGCTACTGTTGACAGTTTAAAGATCATTAGTCGATTTTTGATGCTCAACATCTAATTAGTAGCACACAGACGTAAATAAAACTTAAAACCAGTAATGAACAAGAAGGTACATTTAGCATTTTGCAGTTTATACACCATTATCCAGTCACATATTTAAAAATATTGAGCTTTGGACAAGATAACACAGGCTGGTTTTCCAACACATCACTTTGTTCCTAAAATTTCATTAATTTAATTCTGACATTCTAGAAGGCATTATCTAGGATGTGAAAATAAATTCCTCCTCCTCCACTAAAGCTATGTTTATTTTTGAACTGTGATAAATAAAATACTACCCCTCCAGAACAAATCAAAATGCGACCCTTCAAATCTGACATGGATTTTATGTACATATACTGAAAATATACTGGAGTATATATATATTAGATACAAAATTTTCAAAACTGCATTTCAGTAAGTGTTCACAAACTGGGTATTATCAACTAAATATTGCACGCCCAAAGCTAAATATCCTGTTACTTAACTCGTCTTTAAAATCTTTGTTTACACATTGTTTTAAGCAATTACATAATTTTGAAGTGTGGAGTTTTGTATTATTTTTAAATGATAGTTATGGCACTATATAAATTGCTAGAGAATTACTAATTTATTTCTTTTTCTTTTACAGGACTAATTTAATCAGTACCAGCTCAAAACCATCAGCATCACTAYAGCTACACTGAAGGTACAACAGACAGACAAAGCATTTAAACTTCACGTTAGTGAAAAAGGAGACATTCACCAGCTCAACCCTTTGCTGCTCACCAGTGCTCCTTTGCCAGATCCTATTTCCTAAATCTGCCTGCTTACATGAACATAGTCTAAAAGGCTTTTGTCAAAATGAGCTGGATCAGCAAATACCTACTGCTTAAACTCATTTAGATCATCCTAACAAAGTGGGGCTGGGAGTGTTCTCATGAGCAGCTCCATTGGGAGTTTCAGGAGAAACACAGACTCCCAAGTTCAGGAGTGGCACTGAATGATTAGGAAAGAGAACTTCTCATGGCACATCTACATGGGCAGAGACAGACATTCAGTCCACAGTCTGAGGGAACTACTGTACTAAGCATGTTAGCATCATTAAAGCAGTGGAACTGACCTTACTGCATGAATAATTAACCGTGGTTTCAAAAAAACACCAGCATCTGAACCCAAGAAGATCTCTGAGATCGAAAGCACGATTCCAAATCATTGTGAGAGTCACCCTATAAAGTTTGCTGAGGTGCTTGTAAGGAAATAGCAGAAGTGCAAGACTCAGAAAACGCTTTTATTCTATTAAGGAATAAACCAAAAATGAACAAAGATTTAAAAATGCAGAAGTTTCTTAACAATGATAAGCTACTTTGTTTTCTGAAGGAAACCCTGTATCACTCACTGTTTTTTGTTTGGGGGAGGAAGGGAGATACAAAAGATCATTTTTAATTGCATTTGCCAACTCTATTACCAATATTTTTGCTTTTTTTTTCTCTATGCGGTAAGCATATTAAAACCACCTGATCTCTTAGGGTATTGGTGTGAGACTAGCTCCAAGTAAACTGGAATGCTGCAGTGCTTGGAGTCATCCACAGAGTGAAGGTACAGGCAGAGACCGGAGCACTTTCATGGGGTGCCCCACGCACACACCCCCTACTTCTCCCTTTCACCATCAGCTCCTGAATGGAGTTCTGCAAGGCTCATGCAACAGCACGGGCATTACCATAGGAAAGAAACTGGGAATATTGTTGCTGTGAAAAGTGCAGTGCTGGAGTCAGGAATAGCCAAGGGAAGCATTTTGATTCATGTTCACAGCAATACCATAAAATCATTGGAGTTAGGGTGGGGTTATCTAGACCCCAAAACAGGAACAGCGGCAGCTCTGTCATTCTGCACAGATGTTTGTCTAAACTATTCTTAAAGCTCTCCAAAAAGCTCTTTAAGCTCAATCATGATAGTTCATGCTTTATTACACCTGACCAGTCTCACTGCCCTTCTCTGCTCTCTCTCCAAGGGGTCCAAATTCCAGTGGGTCACTCAACTCTAGGTACAGTGCTCCAAATGCATCCACGTATGGTGCCAAATACAATGAAGGAATTGTGTTTTGCAGAAAACTGTGCTTTACACATCCCTCAAATATTATTTGCATAGTTTTATTTTACCCATTGCTTTCCTTTCTGCATTTTGGCAATTCATTAGTCCTGCTTCTAGACAGTACCTTATATTCATCCCCACCAAACTCCACAGTAGGGATTTTTTTTAATCATCGCTCCCATCTTCTTATAGTTAAAGAATATTTTCATGGATATGGTAGTATCATTATCTTCAGTTGTTTCACTGGTAAATGTTTAGATTTTATAAACCATAGTTGCATTGACGAAGAGAAATATAACAACTGATGTTTAATTGTCTCAGTTGTGCAAATAGATGTTAGTTTTGAAAAGTGGTATTATTCCTCTACAGACTTTATTTTAGAAATAAACATAAGACTGTATTGTTATACTAAGAAAAAAAATGTAAAAATAGCCACTACATTTGTGTTTGAGAAGCTAACTGCAAAAAACCATCAAAGATATTTCAAAGTGAAGTACCTACAGTGTTCTCTACAAGGCACAGAATAAGGGAAAAACACACCCAAGTTCTTTTCAGAGGGCAAGCTATATTCATTTTCCAGAAAAAAAAATCAAGTAACCCCCAATGTTGGCCTCTAAATACTGTTTTTATAAGATTTTCATAACATAAGTAACATATTCACGTAACAAGATGCACCAAGAAGCAACCTACACAACAGAAGTGAAGAAAAACCAGTGCCACACATTCCTTAYGCAGGTGAAGCATAAACAGACAAAAAAACACTCCAACAAAACTCAAGCCCAAAAAAAGATGTAAAGTGAAAAATGAAATAAGAAAGTTGCTCAAGGTGAAAGCAACCCAAGATAAAAGAATCATTTCTGCTTTGAACAATTATTTTATTACAATTCCTAGATAAGCAACACTTCAAGCCAAGAGCTTTTGCTGTTAACTGATATGCAGATTGCAGGACACAATGRAAACCTACAGAAAAGGTGAGGCAAGTCAAAGGGAGTTAATAAATGGTTTGTAATGACAAATACATTTTTCAGTAATCATAAAATGTTAAAAGAGCTGGCCAACAATATTAGTACCCGTAGCCCCAAGGATTAAAGAGCTTGGCTCGTGGTTTCACTAAAATCAAAAGATGGGAAAAAAAAAAAAAAAAGTATTACCTCAGATGAACTTATAATTTATTCAAGGGGGGGGAATTTTTCTATATGCCAACCCTCACACCTGAACATACTTTAAACAGAACTCCTATATATTTTCAAAGTGCATAATGTCAGAAGAGCCATCATGAAATGATGAAAACCAGGCAACCAAAATACCTGGATTCTGATTCATAGGTCATAATAATAAAAAAAAAAAACAACAAACCCCAACAAAAAATGTAGAATGGAAGCCAATTAAGTAGTTAGAATAAAATTATATTTGAAATTAAGAAAACACTGCTTCACTTTGATCCTTCCACCTGAGTGTACAGTAACTACAGTAACCTAGTTTGAATATGGCATYGCAAACACAGATGCTTATACACAAAACAGGGACACAATTTCCCTGTACACAAAAAATGGAGCCTCTATCAATTGATGCTGTTAGGTAAGCAAAGCAGGATACTAATGTTTACCAAACTGATACACAGGAGAGMGGTATCTTTAACAGAAACAGAACAGGTTTGGCTAGTTTGTTTCTTCCTTCAAAACAAAACCACTTCATTTTTTTTCCAGGTGGAGTTTGACTTAGTTCTTCCAAACTCTTGTAAGAGAAGAGCAGCCACATCATCATATTTCTCTTAAAGTTTCCTTGTCTTCTCTCACCAAAATCATAGTAAAAAAGGAAATAAACCATCTTAGAACACAGTCAGTTTTGGAAATCTAAGGATTTGAGCATTCGAAAAAGTATCTGGTTTCAAAGTTTGTGAATATGAGTGAAAAATCTATTCTAGATCATATACATTCTGAGATACAGAATGAGAAACAGGACTCTCAGGTGAAAAATCAGAAACGGAAAAAAATGTTGCTGGTCCTTTCTGCCTGTTAATGCAGAACAGTTCAGCCTTCTATGTCACACAGAGTATTTTGCACTATACTCACAGAAAATCCAATGCAAGTGTCTGAAAAAAACAAGATGAAAACCATCATATTCTGGTTCTTTGTGCAACTATGGTAAAGACTTTCCTCAGAGAGATTTTATTTTCAAGTTATTTCTTGTGCCAGCTGATAATRGGAATAAGTCTTTGCATGTTAACTTTGTTCTCTACCTATTTTACTTCTCTTTTTAATACATAAATGCCAAAACAGTACATCTAGTCTCAGTCAAGCCAGGCATAAATCCTACAGTGACTGGATTTCTTACTGCATATTTGCGAGTGCTCTGCTCTGAATGTGTCAGTATATAGGACATGATGCATTTTGCCGGCTAAATCTGTATTTCTGGTTTGGAGGGTAATAATCTGTAAGATATGGCTCTGAAAGCAGTCTTTACAAGTATTCTTTCCTGGAAAAGGGGAGAGAAGTCAAACAATATCTTAAAATACCAAGCAGACAATTAATTCTGATCAAAGAAACATGTTGACATTACTGGAATTAAGATAGCTGTGGCTGACTATACGTATCAATAGCTCAAGATTTGAGGAATTAAAGATGAAGTGTGGATCTTTGTAGGGATTAGTTGCTATTGGCTTAAAATACTTCCATTTGCATAAGAGTGGTCTTATTTAATATCTCATTACACAAAATAGGAAAACTTGCTGACCAATTTGCGTCATGATGCTGTTGATGGAAATAGGAAGAGTTCCACTAGGAAAAAAAATTATTCAAAAAAACACTGTAAATAGACTGAAGAATAATATATAATTTTTTTTTCTTTAATTTAAAATTTCAGAAAAAGGTAGAAGAAAAACTTCCTATGTGTCTCTGGGTGAGGGTAAAGGAGGAAAGAACAGGTATCAGCCCAAGACAGCAATTTGAGAGGCCACCTAATCCCAAGAAAGTGCTAAAGAAGGTTTTGCTGAACTATGGAGGCATCTGAGTTACAGAATTGGGCAAGAAGCTTCAGGAGGGTTAATTAACCATGTATCTGCACAAGCTCCCGGTACGATAAATGTTCTTTCTAGAACACAGAGGAGTTTGCCAGAGGAATGGCTATTTTAGACTTGTTTGATACTTATGGGGAGAATTAATTGAATATAGGGATGGAAATACAGGGGGAATTACTTAAAAACAGCAAAGGTTACTAAATAAGGACAAACCAGCAAACTAATKATCATGATTTCAAAAAAGCAGTTTCAGTAATCTCAGATGTCAGGAAGAATAGGTCTCTTGGAAAGTTGATTCAAGGGATAAGAGTGTGCAGGAAATTAAACAGTTAAGAAAATACACAACAGGTTATTCCAATGGACAAAATAGACAAAATGGAGACTTAGAAATCAATATGCCTGGATAAGCATCCAGAAGAATTGAAGGAAGTAAAGAAAGATATAGAGGAGGGAGCTTTAACAAATGACTGGAGATGAGAAAAGAGAAAATGCTACTTAATACCACAAATTTGCTGCAACACTGAAAATCTGAAAAAATAGTTGYCAGTGGCAAAAAAGAGGGTGGTATTTTTAAACAGTATCTGGTATCTGCTGTATAGATCTGATTTTGTTCAATACTTTTAATTGGTGACAGAGAAAAAGAAAATACTCTCTTAAAATACCCACTAAGCTAGAAGGGAATTAAAATATTCTGGAAAATAGGATCATAATTCAAAATCACTTTGATAAACCGGAGATACTATGCAGGAGAAATTCAGTAAACCCAAATGTAAAATACTCCACTCAAGGAAAAAAMCAAATCAATCCTTCAAATGCAGATGGACTGGTAAGCAGAAAGACTGAGGAAAAAAAAATATTTAATCATTATACTGGACTATAAATTAAACATAAAGCAGGTTAGAAAGTTGCTAAACTCCAGAATTTTTGCAAAGATTGCTCTCACAGTCAAGTTAAAGAATGAGGGGACTGAACACTGAACAAGAATAGRTTTTCTCCAAAACACTAGTCTAATCTGTAATTATGCAGGAGATACAGAAAAGTATACATTCCAGTAAAACTCCTCCTTTTTTCTTAATCAGCTTTGTGTCATTTTTTAATCCCTTCTGATATTATTTTATTAATTCTTTTTCTTTCACATTAAACAATCAATTCATTAAAATGTATAGGGGCAGACTGGGCCCATGGCATTTTTCTGMAAAATAGTGTGCCTTGAAAATTGCATTTAGTTAATAGACAAGCACTTTAGTCCTCTTAATGATGTAAACAAAGAGATTCTTAATTTTGCATTGTGCCCAATACTTTAAGAAGCGCATTCCCTAGTAAATCTATTTTCAAATAATATCTTTTACTTACACAGAAAGCCAAACAAGCTTTTGTGCCCCAACATGAGCTGCTAAAAACCACTGCAACTTTTTATGGTGTACTAACAAGCCTGCTATTTGCCTAAGAAGACAAATAAGGAAGGAGTACTGTGGACGGTGCTGAATTAAAACCATTCTTTTAATTAAAAATTAGATTTCTTGTGAGTGTAAATGAAAATTAAAATAACACACTGACCCTGACAAGCTCTGCACTAATTCATTCAAATCACTATTGGAAGCTATTCCTAATTTAGCAATGAAATTTGCACAATAACTTTTTATTAAGACAATAAAATTGATGCACAGTAGTGACTTTATGTCCTACTCCTACTTTGCTGTAAAATCTATTCTTAGCTAATTGACAAATTTGGATGGCGATTGATCACAAGCCCATTTATGACACAGTTTGCTCCCTCCCCATGCCAAGATGCGCAAGCCTGCAGAGGCCCATTGTACAAAGAAAACAAGAGCACTGTTCAGCCATGCGAGCAAAGCTACACACATGCCCAGAAGTGGACACCGAACAGTTGTTTTGACAACCCTACAATGCCGCTGGGTGAATTTCCTGTGAAGGAGACATGTCAAACTCACAGCAGAGCAGCCTACAGACAGACGCTCGCCCGGTAGGGCGGGCGCGGAGCGGGGGCGCGGAGCGGGGGCGCGGAGCGGGGGCGCGGAGCGGGGGCGCGGAGCGGGGGCGCGGAGCGGGGGCGCGGAGCGGGGGCGCGGAGCGGGGCAGGGGCGCCCCCTGCTGGCGCACGGCCGCCTCCGCCGCGGGCACCACCCCGGCCAGCGGCGCTCACGCCCCGCCCGGCCCGGCCCCGGCCCACCGAAGAACAAGGCAGAGGTCTTGACACAAAGCACGGGAAAAACTACGCTCTAAATAAACACTGGTTACCTATCCGAAATGCTTATTACCTTCACGCCCGAGTAAAGTGCCGCGACTCGATCTAACCATCAGTTTATACAGGCGCTGAACCATCGGTGCTAACTTACTTCTGCAGGGGATGCGCACTTCAACCTGAACTTTTGCTCCAGTACCAGTAGGTCAGTTTCTCCTTTACCCTTACTTTTCTAACTAAAGCCAAACTAATCTAGATAATATTTTAACAACCACATTTCAGAACAAGTAACAATATTTAAAAAATTATATTGCTTTCCCTTTCCTCCCGCTGAAACTCCAACTTTAGTTTAAAAGTAACTGTGACTGCATCTAAAATTAAGAAAACCATCATTTCTACTGGAACGTTAGACACTGTATGGGTAACCAGGCCTAGCAGAGAATGAAGTCCTGAGGCTGGTGAGCGTTCTTAGCGGGGCATCCCAGCCCGGCATCTAACACATGCTACGTCAGACCCTGGCAGCAGTCCTGTTTTCTCCATGTGAACAGAAATACCATTTTTATTTGCCCTTATTCAAGAAGTTTCAATTAGCATTACTTCTTTTGAAGTTAAGCAGCAGACAAAAAGTTGAGAGAGAAGAAATCCAGTTTTCCTTTTGTAGTCTCTGACTAAAACCCAGATATACGCTAGCTTTAAAATGCCAATTATCTGCAATAAAAAATGGAGCAAGGCGGTTATAGCCCGCATTTTCTTATTGCCTCTGTTGAATACTCCTGTTTGAAAGGCAAATCAAGCCTTTAGAACTAGAAACTGTAGAAAAGATACTATATTTAGACCTAGAGCAAAATTTAAGTTTTATTTTTACATAAAAAGGATCTAAGAGCCTTGCTGGCTTCATTTTCAGTTATCAGTAACTCCCCACTCACACTTCAGTAGAGGTGACATAAGTCAAATGTAATAAGAAATACACACTCATAAAGGCATTKTTCATTACTTTCTAACAAAAATTGAAACTATAAACAATTATTTAAATAGTTCATTTAAAAATATTTTTAGAAACAGCCATGTAATTTGTTAAAAAACTTACATTGTGTAAAAATTACACATGCACACACAAATGTACATAATGTATGTACACACACACATATACACAGAGAGCTGCAAATCAACATGTTTAACCAAGAACTGGGGAAATAGTTGCTTGTTACAGGAAAAAAGAAATAGATAAACCAAGATTAAAACTGTAACATAATAACAGAAATCAAGATTAAAATCATCGACTTGACTAAACTTTGTTTGCTGACTCAAAGCCATCTACTCTAGGTGTCCAGGGACACAAGCAGTTGTGCAGCAGCACAGTGTCCGGAGCTAGGGGGAGGAAGAACGCCTGTGTGATTTCAGCACTAATGGGGTCTTGAAACTTGGATTCCTCTTAGCTCACGACTTAGATGATGTGAGTTCTCTGGAGGATGGGATGGGGCAGAAGAAAACTCAATTACTCCCAATTTTATGATGATCATGATGAACAACTGAAAGACAGAAATTTTCTAAAAAACGTGTTCATATTCATCATTAATAAAACCATTTTGTAAAACAGCACTGAATCATGTCTGGAAATTGAATTATGTTTTCTTCCTTCTCCTCTGAGCCAATCATTATTTTAGTTGCAGTTTATTCAACTGACTTACTAATGAAAACAGCGTTACTGAAAACTTCAGAAATGCCTGAGAGATTAAGTAAAAAAAAATGCTCAGTGACTGAAGATTATTGAGGTTGATGGGAAGTAATGGAAATTTATTTAGGGAAAAAAAGTTCAAATAACACAGTTTAAAGACTGAAAAAGAATGGAAAGACCTTAATCAATACATGTTTCATATGTTAAATTACAGAGGATACTATTCTTTTATTATAGAATGGATTTTTTTTGATACACTGAAATTAGAAAAAATATCCGTACACACACAATATAAACTATATATATATGCATATATACATTGGTTTCAGATAAAGAGCTTGACTTTCTATATATTTAAATTTTATATCAGACAAACCAAGTTATTAATACTACCATCCAAACTACTTAGCAAAGAAGAGTCTTTATGAAAAGAATGTATTCAAGAAGTAATAATTGTAAATGACAGTGGTGGAATAGACATTTGGCWTCTCTCTCACCTTTCTGATATTCCAAAGCAGAATCATTTGAAGTCCACAAAAGTCCAACTAAAGCAGGACCCAGCCCAGTCCTATACTCCCCTTTTGTGTATGCCCTCTACAATGTCTTCCAAGAAAATACACTAACTACTTTCAGTCAGGTCCTCTTCAATTCAGCTCTTGAAGAATCGGTTTGTTCTAGCCCAGAGTTTGCCCAGCTACCAACCTTCCAACCTTAAGTGCTAAAACCAAGCATTGCCTAACCTAACACCAAAATTATYACCATACTACCAATTACATTTCATTAACCTAAAGAACCAGTGCAAGAAGACCAAGACTGCTGTTTTATCTTTACAATCAAATTAAATATGCAAATAAGAAGATCCTTCTTTTCCTGTAAGAAGTTTAAATTTAATACGCTTCATCCAGAAACTGAATTGGCTATCATAAGYTTCCTAAAATGGGGTTATTAATAAAAGATTCTTTGAAAACATGCTACGATCAGCATATTCTAACCAGGAGGAAAACTCCGATATAAATCAAGATAGCTGTCTGCCACCTGATTTGGTTTTGAAAAAAGGCTGCAGTTAAGGCTGTTATCCACTAAGTGGCATTATCAACTCAAACACCTAAACTTGACAAAAAATAATCATAGTACAGTGCATTTTACCTCCTACAAACAAATTGATGGAAAACATTTTCTTTGGATGATTCATTTTATTCAAGTTTGTCAGAAATTTAGGCATCATTCCAAACAGTCAGCTGTACTAGTAAACCAGCATTACCAATTTACTTTTCACAACAAGACATTTGTAAATATTTAGCAGAATGGTCAGGTTAGAAACTAAGCTATCATGACAGACATCTTAAACAAAGCAACCAAAATAGCACAGTAATATGAGCTCAAATTAGACACATAAAGGTATAATAAGGTATTTTGTAAGTAGCCAGGGTTTCAGAAGTGCTGTACCAACAATTCTAGTATTTCCTGTTGTGAAGTGTGAAAGTACYGAAAGTCACACCAGATGTTTACTTTACTTTAGAGAAAACACTTTAAAAAAAAAAGTAAATCTAACAGATTAGATAAACTGATGCTACGTGATGCTAGAAGGCATTTAAAAAATTACAATAATTGGGAAAGTATTACGTTTCACTAATTATTTAAGAATTAGTTTTCAAAATGTTACTTAAGAATTAATGATTGTGAATATAGTTTTTTGAGAAATGTTTATGGGAACAAAGCATTTAGGAACAGTATAAATACAAGAARAAAGTATTAGAACAGAATACTCATTTAAAAATAGTCCCCCCCCCATCCCTATTATTTGTCACTCATCTTTTATCACTGTCAATTTGTACATATGTAAACAGCTACTGAAAATAAAAGGGGAAAAAAAAAAAATCAGTATTACCATATACAAGAGTACAGGAAAATGAAATGAGCAACTACTGTCTCTCTGCCTCTTCAAAGCACGTATTTTAAGCTTGTGAAATGTCCTATACAGGCACTCAAAATTCTGAGCATACTTCAATGCTAGAAGGATCAAGACATTCCTTTTTTAAGTGATTTTTTTTCCCTCGCTGGCCACAGAGGAATTGCAGTAGGACATAGTCCTTTTTCCCTACATCCGCCTACGACAAACATTTGCTGCAAGTCAGCGACTCCAAAACYAAATTGTTTACAATTAACTCAAAAAGCCATTAAAAAAATTGTTTCTTTGTTCCAGTTGGAAAGAGAGACAGCCAGATGTGCGGCTTGTTGATCCTGCTCTTTTCTGACCTCTGAGTGTAGGAAGAACTGCAGCTGAGGAAGGAAGTCAGCAAGTCGTGTTAATGAAGGTGAACATTGCAAAAAAAAAAAAAAGTTTGCAATTTTTTTACATGAAAGAAAAATCTCTTTGAAAGAGTTTTTTATTAAAAAAAAGATAATATAAAGCCTCACTTTTTGCTATTGGTGAAAAATTAAGAGCCTTTGCTTCAGAAGTCAATAGAGTCTGTGTCTTTTGCTACTTTTTAAAAATTCTACCCTTAATTTCAAGAACTTCATGAACTTTCACTGCTGTAAATTAGCAAACACCTCATCATTAACACCTGCCAGGAAACCATCATCCTTTGAGGATGCAAAATTCAGCAAAAGCATTTTGATTTTAGGCTCTGACTGAGTCAGTCTACTTCTACAGACCAAAATCAGGCCTAAAGCTGAATTCCAGATTGAGAGTGCATCCACTTCTTTGGAAAACACACCTGGCCAACAATGCAAGGCAACAAACTGCAGTTACCACACTACCTTTCTTCGCACTTCTCCCTGAAACATATTTATGCATAGTATCTGTAGAACTCTTGCCAATGAATTAACTAGTAATCTGTGTTGAAAGCTTCATTACATGGTACTCCTTACGATGGTACAGAACGCGCCTGTACAAGACAATCTGCGACCATAAAAAAGAACAATCTCTCAAAGACTGCACAGTAACAGACGTGAAACATTATCATCTTGTTTCTGAACTTTGAATTATTTTCTAAGAAATGTCTAAAATGCATTCTGAATTTCTATGACGACACTGCTCCTCRTTTTATCATGGTAGCTGAGAAGTTAGTAAAAGTTACTATACCTGAGATGATACACAAGGACACATTTGAAGTGAAGTGCAAATTCACTCCAGAGATCCAKCTTTAGGTATTAATTCTGGCACTTAAGCATCAACCCGGACTCCTTATGCAGTTAGTGAAGCCTCCCAAATGTACTGTAGGCATCCAACTCAATTGTCTGAATCAGGTTAAATGTTTGATGTCGCTCTCCCTGCATTGCTATCTTAATCTTAAGAGCTCACACTAGTTTTGGTAGAAAATAATGCCTAAYTCTTGTCAACCAGTTACTATTTTAAGAATATACTTACCATCTGAAGATCTGAATAATATCATCATAGTTCATAGTTCAACTTATTTGCTATCATATTATTTAATTAAGAAACTTTCCCATGTATTCTTAGAAAATAGGAAATTGAAAATGAAAACTAGTTTGCTCTCTTCCCACCCCACGTTCTCCCGCCCCCTAAMGTAATTTAAAAACCAACATTAATAGATCACCATACACATACCTATGTACCCTGCAAAGTTATACAAATATTTAATCTGATAAGAAAATTCAAATTCTGGAGAATTAAAACAATATTTCATGTCATACTTTTCAAAACTGTTGTAAGGGATACTGGTCATTTTAAAAACAGCCTAAGAGATTCAATCTTTCTCTTTGCACTAAGAGAAATTAAAAACCTTATCATGTAAGACTTTCAGCACAGCTCAAACAGCTCACAGCTATGAGCACAAAGAATTGCTTCTGTTGCATTMGTATTTAGAAATTATTATTGGCTTGTCACTGTCATATTAAGATTTGATTTTCAGAACCTTCTCTTTTAGAAAAAAATTGCCTAGATGCTTCTACAGTCTGTATTTTGTCATAGTCTTCTGAAAGAGTCCATCTTTAAGGTCATTCAAGGCATATTTAAGGGCTTAATTTTGAAAAATAACTTGTCTTAATATCTGTAAAAGGTCTCTAATATCAAACAGTTAGGACTTCAAAAATATATCAGGTAAAAAAAAAATACTAAAAAATTTTCCTACCAGTTGTAGTTCCTAACAGTTTATATTATGTCCTACCAATTAAATTAATAAAAGCAGTGAACTACACTGTAGTAATACTAACTTTCCATGGACTAAATTTAAAAGAATCCATAATTTAGCAAATTATTTCCTCATTTCACACTCCTTGTTTCTYATCACTTCCTGTTTCTTCTGACATGTTCGTCTCCATTCCTACCATTTTTCCTTTTAGTCTTCCTTTTCACTCTACTTGTCCTGTCTCTAAGATCTCCCTTCAGCTCATCTCAGTCCCCCCCACTAGGGTGGATAAGCCCACCCAGAGCACTCATTTTTGAGATCCTCTCCAGCTCAGAAAGATCATCCTTCATTTAAAAAGCAGAACGGGCCTTACATTTTAGTTGAAATGCTATCTTTATAAAATTTAATAGGTATGTCATATACATAATTCCTATTTTAAATTCCATACGACTAACAAAATAGAAGGCTGCAAGGCCTTTTAAAGGAGAAAATAAAGTGTAAAAACAGAATACACAAAGCAGCTTCACTGGTTAAGTATACACTCCTTACAAGTATCACATCACTAGTTTACAAGGTAGAGAGAATAATTTCCTACACCGYAGAAACTGCCAACGCTATGATTATAGCCTGTAATCTTAGTTAAGTCCTTCCTTCCACCCCTCACATCCACCCCCTCCCTTGGACCTGGGTTTGTTTGCCCATCCAGTGCCATGAAAGAGGAATACTGCCGTCTTTCAAGCACGCCTGTTCCACGTTCACTAGAATCCTTTGTGGCCTTAAATTAATGAATCTCTGCGCCTTCCAAACTCCTCTGCAGGTGGCTTTCTTTCTTTTGAACAAACACGATTAGCAAACACCTTTACTTTGACAGACTGCCACTGAGATCCCTGCATTCACCTGGGTACTGCAAACCTGCTTTGACAGAAAGCCAGTCAGGCTGCTGCCATGTTGGGCTTGTTTTTACCTGTAACAAACTGAAGTTTCTGTGGTCATTTGCCCACGGCATCRCTTGTTGGATGCCTCTTGTGGCAGCTGAATTAATGACAGCATTCGCTGTTACTAACATAGGGTTAGCTTAAAGAGTCCTCTCCATACTCAATGGTTTCCATCTCTCTGAGAAACCACTGGATGAAAGCTACCACCTTGCACAGCCTTACTTCCCACAATGAAGTAAGATATTATTCCCTTTCAGATTTTAAGTGTTACATGCTGCAACCACCCAGCTTAAACATCGTGTCTGCTTCACGTTCCCCAGCAGTCCAGAAAGGGCTGGCAAACAGCAGCGTGTTTGGGTCAGAACCACCAGAACCATCATCTGCAACTTGTAGCCTCGGAGCTCCGGTGCAATGCTGACCACAACTTCGTCACATGTGAAGTGTGACACTGAGATCTCCCTTCTGTTCCCTATAATCTATGTAGTAAACACAAGTAGCCAAATTGGCACGACCTCTGGTATTTCACTATGATGAAGAAGGTAATCTTCAGTGACAAATGCTCTTGTAATTACATCTACAGATCAAAACCTTCYAGCTCTTCTCTATCACCCTCTGCTTCCTCCTCAGATATTGAAGTCTGCAGCTGTTCACAACTCCTTCGTAGTCTTCCTCATGTATCAAGACTTTCCTYGGAGCAGAGAGAAGCAAGATGTTTAAAGCCAATACGACAATTTGTTGCTGCAAGTACTGGCACGGATTTCTTTGCGTCGACACCAGTACTTGTTTGAGTCTACCGTGAGCTGATGCAGAGGTCTAAACTGACAGAAAATTAATCTTCCAAGAAGTCTTTGCAATCCTGTAGATTTCAGCAGCAAATTCCCTAAACCAGCACATCCCGGATAAGTACAAGTGTTGATACAAGAGAAGGGGCAGACAGAACTGAACTACCACTTTGAATGGCAACAATCTAATTAAACAACTACATACTCGATCATAAAATTAAATCCCATACATAGATAAACCATGCAGAGTTGCTGATATGGTTTCTCTCAGGGAATATAAAAATTTAGGACAACTGACTAATTATTTAAAAACTCAAATAATATTGGACTCATTCAACAAAGACATAAACACTCYGTACAAAGTAAAGTCCAGCATATTGCACTCTTTAGCTTTCTCACAATTCATGTATAAAACAAAGTGGGTACTTAACACAAACACTTGGTTACGTCTTACCTAGAAATACAGTGGTTCCAATTCACATTCAAAATCCAAAGAGGTGATGCTAAACATTCAACGTCCGTCTGTCACAAAAAACATTCAAGATTACACTTGGGATCACTGTGCTTTCCCCTCTCTCAATTTTCAGATCAAACTTTGCAGCTTAAAAAGGAAATATACCAGATTATATCCATCGAAAACTGAAATTATTCTTTTAAGAGTAAAATTTGGAAGTTTCAAAAACTTTTAAAGTAATACCATCCAAAAATGCTGCCAGGTTGAAATGATCAGGTACTGAAACTGAATTTTTATCCCATGTAATTCTGCAGAACAGATTCAATTTAATTTGGATTTTATAATGAGCTGTTGCCAAGACTGATACAGGCAAAGGAAAATAATGTTCACTGGTGCTGGTATTCATTGTATCAAGAATTGAAAGAAATAACAATGAAATAATGAAAATGTAAACCCATTTCCAAAATATTTAGCAATATATTATAACGGCAACATTTATTTAAAACAATATTTACATTGAAAGAGGTCTGGCTAAAGCAGTTCTAAGTTCAGAAATGAATTTTCCAGTCTTTTAAAACTACCGAAATAAAGAATATAATTTAAATGCCTAACAGCAATCATTTCATTCTGCAAATGTTGAGGGGGGGAGGCTGAGAGAAAAGCAAGGGGACCAGGTCCTTCACAAGGATTTTTAGGGACAGCTATTCTTAAGGTATGGCTCTTATGTCACTTTTTCAAGTCTCTAAATAAAAGAACTTACAGCAATGCAAGTTTGCTCCCAGAATAAAGGTGAAGTCAACTTAAGAAAAAGAAATCCGCTACAGAAAAGCTTGGAAGTGAATTTCTGTTCCAACCATAACCTCAACAGTGCTAATATAACTCCACAAACACTTTTCTTCCCAAATATTCTGGTTCACTATCCTCACGACTACGGAAAAACAGAGGTCAAGTCATCAGGTCCATTAACCAGCTGAATTAAGTTTTGGCTTTGAAAAATGCATGGTTGTATTTCTGCAGCTATATTTATAAAGATATGACTAAAAACTGGTTCTAATCTAATGATGGACTTTTATTCATTTAATTTCAAAGTAATAAGAGTGCTTGATCACTGCCTAAAGAGGAATTATCTTTTGAAACTCGGGGGTGGTGCGGTGCAGTTTTTTTTTCCTTCTAAAAATACACTCCTTACTGCAAATTGTAACAATTCATTATAAAAGCAGATTAAATTAAATCAGAATGTAACACTAATTTCTCAAGTAGAGCACCCACATAGGGAACTAATTAGGAATAGCTCCTCTGTGTAAACAAACCTTTGTACCAATTAGTAGCTGGTCAAGTCAGGGAACTCCCTTTCTCTAGGGGAAAAAAGTCTATTTCCAGCATTGCTTTATTTTGCTGCTGGCTGCAAATTCTCTCCAGTTCTGTAGCAACAGAGGGTGTTTAGAACTTATATTTCAGAGACTTTGATGGGAACCTGGTCAAGATTTGGGGAAAAAAAAAATGGCAGTAGAAGGCCTAAAAATAAATAAATAAATAAATAAATAAATAAACAAAATCACAGAATTAGGACTTCAAAAGGGATGAGAACAAACCCCGTTCTCTGCCTAGGCCAATTCTGTCCCAAGGGTTTACACAGACCAGAACAATAACAGTGAAATGATTCAAAACAAACAGTGGAGTAAATGAAAAAAGTACATGGGAAGAAGAATTCTCAGTTGTTGTTCTATAATAAGAAAAGCAAACAAATAAAAACCTCAAGGCGAGAATATTATGCCCAGATAGCATTTTCAAAGCGTCAGTTAGGTGCAACAGTAAAACTACATAACCGGATGCCATTCAGGGGAGGCTGAGTATTCATTTATCATTCATGACGTTTGAATCTGCTAGACAGCTGTTCTGTGCAAGACAGAAAGCGCGGAGTCGACTCTTACCTCGTTGAAGATGCTCCAGAGCCTTTCCGATACTCAGACAGAGGCTGCAATCTGTGGATTTTAAAATTTGTTTAAAAGAATTGTTATTAATGAAACTGGTTTAATTACTAAGTAAAAATCAGAAAAGTTACTTAAATGCCTTCAAAACATAGTAATTTCCCTTGTTTTTTTAATGAGTACTGCTGCAAGGTACCTTCTACTGTGCGTTACGCCCAGAGCAAAAGTTCAATTAATCTCATAGTACAGCGCATCAGGATAGTGAACTACTGTTACTGTGTTTAGGACGCTGAGTTAACTCCGGAGAGGGATGCAGCTTACGTGAGAAAGAAGCAGGGAAGGAGGCATCAGAGAAGGGGCAAAGCAGGAACACCTCGGGACAGGGAAAGGACTGGAAGCACCTCACAGAACCCAGAAAACCACCATTTCCTATGGAGCAGTGATGTAGTAAGGGACAACTTCTGACCCTCCAGCCCTACTGGGTTGCAAAACCCGGCACTAGTTACCATCATTTCCTACAGCATTTACTGGTTGAAGATATATGAAAACATGACCCCTTCCCTCTTGACCCAACAACAACAAAAATAAGAAGTCTGAAGGACTCAGTAACGTCAGTACTAATTAAATGAGCATCTGTGAGAAAGTTTCAAAGAGGGTATCCCACTTATCGGACCATTATAACTCCCAAGCTACTAAGCATTTAGGTATTTTCCAAGCTTCATGTAATTAAGGTTAACTGGAAAGAGCGGTTAAGCAACAACGCAGCAACATTCACATTAAACAGAAACCAAAGTGGATTGACTACCAGGAATGAGAGAAAGTGAAGGTGGTAGAACAGAATGGATGAAAATGATGAGCAGGGATCACAGGTGGGAAGAAGAGACTGGAAAGAAAAGAAACGGAAACAGTGCAGGTAAAGAAAGAGGACTGTGAAATTTAGATGATAGAAATGAAAAAGGTGGAATTTAGCTTTGAAAGGGCAAGTCTAGCACAGACTATGCTCACCTAACATCATCTGGCTTTGGAGGAAAGTCACGACATGAAAAAAGATGGTAAGTCAGTTTGAAAAAGGGGAGGAAAGAATTTGTTAGCTAAACACCTGAAATTAATTAATCAATTAAAAAAATCTCATACCAAAGCAGGTACCTGCAGAACTGTATTTATATAAGCCATGATTTGATCCATTTATTTGATCCATTCCAGAAGGAGTTCATCAGTGTGAGAACATCATAAGTTTTTAAGTCACTGAAGCCACAGGCAACACAGTTTAATTGAATTCATGACCCATTATCATAAGAAAGAAAACAGGAGTGAAAAGACCTTAGTAAGGGAAAAAAGGTACTAAATTTCCGCTTCTTTCTGGAAGTATCAAATGGAAATATGACTACAAAGATCATAATTTGAGAATGAACAACTACTACATTCCCTTCAAATGCACAGGACATATCTCACCAAATTCTACAGAAGTGTTTGAACAGAAATGTTTTTCAGGAAAATTAATTAATTATAGAACAAGACTTACTAGTTTAATTATGGCAAAAAATTGCCGGAAACCTTTAAACCGATTGCAAGTGGGACAGAAAAAACCCCAGGCTAAAATTCTACGGAATAAAAATAAAAGATTGCTGTAAAAACAAAATAGCGTAAAAGTTGTGAAGTAGATGCAAGAACAGAAGATAAAATATATTTGATAGAAACTTTAGGATTTGTATATTGCAAAACAAGACAATTGAATTGTTTTAAAAAACTGTGTTCATCAGAGCACATAAGCCTAGYAAGGCTAATTGAAAATGTTGAGGTCTAACACAGACCAAAAGAAAGGTAAATGAGAATTTTCTTGAATTATATTAATCATTTCCATATTTTTATGTTAGACCAGTTTGTTCTGTTACATAACTTGGCTTATTTGGAGAAAATTAACACCGCTGGCAATAATAAGCTCTCATGTAACAGGTGCAAAATATACTCACAAAAAGCTTACAGACTGTGGCTGTGAAGTAGACTATAACACAGTTACTCCAGAAGTTGAAACACATTTTCATATAGAAAAACTAAATTTTGGAAACGAAAACCCAGCAACTACCAATGAGTACCCCCTGCTCAGCTGAATCGTGAAATTACAAAAACTTTGCAACTTACACAGAATAGCTATCCTAAGCACAACTTAAGTAGTAGCTAGCACTGAATTAGATTTTTAACAAAATATGCATTACATTCTGGAAGTCTGCTTTTTAAACTTTTTTAAAAACTTATCCATATACCCAAATTTCTTTCAGCCTAAAACAGAAACAAACTAAAACAATCTCAAATGGGGTGTAAAAATGATGTCAGTCCAATCCATGGAGCTAATATGACAAAGGGTTATGAAATGGGCATTAAAAAAGGACTGCAAACAGATGCCAGGAAGCACTTCTTGTTCCGCAAGCAATAACTGCATGGAACGGGCTGCAAAGCAAGTTCACGGAGGTAAGACGTTTGGACTGAGAGAGATGCCATCGACTGGGAAAGCAAGTGCCACAGGAGAGAGACGAGATAAACTACTCTGACTGGAAGAGATTCATATTTCCAATTTTGGGTCTTTAAACCAGAATATTCCTTTAAAAGTGGAGATCAACAGTCCAAGACTGATATCAGAGTCTTCCATAGGAAAGCTGGGGGGGAATCAAGAGAGACAACACTTTAACATGTTTATAAAATAACTGAATATCAAGATACTCCTTACAACACTCTGACCTAAACACAGGGTGAAGAAACATGTTTGTGAACAACTGCTCTTCTCCTTGGGACAATTCCCAACTCAGGAAGAAAGGAAAGTGATCATTTCTTAAACACCAGCATGATAAAACTGGACAGAAACAAAAAGACACTCTGGAAACCTTACCAAAACCTTAATGCTGCTTTAAGGGAAGGATGTCAACAAGGAGGCAAACTATCACGTTAATGCAGAAGAGAAAATTCTCTTTTACTGTTTTGGTAACATCCAGTAAGTCAATTTACCCCTAGTTAAAATGCATTTATACAATGAAACACAGAAGTCAGTTCAGTAGCCTTAGTGCAGTAGCCTGGGGGACCTGCTGAGAGTAAAGCTTATTATTATCCACTTGGGGATTTGAGCAGCCGTAGTCCAGAACCAATCCGACTTAGGGCAAAACACAGCTGCTACTTTGAAAGTTTCCTGCTGTGTAAGAAATAATTAAGGCTGTATGATCAGTATTCAACAAAGCATAAATAGCAAAGATGCAAAATTAATTCTACTTGCAAATAAAGAGTTAAGTGAAGTTGTATTACAGAATGGACTACATTACGTTGTAGTTCGAAGGCGAAACAGAAGAGTTAAATAAGATGAAGCGTGCGTCAGAAGCCAGACTCTGAATCCTAACTATGCAACCGCAATATTATTTCATGTTTTAGAATWCCTTTACTCAAAAAGTAGAAAGTACATGTTCCAAAATGAAATTACAAATCTGTATTTTGATTTAAGATATAGGGAAAAAAAAAAAAAAAAAGGAGCAGCAGCAGAACACGCTTATCAATTTATGTACTGAAAAAGCACAGGCTCATTAAAGCTTTTACTACCAAGCTGGTACTATTTAAATATTATGCGGAAAGATGCTAGACACGTCAATGGTAATACAGGTAATTCGGGRCAGTTCATCCTTAGAGCATCCTGACCCAAGTTTTGATTCTCTCCCCACACAACCCTCAAACCACAAATCGCACCAGGAATTCCCAGCCCAGGAATGGCACTCGGCCCGTCACAGCCTGCATGGGGACCAGGAGCTTGGTTTCTGATCACTGGACCACTTCCAGGTGGAGCGATATGTGGCCAGTTCACCAAGCAGCCTACGCCATCCCAACAGCTATTCCTCATCTCCTACAGAAGAGAGGTTGCGAGACCGATGGAACTGCTCCACGGACTAGAGTCAACCCGTAAGTTGTCTGTTGGACCAGTCTCTGTTAATTCAGTAGGATGCTAATAGCTTTAACACTGCTTAAAAAAAAAAAAAAAAAAACAAACAAAAAAACCCCACAACAACACAAAAAAACCCCATTCCCTACAGTTTTTGCTAAATATAAAGTTAGACTTGCACCTCCTTGGCATGAGGCAATCAGACAATTAGAAGAAGGCTGAAATATCTGCTTGAGACAGGGATTCCCCAGGGAAAAGCTAAAGATCATGCCAACTCAGGTTTGTGCTAGCAGGTTGCTACTGCTCCTTTAGTTAACAGAAGGCAAAGCTTAGGACAAGGATAAATTTTACACTACTGCCAGGATATACGTCCTCTGGTTGAGGACACTGTACATGCCATATGCTTATATTTAATTTATTCATTTTGATTTAAAATGCCAGGCCATTTAAAATGGGTCCAGTGCCGGGGGATTGGACCCAGCCAGCATGGGTTCATGAAGGGCAGGTCCTGCTTGACCAACCTGATCTCCTTCTACGACCGGGTGACCCGCCTAGTGGATGAGGGGAAGGCTGTGGATGTGGTCTACCTGGACTTCAGCAAAGCCTTTGACACCGTCTCCCACAGCATTCTCCTGGAGAAGCTGGCGGCTCATGGCTTGGACGGGTATACTCTTCGCTGGGTAAAAAACTGGCTGGACGGCCGAGCCCAGAGAGTTGTGGTGAATGGAGTCAAATYCGGTTGGCAGCCGGTCACGAGCGGTGTTCCCCAGGGCTCAGTTTTGGRGCCAGTCTTGTTCAACATCTTTATCAATGATCTGGACGAGGGGATCGARTGCACCCTCAGTAAGTTCGCAGATGACACCAAGCTGGGCGGGAGTGTTGATCTGCCTGAGGGTAGGAAGGCTCTGCAGAGGGATCTGGACAGGCTGGATCGATGGGCYGAGGCCAATTGCATGAGGTTCAACAAGGCCAAGTGCCGGGTCCTGCACTTSGGTCACRACAACCCCAGACAACGCTACAGGCTTGGGGAAGAGTGGCTGGAAAGCTGCCCGGCRGAAAAGGACCTGGGGGTGCTGGTCGACGGCCGGCTGAACATGAGCCGGCAGTGTGCCCAGGTGGCCAAGAAGGCCAACRGCATCCTGGCCTGTATCAGGAATAGTGTGGCCAGCAGGAGTAGGGAGGTGATCGTGCCCCTGTACTCGGCACTGGTGAGGCCGCACCTCGAATMCTGYGTTCAGTTTTGGGCCCCTCACTACAAGAAGGACATTGAGGTGCTGGARCGTGTCCAGAGAMGGGCGACGAGGCTGGTGAAGGGTCTAGAGAACAGGTCTTATGAGGAGCGGCTGAGGGAGCTGGGGTTGTTTAGCCTGGAGAAGAGGAGGCTGAGGGGAGACCTTATCGCTCTCTACAGCTACCCGAAAGGAGGCTGTAGAGAGATGGGTGCTGGTCTCTTCTCCCAAGTAACAAGTGATAGAACGAGAGGAAATGGCCTCAAGTTGCGCCAGGGGAGGTTTAGATTGGATATTAGGAAAAATTTCTTCACTGAAAGGGTAGTCAGGCATTGGAACAGGCTGCCCAGGGAAGTGGTGGAGTCACCATCCCTGGAGGTGTTCAAAAAACGTGTGGATGAGGTGCTTCGGGACTTGGTTTAGTGGGCATGGGTACTGGGTTGATGGTTGGACTCGATGATCTTAAAGGTCTTTTCCAACCTTAATGATTCTATGATTCTATGATCATTCTTCATAAATATATTTTTTTTAAACTAACACTTTCAAAATGGCTAATTACACCTGTGTATTCCCTGGGGATTTTCTTATAAAAACAATATGAAACTCAATTATTCTATGATTTCAAGTTGGTCTGGATTATTTTTCYAGCTTTCCAGACACAGCTTCTCACTTTCAGGTTTGATAGAATTTTTTCTCCCACCCTTTTAAGCACACACAGACAATCCTGCCGTTGCCTTCCCAAAGAAGCCGCTGAATCCCAGCTTCCTGGAAAGCAGGATCTGTGGCCACATATGTGTCAGAAAATAAAACAGACCAGGGCACACAGCCACGCTCTGGGCTTGGAATCAGCGAGCACGGTACAGCTCGTGGCTGTAAAACTAAAATCTTATCCCTCCAAAACAGCCTGGCCAGATCCAAACAGCCTTTTGGAAATGGTCCACCATCTCTCCTAACCCCGGAACTATGCTTAGGCATTATCTGGGAGAGTGTTAGCTGGCATAGGACAAAACTGTGTCACGAACAGTACCAAAAATGTAACAGTACAGTCACATGCCATACCCATTCCTTATTTAGTTCCTGCTATGARCATGCATCACGATTATAGTACCCAGTTGCTTCTGGAGAACATCATTTTTAGAAGTTAATTCCATAAGCAGCCAATGCATTTTAGAATTAGCGGGTCACCTTTTCCAGGCATTATAGCTTCTGGCTTTAGTATCACATCCTCACCTAGGTGGTTGTTTCTTTCAAATCATGAGAACAGAACCAAATAAATGTGTAGCAGTTGAGCATTTGTGTTTCTACACATATTATATGCAGCACGTGAAAATTTGCACTCTCTAGGTTTCRGACTTTTTTAATGTGTTCTGACAGACTGCAGACAAGCATCTGACTTCTTCATTTTAGCAAGCCTGGATTGCTGTCAATAGAATGTTAGCTGGTATAAAGCAGGCATAACTCTACTGACAGCATCCCTACGCACAGCAGCTGAGACTCTGCTTCTCCAAACTTTASCCACACTGGGGTGGTGGGCAAGGAAAAAATTCAAACACTTTACAAGATTAGTGTTTCAGGAACAAATTTGCTGTGTTTTTTCAGTAATTCACAAAYGTATCTGTATCTTCACAAATTTGTTTCTTTCTTCTAAATCAGAAATACCAACTTACTTAAAAAAATTATGCAAACCTGAACCAAAACCATTTACCCTTAATTTGCACAAAAAGAAACACAAGCAATAAGTCTTTGTAAATACAAGAGAGGCATACAAAAAATTTCCAAAGGAAAACACAACTGCCCTGGTGCAAACTGGATTAAGTATTATAATTATTAAGAATGACTGTGTTTAAAACTTTTGTTATGCAGTGTCACAGGGTAACAAAAAGTTACACTGACAGTACAAAAACACACATCCCTTTCACAACTGCCTGCCTACCRATCACCTGACTACATGCTTCTCCATTCCCAACTCTGCTTACCTTGAAGTAGTCTTAAAAACGTAATGGTATTGACAAAACTGCATATTATTCTGTAAAACCTTGACCAATCATTTATAGCTGTTGGAGTACTGGCTGCCAATCTGGTCCAGTGAGTCCATCTAATAGTCCATCTAATAACCATCTGCTCTGACCTAATAGTCCCAGACAATGAACTCCCACACCCCCAGTTACCTGGCAATACTTTAATCGCAGTCCCTAGAACTATAGGTACATTTTCTGTCTTTCAAAAAGATGAAAAGATGCCACATCTACCCCAACAGTGACGTGACACCAACACTCACCTAAAGATCAACACTCCAATTAACTAAAAAACTCTCTATAAGATCTGCCAAGAAAAACAACCAAAATCTACAGCACAACCAAAACCCTCCCACATAAGCAAAGTAAYAAATTTATTAAATCCCAGCAACGATAGCACTGCTGGCATGAGACAGACATCTGTGTCTCACAGATCTTGGCCTACATCCTATTCTGATGTTAAAAAAAAAAAAATAATAAACCAGCTTGAAAGAAAATGTGATTTCAGATCCAGAATTAGTATGGTGCTTTTGCTCYGTTCCCAGGATACCTATGGTGACACCAGAAAAGGATGACACTAGGAAATGACTGCTCATTACTAAGATCTTCATTTTCTCCAGCTCCCTTTGGACTCCTTGGCAAAATGCTTCGTTTCATAAGAAAGTAAATGTTTGGGTCAAAGATCTTCACTTTTCGCAGTTGTCAAAGAAAAAAGTCTCGTTTCCACAGGTAGATCCATTCTGCTGTGATTTCTAAAACATCTTGTGTTGGACTGAGCAAGAAGAGAGACAGCTGATTTACATGYCCCCATGTCAAATTGTTTCACAGCATCAGTAAGTAAAGGGAATGTACAAGGCTGACTAAAGCCAAGCAGATCAATACTATGAATCATTGACTCAGAGGTGGTTTTAAACGCACATAGAGGACATCAGCAGGCAGCATGACTGAAACTGAGAGTTCGAGACCATCCTGCACATTCCGATGCTGAATCAGGCGCCCATCGAACACCACCTAGTAACCCACGGCAGAAGCTGGGTGGAAGTTATTTAGAGCTGTTAATTGTCTTTGCTCTACGGAGAAAATGTGCCACTCATCAGTGGGAGGGCTATGCTTTTTGTCAGAATATGTCAAAGGAAGTCAGGTGACTCTTGCTTTACTGTACACTGAAAGTCACTGTTAGACTGCAGAGCAAGTGGGCACAAGGACTTCTCTAGTCATGGAAAGGCACCGAGATGTCCAAATTTGATTTCTGGGCAAGTCTTCAGAGAATCACCTGAATAGTCTGTTTTAAGGAAAACTGGAGATGAAACTTTTTAACACTGCAAAATTAAGCAACAAACTTAGGCATGCCTGCCTACATTCACTGGCACAAGGTGGGAGAACACCACACACAGTCATTCTTTAACCACCAGCAGGTTTGTGTCTGCAGTTTTGGAAGACAGCCTAATCCCCGAGAACTGGGATTTTTATCTTCCTTCCAAATCCATTTATATACAACTTCTCTTCAGAATCTCTCATCCATACAGAAAAGAATAAATTATTAGAAGAATGAAATGTTTTACTTCAGCGTCAGCTGAAGGAAATACTACCACAAACTCTGGTACTAATACCACATTAAACACAGAAAGCAGAATGTCTCGTACCGCATACAAGAGACGAAGCTACCTGAATAACCCCCCCCAATCCTYGTCTTGTGATTCTCTATAAAGCGAGTCATATGGCAACACTTTTCACCTTTTATGGGCAAAAAAAGAGAAAGGAAGTCAGCACCCCGAGCGGGACTGCATTGCCACATGAATCAAGAAGCTCAGAGCTGTACTACTACTCACTCATCCCTACCTCAGTGCATTAAGAATATATACCCTGAGAGAGGGATACCACGAATCAACTGCCYTTTACTTAATGCAGGTATACACAATTGCATGTCACCAAGTGTTTCATGCCGAACTTGTCACTAGAGAATGTATTAAAAACTAAAGGATAGAGTGCATTTGCTTATCTACCATCTCCTTTCTTTGTGTGAATGTCCTGTTGATAGCATGAGAACCTCTGCTTTGGGAAACAGCTGTAGTGATAGTATGACTCAGAGCAGCAATTAAAATTACAGTACCTTCTGCCTCATGTATTTCCATACGTGTCCCGCACCACCCTGGTGCCCACCACCCACACGCAGCTCAGCCCACCCTCCTTTTGTTCAGCAGCTCTACAGGACGGAGTCAGGGAAAGTTACTAATGATCTGACTTACCAAAAAAGCCAGACTTATCTGGCTTTTTTGAGAGAACTGTGGAAATTTCATTAGCTCAGCACTAGGGAAAGGTAAATGACATACAGAATTCCCCACGTAACAGGCAAAAAAGGAATAAAAGCCTTGTTGTTCTTCTATCAACAGAAAGAAATAAATAATTGTTTCTGCCTCAATAACTGATATTAGAGTTAAAAGCCTAAAACATGAGGACTCCTACCCCTAAACAGCTAAAGAACTGAGAAATTATAAGGAAACCCATTTCCTCTCCACGCACAGGCGACGGGATCAAGAATTTGTAAGAACGCCYATCTCCCGCCCCAGCACGGGCGACGGCGCGTGGGGCAGAGCACCACGGCGTGCACAGCCACCACAGCACGCCTGCACGCGTCTCTGCCCAGCCAGGGAACCCACCTGCCAGTCCCACAGGCACCCACCGCTGGCGCAGAACCRCTCAGCTGCTTATGTGCAACCATCCTGAGCTTTATTTGAATATTGCAACTTAGTATTTGACTGCTTTGTTTGGGAGTGATCCTGAAAACCACTAAATTCAATTACGCGAGTTATGCTTGCTGGGTCACAGCCCACGCATCAAAGTTAAAATACAGATAAGCATTTCCAGGGTCAGAGTCTCTGTCCTTAAAACATTACTATTTTTTTTTTTAAGGAAGGAAATAGTCTCCCTGGTTATCAGATCATTATCAGGTCAGATCATATGGCCAAAACAGCAAAGTTCAGTAAGGAGTTTAAAATAATCCCATCATTTTTTGAAGTCTAATGTTGCTCTTACACAGAAAATGGATTTTGTTAAATATATGTGTATATACATTTCTTATTGTTAAAGATTACCATTTGCTCCTTGGAAGCTTTGAAGTGTTACCAGTGTGTATTTAATTCTCTTTTGACAGACATTATTCCAGTATAAACAAGGAATAYTTCTTTAAATAGTAGTATTTTAACCTGTAGGTGTCCCTTTGCCTTATGAATAAATTAGAAGACACTGAATAATAGCAACCGCAAAAGTACAAACACTTTATTACGATTGTGGTGACTCAGACTGCCAGGATTTGGCAGCCCACAGTGTTCCTCAGCAGCAGAACAAAAGGGGACTTTTTTTGGCAGACTTACTTTTAGTTCAGTAAAGGACAACATGATACTGTCTGTGCCATAATGAATCAAAACCTCAGTAAAACAAAGGCGTAAGWAGTCAGACCCCAACCATTTTTTGTCTTACAGTATAAAAATGGACAAGCAGATTATCTATACTTAGGCCTCTAATATGTGAGCTCTCTCCCTGTCTTTTGGGAAAGAAACAAAATAAATAAAAGTAGTAAGATTAGCTAGTTGCAAAAATACTAATCCGTTCTACAGGCAACRTATTTTGAGAATAGTTCAAGATCAGGAAATATTTTCTATTTTTCTCTTGAATACAGGAGATGTTGATACAAAATAGTAAGTGGATTGTTTAATACCTTTTTAATTAAAAACATAAACCCTGTAGACCCAAGTATCGCACTCTAAGAAAATCTCTCAAGTATTCAGAGCATGAAACACATTTTGAGAGACTCGTCTTCCAGCATCCCCATCATGATCTCATTTGGAACAGCAAACCATCCCCACAGTAATCGGTATTACAGAGCTCCGCTGCAGCACAGCCTTGTGAGAGGGTGAGGGAAGTGCTCCAGTCCTACAGCACATTTATGCTTTAACAATAAAAACATAGGGAAAACGATTACAGAATATCGGCTCCCATTTCCTCTGCCGCCATCAATTATTAGGAAGATGATTACAGACTTATTTCCAGAAGCTTCCAAAGATGCCTACATCCGTCATGAAATCTTTATCTGAAGGAGTCACCAACAGTCTACAGATGATCCTTGAAGCAAAACACTCTGCAATTACAAAGCAACACAGTACAAGGAGGCAGACCAGGTATATGTGGGTGGGAGAAACTGAGACAAATGTAATGAGACAAAATTAGACTGTTCCTGGAAATAAAACGTAACAAATTTAATAATCTAGCCTTCTAAAATCTAAACAGGTTTAAACAACTCTGAGGAGAATGATTATAAAATTTTCCCCTCACCATTGCCTCCCTCCCCCAATTTCCACAGCATTAAATGAACTCCCRCCGAAAAATTAGGACCAGCAAATCATCTGTACCAGATAAATACCACTGCACATCTCTCATGGAGGCTATTTAAACATAATTCTGGAATCAATTTACTGGAGATAGGATCATATGGACCAGTTACCAGCAAGAATTTTCCTTATTCTCCAAAACCAATTCTGCTCCGTAAGTGGCACCATCACTCAGCATTTCCATACCAGCTAACAACTGACAGTAATGAATTTTTGCCCCACAGCTCCACACCACTATTAATATGCATGAGAGAAACCAGAAGACGAACTTTCTCCCCCCCTTTCCCAGAAAGCCATTAACTCAAGCTAACCTCCCAGTCTTAATCTGGGGCGGCTGCAAAATGAAAATTATAAYGATTGGGCTAGGTACCAAATACACTTGCAATAAAGAAAATAAAAGAGAAAGCAGGTTTTCTTTGAAATGTCTTTGAAAAACAAGAAAACATCCCCTTCCTCCCGCTTCTCAGTCTAACCACATTCAGTCTAGACAACAATAGTCTCAGGACACTACTGGGCTCAGTTCAGTTGCAGAGGCAAATAGTAGCACGCTGTCTTAAAACATCCTGCCTTCCCAGCAGGCGTTACTCCAAGCAGGACATGGGTCTTCTGGCCATCTTGCATCTGCTAGCCAAGCGTAGACGCAGTGGATGTCGTAAAGCATCTCAGCAAAGATGAGATGCCTGTGATGGACAACTGAATCAAACCAGGCTCAAACTGTGTTCTAACCCCAAAATAAAGAYTTTCTCCTGAAGGGAACCTCAGTCTTGCCGAAGTCTGGCCTTCATCCCCCCAAAATCTACTTTTTTCTTAGATTTACTAGTCCATATGAGACTAGAAACACAAAATGGACTCACAGGAGAATTTTAAACATGGCTACAATAAATTTGGGTATATAATAGAAACTAAAATAACTGGGATAGTAAGCAGGAAGCCATCTAACCTAATAGGAAACRAAGTTGTGAAGGTTGTACCTTAAACATCACCTATCCTGGAAGCTCAAGAGGTACCTATGTTATTAAAAAGGGTTGTAAAACATTCAGGCCTCCCCAGAAGCAAGATACAAAGTCATCCCTTTCACAAACTGATGAGGAAAGGAGTCATGCAATTTTGAAGTTTCGGATGAGAAGGCAGGAGCATGCCCCCAAGCACCATCGAGCAATTTAAGAGCATCAGGAAAGCAACCACAGAGGAAGTAAAAATGGGTGGTAGGCTCTTTCCAGGCGAAGAAGCTGGCTCACAATGACATTTCTGCATGCCAGGGTAGTGCCCTAACCCACAGACTATAGCCTGCCCTAGACTATTCCTGCTGAAGCTACGAAATGGAAGAATATTTATTGGATGAAAAGAATGAAACACCCATAGAAACCAGATTTCCCTCAACTCAGCTGAATGCCTTGATCACAGGGCAGGAGTCASTCTCCCTCTGGCCTAATTAATTACTTCTTTCAGTAGTTGCAGGTGAAATGAAGGACAGCTTATGACATGCTGGTGGTTACACTCTCCTGGGAAGAGGGAGATGAGAGCTCAAGTTACTTCAAGCTGAAAAGGGGACAAAGAATCAAGCCTCACACTTCACGGGTAAGGGATATAACTAATGCACCATCGAATATAAGGAGAAGGAGAGATAAACATCATTGCAAATGCTTCTTCCTTGAGTTTGGGTAAATAGCTTACACTTACTTCTTAGCAAAACAAGCTTTTCAAATCTTGAGGGAATATTCCCATCTCCAGATGCCAAAGGCAGTTAGGCAGGAGAGAGACGCCACTCTCCAGAATGGTCATGGTGGTAACAGCTCTAGATGGATACAGAAATGAAACTCTGTGCATCTGGTTTTCTTTACAGTGAAAAATACAGACAGCAGTGTGCTTTCAGATGTGAGATTTAAGAACATCAGCCTTAGCTTTGAGGCATCTAGTTGTAAAATAGGCCACTCAAATAATTTATGAATTCAGGCTGCAATTCAACAGGGAGAAAGATTTCCCCCCCAAAATCCCATAAATTATATATAAAAAAAGCTTCTAACAGCTACTTAAATTTGAAGTTAAACCTTTGTGTATCAGAGARCTATAGGAGAGTACAGAACGGCTGTTATCTAAAATATCAGTGTAAGTCTACACATCCCCTTGAAACCACCGAACCACCTCCACAGTGTTATTAAATTGTGCAGRCTCCAATGCCCAGATATGACTCAGTCACCCAGGGCTCAACACAGCCAAACCGGGGACCAAACTCAGGATCCCAGTATGCTCCATGCCGTGTCCTAGACATGACAACTCCCATGCGTACTGATGCTCTTCAACAGGTCTGAGGGACATACATTCATGAATCACATTTATTAACTTAAGACTTTAACCAAACCAGACTAGCACTTGTGATAGGCACACATTAACACCACAAGTTGCACTGCTACTGGAACCTTCAAAATGAACTTTTCACATTTTACAAACTTCACAAATTCCTTACACAGATTTACTGAAAAATAAGCCTCAGACTTACGCATTAGCTTCACCTTTAGCACTGCCGTTCATCCAAACCCGTGATGTTTAAAGTCAACCTGTACATTGCCACTACGAACAGCCCTACACAAGTATTATCACAGACAGGAAAAAAAAGGACAAAATGCACAAAGAAGTCCCGTAGAGCATTGGTTATGTAGTCTATTGGCAAGTTCATACATTAGACAAGAATATTTCAGCCATTAGCATGCAAAAGGAGTCATTCCTGAATTAAGGTAGGACTGACTGATATTTAACTCAATGTAAACATGAAGATACCAACCATGAGATTATTTCTAAACATTTAAAATCCACAATAATAAATAATACTGCTACCAGTTTAAATCAAGAACTTGTATCAAGCAGTATATAAAGACAGAAAATAAGACACGTTTCTCATTTTAACTGGAAGCGTGAATTGGAATTCTGTGAAAGCAGAAGAATGGTAAATTCAGTACTTCACAAGAATTAGGACCTGTACATCTCACATCATTCACATTGCTCTCATCATCATTCACACATGAGTGCATAGCAGCTTCTATTACAATTTTAATTTAAATAACAAAATTCAAATTTATGACTGCATTTTTTGCAACTCTCAAGCAGCCCCATATATTAAATATTTTAATTCATGCCTCTCAAACTGTTTTCTCTGATTTAATGTTACTGTTTTGCATTCCTAGATAACATGAGTAGAAAGCACTGCTGAAAGAATGATTGATAATACTGAAACAGATCCAAATACATACTGAATTCAGTACGGAGGAAACACTAAGAGGTTTTGGCTCCTTCAACTCGACATATATTATTAGTATGCATATTCCCCTGTCCACTGATGTTATAGGTCACATTGACATGCTCAGTTTGTCTCCAGGGATTTAATAGGAGACCTAATGATGTCTGGATTGCATACAGAATAATATTTTTCTGGTTTGTATAAAATGTGAACCGAATGATCAAGTTCATGTGCTACTGCGTGCATTATGCACCTAGTGCTAAAGAATGCCAGTGTTTCTACAAAACTCTTTTACAGTTCCTCTAAAAATACTAATTAAAAGGATATTTGGAAATACATCTAAATATGATTGATTAAAGAAGTCTTACTTATTTATAGTATCCGTACACCTATAAATATGGTATCTGTTAAAGTACGGAATTTTTATTAATYTAAAAATCATCTAGTATTTTTGACACACATTTTAAGCTCTCATTTTGTATAACACACATCATGTGGAAATCTGCAACATACTGCACATGCAAATCCTCAATGTCTTTGTGAAACTACCATACTGCTGAGGAAAAGATTTTTCAGCCTGACAAAACAGTGTAAAAAAAATGATGTCATGAAGACAAGCTAAGCACACTAACAATGAATTACCTTCCCAGCACTTTAAAATTGTCTCACTAGTATGGCGAAATGACATCTGCTGACAGTAACTATGCAGTAGTATCCAAGACGATCACCATTTTTCCTTTGTGAATTATCCAAGTATTTTTTTATTCTAATTACTGGTATACATTGTCTTTTTAATCACTTGCGGTTTGTTTATTTTCTGTTTTTAATAAAGAACGGAAGTTCACGGAAAAAACGAAGTGTCACTGCAAAAACAGGACAGGAGGGTAATGAAAAAGTACAGAGCAGAATACAATAAAATATTGGGCAGTCATTAAGAAACCATATAAATAACCCAGAGACCCTCGCTTATACTTGCCATAGTTTACATTTAAGTGAAACCTTAAGGACCAGACAGACTATACTATAGTGGTTCAAACTGAAGAATTTTATTCTTGTTACTTTATGCTTTTTATGAATTTAAGTCAAACCCTTCATGCTACTCCCATAATCTGTAATTTCATTTCCTTAAAACATTTTTTTAAAGTTTACCCTAGGAAAGCTAAATTCATGACTAGTAGGGCTTTATCATTAGTTTTTAATTCAGGCCTGGTGAGGTGGGGGGTAGGRGTATCAGAGGAGAGTGGAAAGGAGAATCGAACACAAATTACAAAGTTTATTCCTTAAAGAAATAAAGAAGTACATTGCTGATGTATAATTCTTCCTTACATGTTATAAAAATATAAAAGCATAACAGAGAAAAGGGAAGTATCAGCTTGGTTCTTCCCTGTGTAATATGAGTCGGGGTATTTCTGCAGAGCAGTGCTGAGCATGTGAAATTCCCTGCCCACAAGGCAACCTCATGTCACGACAGCATTTCATTCCAGATCTCCCCACCTAAGAGTTCATAACCAAAGTCGGTTTTTTTCTCCCTGACCTTGCAGATGGTGAAAACAGGAGAAGCAAAGCAAAAACATCCCTGTCCCCCTTAACTTACCCTTTCCCTGTACCCATGCAAACTGTCTTTAGGAGCTGGTAAACAAAAACAGAGTGCAAAGATCGGCTGTATGGCAATCAAAGGCTACCAGGAACAGGCTGGAAACCAACCCACACCACCACCCTTGGCAAGTTATTAGCAACACCACTGAAAGCATGTGAAGTTAAGAGTCTTGCTGTGTTGCCACTGAATTACAGAGCATTCAATTTTACACAGTGGCGTCATGTATTACMGAGACCTTAGCCTAACAAAACCCAAATAAATAAAACTAAAGCTAAAGGGTCTTGAGATTAAATCAGGGAGAAAATAATAATAGGAAGAATAGATGCAAGCGTGGTATCTGTTCACCGGAACACATCTCAAGATGGACAGAGATTCGAACAGCGAGATGAACGCAGTATTACAGATCGTGCTTTTCATCTCGTGTCTAGGTACGTCCCTCTGGAAACACCGCCTTTGTAGCACCCCGCATCCAACAACCACCAGCAGCGGGAATAGAAAGTTTTCGGTATATTCACAGCTGTGAATTTAATGCCCCTGTCTCCCCCCACTACAGCAGAGGCGTACTCACTCCAGCAAGGCACTACGACGGGTTCTTCGACGGGTATCCTCGGCCAGTGCTAGAGCCAAGCCAGGCTTCCCCGGGCCCGGGCGCAGGCAGAGACAGGTCCCGCACCGGCGCTGCCCTCCCCTGCAGCCGCGGCGGCTCCGGCATTCACCGCCCGGCAGCCAAAACCCAGCGATTTCCACCCTGCGGGGCCTGTGCCCGGCGGAAGCGTCTCCCCCGCCTGGGGCAAGGCCAACGGGGGAATCCCCGCGGGGGCTCGCACCGCAGCCGCTGCCGTTCCAAACGCAGCCGGTAGCCGAGGCGAAGCCAGCCCTCCCAGCGCTCACCGCCCCGGTGCTGCAGGAGCTGGCAGCGGTCTGGGGCCGGCGCTTTCCCAGGCAACAGTTGGCCGCGTCCCCCGGCGTCCCTCCCGCCACCGCCCCTCCACGCCGGCCCCCCCGCCAGGCCGCCCCCGCGGCGGCGGTGCGAGGGGTGACCCACGACCGAGGAGCGGGCACAAAGGCGGCTGCGAGGGCTCAGCGCAGATGGCAGGGGGGCGCGGRGAGCCCTCCGGGCGGAGAAAGCCCAGGGGCTGCAGAGCCCCGTCCCCACCCCGCTGCCGGCGGGGCTGATGCGGGAACGAGCGGCAGAAGCGGCTCAGCCCGCCCGCCCCGCAGCCCCCGGGCGGGCGGCGCCAGCCGGCCCCGCCGCGCCTCTCCCCCGCTTACCTGAGCCGCCCGTCGCCGCTCGCCGCTGCAGGGACCCTCGTCCATCCCCCGCGCCTCCCCCGCCCTTCAGAGACAGCCGCCGGCGCTGCGCGGCGCGGCCCAGCCCGGCCCGGCCCAGCGCGACGCTCGCAGGCCCGCCCCGCCGTGGCTGCGTGCGGCTCCCGCCGGCGGCCGGCCCCGGGCGGGCGCGGCTCCCTCGGACCCGCCTCCGCCGCCGCGGGCTGAGGGGGGGGCGAGGCGCCCTCCGCCGGGGGCGGGAGGAGGGGTCCCCGAGAGGGTGGCAGGCGGGGAAGGGGGGGCGGCGGCGCGGCTCGGAACAGGGGGAACGGGGACAAGAGGCGGCGGGGGAGAGGGGTCCCCCGTCCGCACAGAGTTTCCGCGGGGACCCTCGAGCTCCCCAGCCCGGCGGGTGGGGGGCCTGGGGGGTCTGTTTAGAAATGAGGGCAGGGAAACGTGCCGCTGTCACCCGTGCTGCACCGCGCCCGGGGACGCCGGCCCTGACCCAAATCCGCCCTGTTTCGCAGAGATCCCATCCCCTCGCCTCCCAGCTGCTGGGCTCTTTTCTTTATTCTCTTTTTTTTTTTGTGGGGGAGGGAGAAGGGGGCAGTGTGTATGTGTAAACGAGTTCAGCGGGACTGCAAATACATTTTGCATTTCTGGCTTTGCAGAAGGCAGTACTTCCTCAAGACGTCAAAACCAGATCTGAGCCCATTCACAGCTCGTGAAAATACTTTGTACTTCCTCTTGCTGTTTTGAGGGTTAAATAAGGTTAAAATTGCAAGAGTGGCTATGCTGCGCTTGGTTTCCCCCTTCCCCAAAAGCCAGCCTATGAGTCATTTACAGGAAGAAAGAAAAAAAAAAGTACAAGTTACAATATTGGAAGTACAGCATAGAAATATTTAGTTATTTGTTCATAGCAGGGTTTTGCTCGCTGAGCTCTTTAAATGTGAGGAGCCATGATGCTGACCACAAAGCCATCACAGCCAGTGACCCTGAGAGTTCACAGCTGCGTTCTGCCTGGGGCAGGCGTGTGGAAGAGCCTGTGCGCACCGAGAGGTGTGATTCTCATGAATAAGGCAAGTTTTGAAGCGCTGTGAAGCTGAGTGGTTTGGTAGAGCTGCGAGCACGTGGGGTCTGCTGCTGGCTTGACCCTCCGGCCTGTCACTCCCAYTGAGCAAGCATCCCAGAGCAGCGTCGCTTACACGCGTTAACTTCTTGCTTTTACCTAGGCTGGATCCAGATGTCCTTGAATTGTTCTTCTTTGGTCTGAAAATTCCAAATTTTCTAGTTAGAAAATAATTAGTGACGTACTTAGTCTATTAAAAGGCTTGGTGTCCGTTACTGTAGCACATATTTAATATAGCTACCCTTACAGCACCCAGCTTAGTAGAACACTAAGCTGCTGGCTTGCATTTTTTATCCACAAGTCTCAAAGTACCTTTTAAAAGAAGTAAATAGCATTGCTCCACTTTCAAGCGGCAAGAACAGTCACATGGAAAACTTGAACGAGGAGAGAGAACTGAACCTCAGATTCCCAGCTAGCAGCTTAATGTCCCCTTTTACTTATTTTTCTGGGGCAYGCCTTCTGACCGCTGTATAATGGACATGTCTTTAACTGCATGCTTTTATAAAAGAAGAGGCAGCTGTCACCCATCATTTGGAAATATTCTGACTCTACTAGTGCATGTTATGTATGCTCTCAGATTGTCTGCCCTGAATGATCAGGCACTTACCCAGAAGAGTATTTTGATTCTGGATATGAATAGTATTTAGGAGTTAGAAAAGTGCAACTTTTAAATCCTRCTGAAACAAAGGGACTGTTATATATTGATGAAATGAACTGTAGAACATCTACATAGAGTTAGCGTCATGTACTGCCATAAGACTGAAGTTGATCAGCCTGTAGGGGGAATGGCAGGCGAGTGACAGATTTCAGATTCTCAGCTTTGGATAATGACATTAGAGACAGGGAAATAATTGTTTAACTGGCTACTTGCATATTAGCCAAGCTACAGTAACTGTTTGTGCAAAACTGTTATCCCAGTGCTGGCGTGAGACAAGCTCAGTTTGAGGCACATGGGATAGGGTTCAGATTCCTCAATAAAGTCACCTCTAATCACTTGGATTCTGTGAGGAATCTCACATAGCGCCCAGTTTTTGCTTTGAAGAGGTGCAGGGTTCTCATAAAGTTCTGTCTCATCTCTACCAGCCCCATCCCAGTACCTCAAACACCCTAAAGTTTCTCAGGTGAAAGAATGTGCTTGCATATACACAGTGAATTGTGCCTCTAAATTTAGGTAAACAGACACCTGCATGTTCTTAGACATAATTAATGTGTCTAATCTCCCATTACAGTCAGTAGTAGGGTCCAGGTCTGGTGCTTTTATATGAGTGTCTCATACATCACAAGAAGCAGGTAGGTGCCTACAATCATCTGGTGGGCAACGCAATGGACCAGCCGCTAAGAGGCTGTGTCATCACAGCTCAAAGCTACCCCAGCTCCGTTGACCCAGGTCCTGATCCACAGGTGGGGTAAACAGAAACATTCAGGGCTTTTTGAGACGTCCTTGGGTATCTTGCTTGTTTTCTACTGCTCTCCCAGAAGCATCAGGTCTCCTGTAGGTCCTGTGACCCATGCAGTAGCTCAGGTAGCTCAGAGTGCCCATTGCTACACAAGTGAATCTGTCTTCACTACAGTGGAAACTTAGACACCTAGCTGAAGACACCTGCATACAGACATCTAAAGTTTAGGAGTCTGAACCTCACACTGAATCCCATCCAAATCGATTTGCAATCTCCAGTCTCAGGGGAATTAAACACATTTTATTTCACAGTTATGACAATGTATACACAACCAGTTGCCATGGCTCAACTGGGACATAGCAGCATAGCAGCAATCTCCCAAATTTTTTAGGTGCTGGCCTTATAACATCTGCCTAATTTGAATGGTGACATAGCAAATTTTTTTTTAAACAGGAATGATTTATAAAGTCATCTAAAATGTTGGCAAATATTTGAATTTTTATCTACCTGGACCAGCGTTGTCTAGTCTTCTGTAGAGAGTATGGTGCCTTGCAAGTCTTGAAACTCACAGCTTTACGCAGAATTGCGCTAACGATCATCTGGATGCAACCAGCGGCCTTAGAACAGATGGGAACATGAGTTTTTAGCCTTTGATGTTTAACTTGCTAAGCAGAACTGATGTATTTATCTAGCAGTTTTCTCAAGTATTACATGTAGGAGTTGATTTGTGGAATAAAAGCACATCTTTCTTAATGCTCATTTTAGCTCTGTGCAGACTGAAATGAAGGAGGTTAGYACAAAGAGCATTCTCAGAAAAGAAGGGGTTAGAGCGCAGTTCAGAGATTACCAGATTCAAAGGAAAGTGTCTTCAATTTCAGTGGCCATTGAAACAGCCCCTTAATCATCTCCTCAGCCTGAAAGTACTTTATTTTTGTGGTTAACACAGAAAAAAAGGATAATGCTAATGTATTCTATGAAGCAAATTATATGAATATTCAGTACGATCCTGTCATCACTTGCATAATTCACGGTACCACTGATATGGTTTGGAATTGTAGCTGCTCATCACTTGKGAAGACAAACCTCAGTGCTATTTTGGAATTTAGGGACATAATTTTCTTCTCAGTTATACCACTGAAAATTAGGAGTAAAACCAGTAACTTTTGAGACTTAATAAACCAAAAGAGGAGAGGAGGGAGTTAATCTATCATTTTACAACTCTGAATTGTGTCTGAAATTGTTTCCTGTGAGAGAATTGTGCTGTTGTGCTTTTGTCAGTATTTTTCTTTCCTCTCAAAGAACCAAACATTAGTAAGGGGGAAGAGAAAACTTCTGCATCTCAATTGTTGTAGATATCTTCATCTTAAAGAGCTTTCTTTCTCAGCATACATTCAGCCTTTATTGCAGTAAACCCCCAGTTTGTTTCTTGTATCAACTGATGCATGACGTTGATGATGCGTGCCAGCGTCCCTTTGCTGGCGAGGGACCAACCATGGCAGATCAGAGCAGCTACGCCACTCACCAAAAATACAGGAGGATCAACTGAACACAGCTGGCGATCTGACCTGTGTTTATCTACCTGTTTGGAAGCCAATATATAGGAAATATAATCCCCTTAAAAACACATGTACACACCTTGAATGGCACACAATAAAAATGTATTTATTTTATAYGTTAATTATCTTCATTAGGCATTCAATGCAGACTCATTTTCATTGTCAATCTKGCACAAACAACTTTACTCAGGAAATTGATATGATTAAGCTTTTGGTATAGGCTTTTAAAGATGTCGATATGCATGCATACAGCTTAAAAATAGTCGAGATTTATAAAATATATTGCTTAAAATAAAAATAAATTATATTTTTGTCATTTTTTAGCGATTCAGAATAATATACATTAAATAATGGGACTTTGGCTATGTAATTGTATAGGAATGTGGTTAGACCTTAGGACTTYTTTTGGGTATGGTTCTCAACTGTAACTACCTTATCCACATATACRTGGACAAAGCATAATAATAGTGTTCCTATACACTGATAGATGCTTGTTGTTAATGCTGTAGCACTGAAAAACATAAAAACAATTAGCAGGAAACTTACTTTTTGAATTCAAAAGTTTATCAAGAAGCAAACATGGAATATTTATTCATTCTGTATGCTGCTTCTACAATGAAGCTGMAGGGTATTTTAGTGGGATTACGTTGTACAAAAATTAGTTCAGATTTGCTTGAAATAATATTCCTATTGCAAAACAAGTAGTAACAATTTCAATAGCTCACTGGATATGTAATGTTTCATTTATCACTATTAATGTTAATAAGAAAATGTCTAAGTACCAAACTATTTTAAGCTGGTCGGCACAAACCCATTTTCATTTGCATCTAGCAAGATGTATCCTGGCAACCGTATATTTTTGGATTCGTAACAATTTATTCTATTCATTTTATGCAAATGAGGTAACCAATACTGCAAGAATAATGAGAATTCAAGATGGATAACTTCCATCRTTCAGAGCTATAGATAGATGACTAGGACTCTATGTGAGTCATATTTTTTTTTAAAGTAATCTATAAAACATTTCCTTCAATGTATCTACCCAGCTAAAATGTTTATCTGATATGATTCAGATACTTTTACTCCAAAATGGAAAGCAGTAGCAACCCAAGCTGTGTCCTGTGAAGTAACGATTGTCCCACACCACAGCCCTGCTTCTGCTTTGTTATTTTCTGAGTTGAAAATGCTGCTTTTTTTCCCAAACTCGCATAGGACTTATGGAGGGAAGAGGAAGAGCAGAGGCTCCAAACATTGACCTCATCTATGCGTGCTGACCTGATAACTTGATAAGCTAACACAGCATCTACAGCAAACACTAACTATAAGTGATATATGTGGGGTTTCTATCATATTGTGTGTGAATGTCATTGAAAGGACATTTTTCAGAAAGCTGTCTTCTGGTTTTGGGGTGTGTGTGTGAATGATTTGTGTGCATTTGCTATAGAAGGTGGTTTACAGAAACCTGTGTATCTTCAGTATATTCTATTATTATCAAAWCCTTTTTTGTTTGTTTTGAGAAGCTCTAAGGAGCTCAGCTGGGACAAAGCTCTGTTTATAGAAACGTACAGTGTATAATACCCTCATAAGTGCAGAATGTTTATAAAAATAATTAATTCCTTCTTTTTACTTGTGTTCTTCAAGAGCTTTCAGCCTGCATCAAAATCACTGAACCTGAATACTCTAACAGCCAGGCCTATATAGTTCCTTCTAAAGCAACAACAATAAATGAAATTTTCTGTAGCAGCATAGCTGGTAGACTGAACCAGAACCCTACCAGCTAGTCCTCAATGAACATGATAGGTATTGTTGTTCCACTCTAAGACAATAATCTTCCACTGCTGACCAGTAGGACTCAGTTATACCCAAAATAAATTCAAATTGGACAACTTATAATGGTCCTCARTCACTTTTCCCGTCCTTGTATCAGAGTAAAGTGTACATATAGCRAGAGTGGCCRAACAGTTTCTGAAGCAACTCCCGARCCACTGAAGTTGTGGCCTAGGACCCCTTTTTCAATTTGCCTTCATACATGGTACTGACCAACACGATATTCAGAACGTGCTTCATGAGATAACCACTAGAGCCTTCCTTGAGTACAACAGGCTCTGTCAAAGCAGAGGAGGACAAAGCTGATGAAAATGGAAATTTCAGCCATCTAATTTTGCCCCATTGCTATGTGGCAGTCAGTGAACTTAAGTTTGACTGAAATCTTTGTTATAGAGTTAAAAGGTCAGGACTCCAATTTGATGATGTATGAAGTGATGAGCAATTGTTACGGGAAATTACACAAGTGTGTTAAAGAAATGGTTGGGTTGCTAAATTAGATTGTTAGCTTTTGTAATAGGAAAAGCCAGGATTTGAATTGCCCATACAATCTCAGCGTGGATCCCAATACATATACATTATGATATTTTTGCAAACTCCATATACATGAATGCCTGATGTTTATAAACCRACACACACAGCCTCCGACTCAGCCAGGAAGCAGGGTAGGCGCCCAACTGGACTACATGAAAGTTATATTAAAATCTTGATTCTGATATTTTCTAATTCTTGACATCTTAACTTTGCAACTTTAAATACTGTATTTAATATGTTTTATGTATGCGGCACAATTATTTAAGRAACACATCCAATAAGATCTAATACCCTATCTTGCACGGAGTTTGTTGAAAGGATTTGCAGGATCCAGGCTCTCCTTTGTAGAAGCATTATGTTGTGAATGYTATGGTTGTTGTGGATGTTATCTTCTCAGTTCCGCTGTATTGGTAAAGGACATTACCACTCCCAGCTGTTTGTCAACTTCTTGCCTGTGTTTATTGTCCCCTAAGATTTGCTGGAATGATTTGCTAATACAGTCAAAATGCGACAGGTTAGATTGAACAGTTTAAGTAGTAGGTCTCTCCTGGGTCACCTCATTTTGACTGAACCATATTACAATATGCTCACCCTGTCAACTCTGCAAGAAGACATGAGTAAATGTGACAACTTCCAGCACAAGGTGGAGAGAGACGGGCAGGTTGTTCTTGGAGTGCGTGTCTGCTTAGCGCTCGGCAGACTTGAGGAATTCAAAAATTCTGGGTTCTCTCTTCCACAGTTATTTGGCTTTTCTGATRTAGCAAAAAACTTGAAGCACATACTATAAATTTTATTAAAGTCACTTGGATTTATCTGTTGTTTACTCTGTCAGAACAAATCTCAGGGTAGATATAAATCACTAGGTGTAAATCTAATGATTTTTCCTGCAGTGTTCTTTTTTCTCTTCACCCATGTTTCACAAATTGTAGAGGACCTATACTACATGCAAGGCAGTAGGAGACTGGATCCTTTCTGTTTTCTTTTCCATTTTTATTTGAGAACAAGTAGGATAAATAAGTTTAAAATTGTCTTACATGTTTTAGTCATCTGACAAAAAAACCCACATTCAATTAATTATTTTTTTTCACCTAAAATCTGAAAAATTAAGAATGGTACCGCTTTAAAAAGGAGTGCTTCTCTCTTTTAGTCAAAAGTTCAAAGAAAATTTAAGTGTAACAGCACTGTTAAAGACTCCATTTGAGATGGTGCCAACATGAAAACAATTTAAGTCCTCTACAGTCTAGGCATTCCAAACTTAGACTATCATTTGTCTAGTTTGTAATACAAACAGCACAGCAATAGAAGTGTTAGGAACATTGAGATAATGCTTTCTTCACTTCCCAAAAATGCATTATTCTTTTTCTGTCTTATTAGAGTTGGAATAATCGTAGCCCATATACCATCCTCCTGCTAGATGATATTAAAACTACTTAAAAAAAGTTAAATGTCATTATTATTAGTAAACTAGCTCATCCTTTTCTGGCATCTAAACTAGGAAAGCTAAACACATTCTCCTGAGTTCTCTAAATAACCATTACATCTATTCTTACAAGCATTGAGTCTATATGTAAATGAAATAAAATATTACTAATCTGAAAGATAAATACAGTGGTAATTATGAAAAGTCAACAGTCAGCAGTCAAAGCAGATGTTTATAATGAACAGTAATTAATGCTGAGTCAATTATAAGGATAAATGGAAAGTTCATTTATATGGGTGAAAAAAGACCTATTTCCACATCAACTTGAACAATCATAAGATCACAAGGTCACAAAATAATTCATGTTGGAGGGGACCTCAGGCAGTTTCTAGTTCAACCTCCTGCTCAAAGTATGGTCAGCTGTGAGATCAGACCAAGTTACTCCGGTGTTTATCCAGCGGGTCTTGAAAACCCCCAAGAATGGAAACTGCACAACCTCTCTGGGCAAGCTGTTCTACTGCTGACTGTCYTCGTGTTGAAAAGGCTTGTCCTTACATCTGGTCTGAACCTCCCTTTTTTCAACTTACTTTTTCAACTTTTCAACATTGTATCTCCTCGTCCTGCCATACATCGCTCTGTAAAGCCTTGCCCTGTCTTCTTGATAACCTTCTCATGGGCATTAGAAAGCTGCTGTTTGTTAGTTCCCCCCTAATAGTGATATACAATAGACAGTAAGTCTTTGCCTCATTTTTCCCATCAACTGCTATGAATAGGAAATAAATATCTTATTCCATCTCACTTTCTTCTGTTTACCCAATAATGCCACYTCTCCTAATTCCCTGTCCCCCTCCCTGTTATGTCTCCTGGGGTTCATTCACCCCAAAGCCCCCAAAGCCATCTTACATCATGATGTTGCCTTGAGTTTTTATTCTAGGGAGAGGAGCTCCTTGCTTACCAGTAGTGACAAGAATTTTCTGGGAGTCAGAAAGAGTGTCTCGTTGCGTTGGCCTTGCTTCTTGTAACAGTCCTAGTTAGACGTCCTGCAGTTCTATCTTGTACAGTTGTTTCAGCTTTGTCACTGTGGTGCAAAACAAAGTATTTCTCTGACAACACGATATGCAAACAGTCTTTTCTAGTTCATCAATAGGTGGAACAGAAAGCTGTTTCTCCTTTGACAAAAATTATGTTCATTCAGTTGTTAGAAGGAACAACCGACCAYTGAATTGTAGAACAATTAATTTTGCGTAAGACAAATGAAACTCATAAAAAGCTTTTTGTTGGCTCCTTATAGATCTCATAACAGGAGTGAAGCATATTTTCTGCTTTAAGTCTTTCAGTGCATTTTCTACATTTCTTTGCTTACGAGAGATGGCTTGCTGCTGCAAGTATCATTTTTTAAAGGAACTGTAGGACAGGATGCACTGAGAGCTGTATCTCAGTGCAGCCTTAACAAGACAATGTCTAACTGCACCACAGCTTCCGTCAGGACGAAGACAGAAGAAAATCATGGATGAAGATTGAAAAAGCACTAAAAAATTTCCCGGATAAGATAGGCTCTATGTCTCAAAGATGGCAGGGGAGAAAACAAATAAGGTACCTGTTCTTGTCATCATTACTAGATCAAATCATAAGCAGATCTATCTTCATGGTAGAGTTTGAAATTCAGTTACAATCTGAAAAAAATGTGTGACTTAGGTGGGTGCTGGTCTTCCTAGTACTGCATGCAGAGCAGAAAGGACCTCTGCCTTTTGCTGAGGTTCAAGGTGAGGGAATGAATTTCCTTTCCGTGTGTTTTATTTGTGCAACCAGTGATTACAGATGATATTTTCTTTATCCTGAAAGTTCAGCATTAATAGGGAAAGCCATGCAATGAACACACAATGTGCCATTAGAGCTTTTCCTTCCCAACCATTGGTTTGTATCACCTTTTGTACTGAACTGTACTGACTCCTTCCCACCAGGTAAAGCACAGTATAAATAGGAGACTTAAGGCAAAAGAGTCAATGAGGTAATTAGTGTTTTATTCAAACAAGCAGGTTCAATTCATGCAGTACCAAATAAGCATTTCCAGCTCTGCTTCCCTGACAATCTTCACTATTAATTGAGCACATCTTGCTTGCAGTTTGCTGAATAGCACAAAGATGACGACATGGGCCATGCTGCTGCACATGGCTTGCAGTCCATTGATTACCCTACAGCAAATCGAGAAAAAAGGGAAAGGATTAAAAGTTGTATTTTAACCTCTTAACAGCCATGAAACTTACTGACTTTAGGGTCTGGYTCAGGGTTTCAGTGTCTGGCAGTCAGCAACTTTCAGATCTGTAAAGGGTTCCTCTCTTCCCGAGGGTAACTGCCTTGTGAAGCTCAGCAAGARGCACAGATATGCATATTCAGTGCTGGGTACAATAGCTCCATTCTCACTGTCAGGTCAGCAGTCAAGTTCAGTGTGACTTCTCCTTCTGTCTCTGAATCAGGACTTTATGGAAATGCTGAGGATTTTTAATAAAGCAACTCTGCTGTGAAACAAATCTGCCCTTCGTGACAGCTCTTTGCTAAGCAGCACTAGTGCAGAGCTTATTAAGTCAAAATTTTAAAGTTCAAAGGCAGCATCAGGTTTCAGTAGGCGTCCCTCCTCATCTGCTCTTCACAGCAATATAATTTGTTGCCACCCATATTTTTATTACACAAGTAACATCCACATGCTCTTGCTGTTGTAACACTCGGTGTATGTTAGTAACTAGTGAACCATTCACACATTTTTTCTCAAAAGCTAAAACTTCAGATCCTTAAACTGATTTTCAGCCTTTTTGTACCTAAATTTAGTTGTACTCCATGATTTCTAATCAATGGCAAGCTCTTCCATAACCCTGGAAATGATCACTTTCAGTGATCGATATCACTGTGCAAAATTAAATTCATGCATCACAGAGCAAAGAAGAATATTATTCCATGACTCGCAATTCAGTCATTCATATGAGCTGACTTATGGTCAAATCTTGCTTCACAGAATATAATTTCTCATGTGGGTAGATTCCATCCTTTTAAATTTTACTGTTATAGCCTTTGCAAAAGAACTGTTGCAGGTGATTATAATCTTGAGTGAAATCAGCATCCGAAATATTTCATTTTTAAAACAAAAACACAAAGCATGCCATTTCTGGCAACACTCACACATTTTTTTCCCCATTATTGTTACTGAAACCCTAAAAACCACTTAAAAAAAATCTTTGCACCAATTCATGGGAATTTCTCCTGGTTTTATACTAATTTCAGTGCTTTGAGTTGCAATCATGTGGAGCTCAGTTTTTAAGTGCAGAGAGCTTGTAGTAGTGTTAAGTGCATGGAAAATGATTTCCTTTAAATGACTCATTGTTGTGGTGCCTGCCCGTGGACAGAGTATCAGTCAGCCCTGCAGTTCCCCCGTCATTGCGAATCCAGCCACTGGCTTGAATGTGGTATTTCTAACTCGGAGACTGGGTCTCTGGGTCCATCTTTGAGGATTTATGAATACAAACTTATTCCTTTCCTTCTTCATCCCATAGTAATCCTATAGATAGCTGCTGAGGATCATTGTCCGATCTCCCTGGATGTTTTTCTGCTGACTGGGAAACCTTCCTCAGCCACTGCCAGAAGAATTAAGCTTCACCCATAATTAAAAGGTTTTGGAAAACAGTTTTGAAGACAGCCAGGCCTCTCAGTGAGTGGGATGCAGGGRGTAAAAAAATAAAAGTTTTTTTTTTTAATAATTCAATATCATCTTCTGGGATCAATTTCATATGTGACCAGTGGACTCAATGGCAGCTGGATGGGTGTATCTGAGGAAAGGATCTAACTGATATATTTTTTCCAGGGTAAACTCAGCTATATCTTTTTTGTTATTGTTGTTCTTTGTCAGAGTTTCCATTTTCTGTGCAGGAAGTTTTCACCAAAAGTACTTTGGTGTCTGAAATGGTATGTGGCATATCATGAGAGGTGACAGTAGAGTAAATAGGATGCCTGTTAACGAAAGTGAATTTCCTTCTACACAGTCATTACTTTTGTCATGCTAACTTTCCATATCCTGTAAATATGAACCTCACCTTGCGCAGGAAACACATGTGCACACGTTCTTGTCATTGAAAAAAATGATAGAAGGCAAAGTTAGCTGGCACTGAACTTTTAAACTGCAATGTTTGTGAAAAGTCCATACCAAGAGGAAATTCATATAGAAAATATGAAGCATGAAGTTGTAAAGTAAGAGMTGAAAATGAACAGTGATATTTATTAGATCTTCTTAAATAAACCTGAGCATTCTGATTTCCTTTCCTTCAGGCTGCAGCCTTTTCTTGTGCATATAATAGAACCTAAAAAGACTCTAGCAATGAGAATCCATCTTTGAAGTCTTACAAGGTTTATAATACTGTACCTACATAGTCCTGTAGTTGTTGAGGGCCAGTTTATGTTAGCATAAGCTGATATAGCTCAAACAAAATTAAAGGAACTGGTTGTGAATTACTTGCATGTGTAAAGTAACCTGTGTTTCTGCATATACAGAAATATTGGGACCATTTTACAGAGCAACAAAACCCCATCACTTCACAAACAATTGTTCTCAAGGGAGACGTTTTATAYCTTGCACAGAAAAGCATTGCACAGATTGAGTTTTAATGAAGTTTGGGAGTGGAACTTCAGGGAGCCAAGGGAGAATCTGACGAAGAAAATCTCTGATAGCTTTAATTGCAGAGAGACTGCCTGCATGCAGTAAGGACAAATGTGATTCTTCATCCCTGTTTTCCCATTCACAGCTGGACGCGTTAGGGCTATGCTGCACTATGTGTACTTCAGTAAGGGATAAGGGCTGTGGTGGCCTGGATAAGTTGCTAAGAACAGCAGTAATGGGCCGGGAATACTGACATAGCCATAGCAATGATACATGTTATGAAGGAAAGAGAAAGAGGAAATCTTACAAGGTATTTGACAAAAATGTAACATGATTATAGAAATTTACCTTTCTATAGCAGCTGTCATTTCAAAACATATAGGTGATGCCTGTAGTGATGAATGCAAATTGTGGTAATTGGCACTGAAGCTGAAATTTGATGGCTTAACCTGGAAAGGAGTTCTCAAAATCCCCACTTTATTTCACAGATTCCTCAACATTTCATCAGTAGTGTTTCCTACAGCTTTGATTTGAGCCTTTGCTTAAAATTGCTGCCATTTTAGAGCAAGCATCTACACCCTTATTTCACAAATTAAGCCCATTCTAGGAAGCAGAAATAGTTACTCTGCTTCAATCATGTGAGGGGCACAAACTGTTAACAGATACCTGGTGCATGCCCAGGGCAAGGCACAAGAGCAGAGCTCTACCTGGCCAGCCTGGCTGCTCCTTGTGATCGAAGCTGCCCTTGGGTGTCCCGTGTAAAGGAGGTGGACTGTTGAGCTTGTCCCACTCATTTTCTGCAGAAGACGCCTTGGGAAGGTCTGGGAATTTCTGCGCTTCAAATGATGCTCAGGGAGCAGCAGGAGCAGGGGCTGGGCAGGGATGTGGAGAACCGAGGGTGCCCTCGCTCCCCCAGCACATCCCCCCAGCCAGAGCCTGGGGTGAGGGACCAGGGTCAGCCACGGCCCCGCAAAGGCCAAACCCCCCTCCCATGATGTTTTAATTATTTTGCAACCCTACCCCTGTAAGAAATTTTAATTTTAATGGAAACTAGGATATACTAGGCTTGAGCAAAAAGTTTTCTAAGAAAAGCAAAGCTCCTAMATTCTGTCTTCTCACTGGTTATGTCAGAAAACAGTAATTATTTTTCTTAACAGTTATTTAAAAATCCAGTGACCCTTTTTAGTACAGGTTTGTTCTGAATCTTCATCAGAGGCTGGCATTTCTGGCAGTCCAGCAATGTCTGTTGGGACATTTCATCGCTTTTTACCTCAGAGATCCATATGTGGCACTACAGACATTCAGATGTACCATGGGATCTATCACAAGTCAAATGTTTGTAGACATTTGTAAACATACAGGTCAACTCTTGATCAAGCCTTGCATGGCTTTTCTTCTTTATAGGTATATGCTTTCAGTGAGCTTTTGTTTATAAGCATACTGAAAGAAAAGTAACAAAGTGTAGGGCTCATGACCCAACTGCGACCAGAGGTCACTTGAGAGAAGGCTTTGCTGTTCAAAGAGCTGGCAAATATGGGTCTTGGCAGCTGCTAYGTAAGAAGTTCTAAAGAGCCCTTACAAAAGATCTAGTGAAATAGGATCTTCTTTAAAAAAAAAAAAAATTACTGCACATACTAAAGTGCTGATTGTAGGAAGCAACATTAGGAACATTAGATATTTGTGTCATAGTCAATGAGTATAGCCCTTAAGAGTCATGGCACGTCTTTAAAATGTCGCTTTTTTTTTTTTCCCCCTGTTGGGACGCCTTGTAACAAAGTCAGACCAGTTATGGTAGCACGCTTAGGCTGCAGGATGTATTCATTCCAACTGCGACAATATTTGTAAAAGAACATTTCTGGGAGGTCTACTGGCTTATTTCAAGACGATCTTTTTTATAGAGACCGTCTTCATTTGAATACTTGTTCAGTGTTTTTTTTTCTTTGTTGCCTTGTTTTTTCGTGGAAAATCTAGGGTGCAGAATTCAAGACAGTTAAAAAATWGCAATATTCATAACTTTCTCAGAGACACAATAGTTATAGATAATACAGAATGCATGGAGGTACAACAAAAAAAACCATATTACAATAATCACTAATGTGCTTTAAAAGTAAAGCAAAAAAAAAGTCCTAAGCCTCATAAAAGCACTTTTAATAAAGATTCACACCTCCCTGACTACTGCAAAACACGGGTTATTTTCTCTATCTCACTTTCTTTCCTTTCTATGAAACTTCATTTTCTGGGTCTCCCTGTTTTCAATTCATGTGAAAGAGCAAGGTGTTAAACTTTGATCCATTACTATGATGTCCAGCTCTTACAAGTTCCAGGCTTAAGGGATGGGGAACAGAACCAAGTCACCCAACTGAGAGCTGCCAAAGAGAGTAGTCTTCTCATTATGAAGGCATACAAGCAAAGATAAACGATAATGACATAAAGGCTTATAAAACACAGTTTTAATGTAAATATAGGAACATGTGTATTTATGTAAGATTTAGATTCTAAAGGTTTCTCTCATCCTTCATCTGACTAACTTATAGATGCTTCACAGCCCTCTGGCTAAGGATATGTATGTACCTCCTTCAATATTAAACCTTCAGGCTGCACAAGAGCTGGTACTTATCTGAACTCTGGTGCAGTTCAGAACTGCGTTTGAAGGATATTCAGATTCAGTCCTCCATGTCTTTTCCTTCTTTATAGACTTCTTAGTCCTCAATTCCATCAGGAAGGTGTTTTGACTTTCCTGTCATTACATGGTTGTTCAGCCCCTTGAGTTTTAGAAACATGATGTGCTTTTGTCATGGCCACATGCAGTTATTAGCTGCCTAGTCATAAAAGTGGCATTTTCTTGACACTGAAGCCAGTTTGACAGTGAAGCTTACTCATCCTTCTCATTCCTGCTTTCTACTCCTTCTTCTCCTCCTGTTTGCTGGACTTTCAGATTATGCCCGTTATTTTTAGCTCCCATAATKTGACTGATCTGCTTACAATGCAATTTCACAAGGAATTGTATTTGCGCAACCGAAGATTTGATGAATTGGGGGAAAAATGAAGGTGATTCTTCTATGCTGAACCAAGCATTTAGTAAAATATTAATCCCAGCAAGGCCTTATTGGACTCTCAGTCTTTCTTTAGAGGATATAGTAAGTTTAGGTTTAATACTTCTAGCACCACATCAAAATATAATGAACATATCATAATAATAATTATTCTAGTACAAACCAGCTGGGTAAGTTCAAATCTCTTTTAATGATTAATTTTTGTGAGGCATGGACCTTGCAGTGGTGAGTTTCATGCATAGTAAGTCATTGTCTATCTGATYCACTTTATGCTGCATCAAATGCTTGACGTTCTCGCATGTTATAGAATCATAGAATCATTAAGGTTGGAAAGGACCTCTAAGATCATCAAGTCCAATTGTTGACCCAACACCACCATGCTCACTAAACCATGTCCTGAAACGCCACATCTACACATTTTTTGAATGCCTCCAGTGATGGTGACTCTACCACTTCCCTGGGCAGCCTGTTCCAGTGCTTGACTACTCTTTCTGTGAAGACATTTTTCCTAATATCCAATCTAAACCTCCCCTGGCACAACTTGAAGCCATTTCCTCTTGTCCTATCACTTGTAATTTGGGAGAAGAGACCAACACCCACCTCTCTACAGCCTCCTTTCAGGTAGTTGTAGAGAGCGATAAGGTCTCCCCTGAGCCTCCTCTTCTCCAGGCTAAACAGCCCCAGCTCCCTCAGCTGCTCCTCATAAGACCTGTTCTCCAGACCCTTCACCAGCTTTGTTGCCCTTCTCTGGACACCCTCCAGCACCTCAATGTCCTTCTTGTAGTGAGGGGCCCAAAACTGAACACAGTATTCGAGGTGCGGCCTCACCAGATTCTTTATGTTCAGCATAAAGATGGCAGAAAGACATAAAGCCAACATAAATTTTGTGTCATATGTTCAAGACTAACTGTGAAAGCATGACTATCTGCCTGTTCTTAATCCAAACCAGTTTAAAATTCTTGGTTGATCAAAAAATGCTCAGTCAAGTATTGATAATCATATACCTATTTTTCTCAGTGTGAAACTCTTCATATGTTGAGACTTATAAATAATAAGAACATGTGAAATGACAATCATACGTCATACAAGTATGTAAGTAGAATTAATCTTTCTGGCTTCTGACAACCCCAGACACTGTGGTAACAAGTCACTTCAGAAGGAATGTAACTCCTCCCTCCAACTCTGTCCTTGAGGGATACCATATTACATGATTCATCTGACCTAACTTTAGATGTCTGCATCTGAGCTAGCCATACTTTATAGACAATGAAGAGAAATGGACATGTGATTCATCTGACCTATTTTAGCCACATACTTTAGGATGAGTTTAATTGCAGTCTAGAAATGTGTCATAGTGTCCTTGACTGTAAAATTAGTCTACAGAGACCTGATCAGATGAAGATGTCTAAAATAGATKAATACCATTTAAACTATCTGAAAGCAGAGACCATACTATGTAAGACATTCCACAAAGGAAGGGGAAAAAAACCAATTTGGATCTTAAAGCTACTCAGTGCAGGAAAAATTGTAGGTGTCAGGTACTTGCTGAGCCATTTTTGTGTTGTAAAGGGATTCGTAAAGACAAAATATCCTCCGTTCACTTGCTCACACATAAACATCCACTGCTTTTTGAGATGCCTTGGGTATTTGAAACAATTGAAGAGGTTTGTCAAATACGACATAGGTGATCCAGGCCATTTTGGAGTGGCAGATAGGGACCAAGTCAAACACTAAGACATATCAAACAATCCTAGATGCCAATGTGTGGGCAACCACATAGCTCTTTACTGTCCTTGTAAAAAGGGTATTTAGGGTGGGATTCAGCTCCAGATGGAGACACCTACCTGTAGGAATCTGTATGTGTGCTTGGTGTCTAAAGATCTTGTTACAGTCAATAAAACTTAAAGCTTGATTTGGCCCCTGCATATAGGTAGGTAATGGTGTATGAGATGCCCAGAGCATTGTACCTTGTCCCCAACAACCACCACAAAACCACAAGTCCTATGTAATTTCTTAAATAGCAGCAGGTGGCAATTTTTGCAATGACTGAATTGAGCTGAGGATGACCAGATCTGGATTTGAATCCCATTCCTATATTGTGCCACTCAGTGTGGCATAAAGGAGAAATAATATTTTATAAAGTCTAAGCAATCATCTAATGTAAAATTTATTTTTAGAATTATTTAACAAGACTATCCAGTTCAGAGAAGACTGTCAATGAAAGAGACTTTATCAAGTAAGGTAAATGCTTCCAGGTTCCTGTCCACCATAACTGATTTCTATTGTTCTGTATGTAAGATCATATATCAGTTTGTATCAATTACACGTTGGCCTCAAATGCTACCAGGTCAGCATGTTGTTGCTATACATCTACTTTGGCACATTTATGAATAAATGAATCTCCCATGACCAATATTCTTTCTTCAATAGCATTAACTTTATTATGATGGCCAAATTCACACCTTTTTAAAGGCATTTGGCCCGTTACTGTCCTCTCTTTATTGTTTGTGTTGTAGCATGTTCTTTCTGTTGAAAATGCTTTTAGTGACCTTAAAGCAGAGTATAAAAATGCGAAAAAGTCCAATTTTCAAGTCCCATAAATACACTCTTYTGTTTTTAATATCCAAAATATTAGTTTCCCATTTTAAGATATCACCTCATGCTGCCTGTACATTTTATGATCAATGTCATGAATTACCAGAAAGATTTAAATCTAATTTGTGCCATATTTTATAACACCTGGAATACAAGTTATTTCTAGATATAGTTTATGCTTGAGACAGTGTCATACAGACCACAAGCATATTTTACATAAAAGTGTAACACAACTGAATACCCCATAATCCAGAGATTTCTACATTCTGCCATCACTGACCTCTGAAAAATATCAAGAGGTGAATATTACAGGTGAAAACCTTGCCCACACAGTAATTTTGAGCATAAATAGCATTTGAGCATAAGTAAATCCTAGGTATTATTCTCACATGAATAGTGAAAAATAATAAGCTTTATGAGGGTCATAAAYCCATGGCAATATTTATTCCCCTACTTACTGTGATAATAAAGTGATCACTAAATAAAGATTCAGATCTGGCTTAAAATTTATTCACATTTGAGGCAATTTACTCTGTTACTGCAAGTGCATATTATAGATCTTGTTGCTTAGAGACATGACAAGACTGGACTATCTGCAGAATAGGAACACACTACAAACATATATTTCAGGGTCCTGAGCCAATCTTCCAAATACTGTGCCTGTTTTTCCCCCCGTCCTGTCTCTCCTCCCTTCCCAGGAAACACATAAAGATCTGAGCTGAGAAACCCTTTGCCAGGATTCACCTTTATCATTCATTTCCTGACTTGAATAGATTAAAATACCCCAAATCCCTCATCCTCCTCCCCTTTTTTCCTGTTTTCCTCTTCCATGAAGGCTGCTAAAATAATGTCTGCAAAGCTTTTCCTCCTATAGTAGGGGTGAATGGACCTTTGATCAATGGAGTCATAGTTTTTTAAGACTGCCTATCCCAGTGCACTTCACCATGGCAGGTGGTGGTGTGGGTGTCCATCTCTTTTCCCAAGTAACAAGTGATAGGACGAGGAGAAACGGCCTCAAGTTGCACCAGGGGAGGTTTAGATTGGATATTAGGAAAAATGTCTTCACTGAAGGGGTCATCAAGCATTGGAACAGGCTGCCCAGGGAAGTGGTTGAGTCACCATCACTGGAGGTATTTAAAAGACGTGTAGATGTGGCACTTAGGGRCATGGTTTAGTGGTGGGCTTGGTAGTGTTAGGTTTATGGTTGGACTCAGTGATCTTAAGGGTCCTTTCAACCTAAATGATTCTATGATTTTCTTAAGAAGAGGATGGAAAATGAACAAACTAATACTTTTTAGAAAGGCTTCTTGCAATGCTTATGAAGTTTGATGTTTCTTTGTTGAGGTAATATTGCTGTACATGCAATCTTATTTTGTATCTAAACATTTTCTTTTCTTGCATGTTCCAAATACAGAAATAGAAAAAATAATGGTAATATTTAAATAATCCAAAAAGGGATGAATTTCAGAGATTCCTTGAAATTCATCAGGGACTTTCCTATTATCTTTGGCTTTATGTGAAGACACAGGTCTACTTGTGATGAGTGGCAACTCAAAACTCAGAGACAAATGTCCCGGGCCTGTCTTTCAAAGATCTGCCTAAAAAAATATTGTAGCCAGTTAGACATTTTCCCACAAGTAAGAAAGTTTCCCTTCACCTGTATTGATATAAAGACAGGCTGTATATTAATTGTGTGACATGCTCCCCAACAGGACTTGTATGTTGAACTTCAGACTGCCAATCAGACAGAAACTTAATGGCCTACATTTTCCCACTGAAGTCAGTRGGAATGAATGCCTTCTTCCATATGCCTTTGGGAACAACCTGTTACCTGAGGAATGCAGACGAGGTGTAGGACATGCCCTCACGGGTAAAACTGATCTTGACATTCATGCAGGAATGTTGAGAAGAAAGCTACCTGAGCTTTATGGAGCAACCGACTAATAGAAAAGCCACAACTTTTTAGGTCTGAATAAGCATCAACTGTCTTAAGTTTCAACCAGCAATACCAAACTGAGTGTATTGGGTGTGCCTGAGAAGCTCTTTTGATCCTCCTTTCTCCCAACATGAAACAAATTCCTGTTCCCCAGGATCAAAACTCACTATTTTGTGTCATGCTGTTGTTGGGAAGCTTGGGTAAAATAATTTTTAGGGCTGCGAATAATGTTAATACACACATTCTGCACAAGTGGCCATGCTCTAGAACTCCTTTCTCTTGTAAAATATCTCTTTTCTAACCATAAAAATCAGGGTAGATAAATTTTATCTTTCAAATAAAAGAAAAAGATGGAGAAACGCTGTGGGGACAGTTAAGTATTATTTCCTGTACCTGAAGACTTGCAATGAAAATTTAAATTCTAGGTAATCACGTTGATATGTTCTTGCTTAATCTGAACCAGACCAGMTGTATTTACTTCCAGTGCCTGTCTGCCTCCTGGTAACATTGGGGCAGATGTGTCATTGCTGAATGAGTTCTACCCTATTTCTACTGAATCTACTGTTTAGCTAACTTTTTATACTTCTTGTTCATTGATTACAATCCTTTTTTTTTGTAAGCCTGTATATACATCCTTTACTCTTTTTATAATCTCTATTAACCTATTTATTGTTTTAGGACACCACTTAGAATAAATCAGGTGGCATAAAACAGTGCCATCTTGTGGCACTCATTAGTTGTATAGATATTTCCCGATTTTTCAGTTATATTTCTTTATAAAGGCAACATTTTCAAGAATGTTAATTTTTGTTGAGACATAATTAGCATCCCTAATTTTAAGGTGTTCAAGATTATTCTTGAAGTGTTGTCCAAGAAAACAGCTAAGCAAAATTTCCCTGTTCACCCAGGAACATTTTTGAGATCTTTTAATTTCACTTTTGACAAAAATTGTCATACTTCTCAAAAAGAAAAAGACCCCTACCTCTTCTAAAAGACATTTCGGGATTTGAAAGTAAGCAAACTGTCTAATCATGCTATGAAAATATGTTGTTAAAAGAATAGCTTGACAGGTTGCCCTGATAAAAATGGGGTTTATGGAAAATATTCTTTTTGAAATGGGTGAAGAGTGTCCTGGACATCGACGTACTGTGGACAAAGCACTGAACATCTGAATTACTGAAATGGTTTCAAGAATCTATCTACTATTACATCTATTTATCTATCTATTTATTTCCCGACACCACCACCCCCCCCCCCCCGAACTGTGGAACTAACCAATTTTCCCCTTTTTCACTCTGTGTTGCTCCTGATGAGAAAGCTGGCACCTGGGGAGGAGGAATCTGATTCACTGTTTATGAGTATGATATGCACTCAAAATAAATTAAAGGATTAGAAGGAGGGCCTTCTCTTGACTTCTGTTCTCTGCTTGACCTTGAGTTAGAAAAGGTAGCATGAGATTTTCAAAAGCACTTGGCCTTGACCTAGTTGTCCTCTAATTAAATAATTCCTAAAACTCCCACTCAGTAAGAGGTCGTTTAGGCCATCACTGCAGACTTTAAAATTAGTTATGTTGCTTATTTATGCTTCAATTCCTCCCTTCTGTGTAATGGATGTAATAATTACCTGCTCTGTAGGAGTTCTACAAAGCTTCATTAGTGTTGGATAAAACTAACTACAGAAGTGCAAAGTGGTGTGTGCTTCTACTGCAGTTACATTTGCTGTGCATCTGCCCACATGATATTTTGCTGTACAGCTCCTAGGAGGGATTCTCCAGATTACAGAGTTTCATTAAGGTATTATCTTAAGAATAAATAACATGGCTTACATGATATGATTATTAATTAAATAATAACTACAGTTAACTACAGTTTTTCTCTGGAAATTCACTTACAACCCAACACAACAACATTACAATCATATTACAGTAACAACAGTGTTTGTTTGGTTTATATGCAGTCAGTTTGTATGTATTGCAGTGAAGCCTAAGGACGTACTGGACTGTATTAGCAAGACCACAGTCAGCAGGAAGAGGGATGTGACTACTGCCGTCTATTCAGTGTAGCACTTGTAAGACTACATCTAAMGTACTGTGTCCAGTTTTGTGCTTCCCAGTACAAGTAAGACAGCGATTAAATGAAATGAGTATGGCAGAGGGCCATCAAGATGATCGGGGGACTGGAGTACATGACATGAAGACAGTTGTAGAGAGATGGGTTCATCTAGCCTGAAGAAAGGCAGGCAAAGGAGGATGTAATTGCTTTTTTTCAACTTTTTAGTGGGTGTTTATAGAGAAAATGGAGCCAGATTCCTCTTGGAGGTGCACAGCCTCCAATGCTAGGGGCAGTGGGCACAAACTGCAGTTAAAATTCCAATTAAGTAGTAGACAAAGCTAATTGCTATAATGAGAGTGATGAAACACTGGAACRGGTTGCCCAGAGGGGCTGTGGAATATCCATCCTTAAAGAGGCACAAAGGCAAAGCCCTGAGCAGCCTCATGGGTTCAAAGTTTGAAATTCAACTCTCAAATTCAACTTTGAGATTGGCACTCAGTCCACTTTGAGTAGGGAGTTGGACCACATGACTTCCAAAGATCCATTTCAACCTAAATTATTTCACGACACTCTGATTATATCATCTCAGTAAATGTGTTTTAATGTTAACAGAAATTACAASAACATTATTCTCAAGCAGTAAGAGCAGCGGTTCCTTCATCTCTCCATAAATCTTAGTATTTTTGTTTCCACTTCTATTGGAGCACAGTGGCAATTGCACTGTGCCATCTGGAATACACTAATAACTCTAGTGCTGCTGATTTCATTTTCTGAATACCAATGGCATAAAATGATTTCCAACTTTTTTTTCTGTCCCCCAGCAATGTGTTTCTTTGCTTTTTTATAAAACCCTTAATATTATCATTCGGAATCTAGAATAGTCACACTGGGACTAAAAGGGAAAAAAAAGCAATTTTTTCATTCCAGAAAGTAAAGCCTCTAAGGAAATCAAGAGGACATTTTAGGATGAAAATATTTTGGCATTCATAATGATGGCTCTTGCTCTACCCTTTGCAGATATATACTATTATCTAGAGTCCTATGTTCCTGATATATTCAAAATAAAATCCAAAGTAGAAGGAATTTATTTACCGTAAACATTGTAGACTGTATATTCCATTTGGTCTACATATCCCATGCTACCAAAGGAAAAATGAAAAATGGAAATTTTCCTGAGGCAATTTCTGTTTGACACGTGTCTTTCGTGGAGTAACTGACTTGAATTTTGGGGCATGTGGATAGAACCGTTCTCAAATGTGATTATAGACAGGCTCTGTTTTGCTCCCCCTGCCCCTGCACAACTTAGTCTTGCTTTTGCCCTCAACAACACCTCCATGCTGCCTCAATTTACAGGGGGAAATCAGGGGGTTTGTGACAAAAAAAAGGCAATTCTGGAAGAGAGCCTTCTTCCTTTATCTTATTTCCTCTTCAAGGTATAGCTCGGTCAAGGCTACTTTTGTGCTCAAAACATTTGGTACAGTTCTCTTTATAACTGTACTCAGGTCCACACAGATAATAATTGTACATTAGTGACTCAGCACAGATAATAAAAATATATTGCTGTTTTTCCCCAATGATTTGCATGAAATGCCTGTCATAAAACTAATCTTTACAAAAATAATGTACAAAAGAATTTAAGCAGCAGCTAATAACACTTCTTTAATGTYGCAGTTTACATGCACATAGTTGGTACAACATCTAAAGTAGGGGTCTTGGGGATTACAAGATGAGATGAGATTGTGTTTTCCTCATAAATGTCTAATAGTTTCTAATGGGGGAATATCGGAATCAGTGAAACCAGACCTTTTGAAGAAATTCTGCTGGGTTTTCCTAAGGAGCAAATGTGCCAGGGTATGGCTGCTACATTACAAGGCAGGGTAATAAGCCTAAAACAAATGTGGAAGGTTAGAAACCTATTTTTACGTCTGTATCTTCTAGCACCAAGTAAAGACGAGGCTGATAATTAGGATTAGAGCTTGTCCTCCCACAGGCATATTCTGGAGAGTGCTTGCCCGGTGGTAAGAGCAGATTAGTGCCTGATACAGAAGYATGCAGCTGTACAACTGACCACTAATTTATTTTAGGACTTCAACCACAGTATGCAATCTGTTGACATATTGAGCATCTCTCATGCGTTTAGAAATAAATGATAAAACATACATCACTCGCCTATGTTTTATGAGGATTAGGAAGATATTTATGTAAAACACGTGTTGTCTTTGTATGTGGGGGCAAGACCTGCCTCACTGAGCTTGTGCGTGTGTGAATAACCTGCTCTTCACCCTGGGAACGGGTATCAGCGCAAGCTGGCACCATCCAGCAGATGGTGCTCAGTACTAACAAAAAGAAATTAAAAAAAAAGAAGAATCAGGGAAAGCATTTTTTTGTTTGTTTACATTCTCCTGTGACTAACAGCTATTCTGGTGTCAGTTTTTGTGATTTATCACCCTGCAGCTAATATTACAATGTCGTTCACAAGTGATCATAATGAGTTTTAGGTGGTGGATAGGTGAGATGGYGTTGATTAGCTGTTGACAGATCTTCTGCAAGCTCCTTAATGGCATCGTGTGGGATTCAGACTGCTTTGAGATTCCTATAAACCAGACTCCATCATAATGTGAGTAGAAATGACAGTTAATTGCTGTGGAAGAGAACCAGATTTTTAAAGAGAAATTCTGCGTATCCTTTAGAGATCTAGTCCTAGTACAGACTATTCACTATACTACATGAAATAATATTTGGCATAAGAGTCACATCTGTTAAATGCTTGAAGTCAGTATTGACAAAAATCCTCAGAATATGCCTTGGGATATTGATTAGAAGAAAATATTAAAAATAAGTCAAATATTGTCTGTATTTACAAGTGACTTGCTTTCCAGTCAAATTAGATATTATAAAGCAAAGCCAGATAAATCTCAGATATTTGTTTTGTCTTTGTACAAGAAAAAAGGGCCTTGAGGTCTGTTGTCAGTGGGATCTGACTTGRAAACTGCCTAGCAGATTTTTAGGAGGCTGGACCTGTCACATCTCCATACCTAAGGGACAGTGCAGAGCAACTGGCAGCCGGGCAGTGCTGCGRAGTCCGTGTAGAGGACACAAACTGGCTTTTCATTGTCTCTGAAGACACCACGTTGGAAGCTGTGTCCTTGCTGGCAAACACAGTAAAAACTTCTTGCTGTTGCCCTGGTGCAGAAATACCAGGACACTTCCTCAGGGGTGGTCATTCCCTTTTTAGTGCCTGCTCTCCTTTCCCATGGAGGATCTAACTTCATGTTTCATTTTGACCTTTTAAAGACATCACTGTGTTGACATTTGCTCCTCTTTTTCTTTTCCTCCTCCATCAACACAGAAAATAACTGTAATAATCCCAGGCCCAGGGAGAGATCAGAGGGAGATGCCTGAAGTTACTGATAATAAAACAACAGTTACTGAATTGTTTCCCTTCAGAAATCAGGTTAATCTCAGATCTCACTACATTTAAAATGTAAGAAATCTTTATTCTGGTCTGTATCCTAGCTCAAAGATTGATGTATAAATAGCAGAAACAGAATTAAAAGTGTAGAATAAAAAAGTGATTTCTTTTTCTTTCTTTTGCTAAATAAAAATCTTCTGAAGTTAGAGACCTTGCTCCTCCTGCCTTATACAGGACTAAGAGTGAGCGCAGAATCCYTATGACAGGTCCTTGCTTTAAATAATGTTGCTAGTGCCTAGGAACTAAGCACTGGGTGTAGTAGATATATTGCTGTGTTCCAAAGCAATCATACAATGTCATAAGGTAAATTAACCTATGTAAACCCCCAAAATCTGTCTACTCTCAGCAATTGCATTGGTGGCATATAAAACCTGGTAGAAAAATGTACCATCGTAAAAGCCTGTAGAAAATTGGGATTTTGACAAGTCTGTCATTGACAATATGCTTTTATTTGCTAAGCAGTAGCTTTTCTCAGTTGTAACATATGTATACATATACATATGTACTTTTCAAACAAAAAGTTATATTAAGATTTTCAGGAATGACATCAACAATTTATATAATAGTGCACTGAGGTAATTTGCTGTCTCTTCAAGGCCAGTTCTAAGAAATGTTTCATTGGTAGGAGTGGATAATAATAATAACTTTTTTTAGGGGATGATCGTGAAGGAGTAAGAATAAAGAGTAAATTAAGCTCATTTATTTAACAAAACCCCATGGTCCTGACCTAGTTCCCTCTACGACAGACTGCACATGACCATATAGCATCACAGGAGGCCATGTGTCTGCATTTGATGGCCCTGTGGCCCAGAGACAACATTTTTATAGAGTTTTTCTGCTGGTACAGAGTGCCTGCAGCACGGCTGGGAACACCAGGCACGGGGCAGCCTGCCCGCCACCCCAGCCTGAGCGAGAGTAAGGGGTGCTTGCGGATGGGGAAATGGGTGGGGCAGAGGGAACCAAACTTGGGGTAGATGTAATGATATTGCCTCCTAGGGGGTAAGCTGCCCCCAAGATTGTCCTACGATTTGTCTTGGAGAGATGTTGTTGGAGATTCCCGGAAAAAGGCAGGGAAAAAAMCAGTGCTGCAGTGTGGGAAAAGGGTCGCAGTGCAGAGCATCCCTCCCAGGACATGCCTCGTTCTGCAGTGCAGATATACAAAGACACCATGGAGGAGGAGGAGGCAGCTGTGCTTTCAACATCCTGATCATGAGGGCAGTCCACCAGAGCTGAGAAGGTGTACGCATGCAGCAGCCTGCATRATAAAAAAAGGGCAGAGATTGAGAGAGACAATTTCTTCTGACTCAAACCCTCCAGACCCCATCCATAGTCAATGGAATGATGTGGGGACCCGTATGTTAGTGGCTCAAAGTGACCAGAGGTGGAACAAATAGATGAAACAAAATTAATTAAGTAGATGATACTAATCAAATTAATAGTGTTCACTGTAGAAGTTCCTTGGACACTTCTGTATTGCAACGTTCATTCCATCCATGCAAAAAGTAGGAAATCTATCAGATGAGGTCTTCTGTTCCCAGGATCATTCATAGCTTCTGGGAATTTTATCAAATATGATTAAAGTAGAATTTAAAGAGATAGCTATGGTAGGACTATGTTAGCACTTTTATATTATATTATATTATATTATATTAATTATACTATATTATTCATTATTTATAATTTCAGCATCAAGCACAGTCTCATTTCACTAGGATGACTCTTAATAGCAATAGAGTTTATTTTAAGAGTAGAGCTAAAAAGCTACTTTGCATTAAGGCAGAGAATGGATCTAATCTGCAGTAGTTATTCCTGAATACCAATATATTTAGAAATCTTCATTAGAGTATTTTATCACTTTTTCAGACTAGTCCAGAAATAAAATCAACCTAAATATGAATAAGATACTTTTATTTCAAAACAGGAATATTCAGAAGGAGTTGCTGAATTAATTTCATGTGTAGACAAGCTCCCAAGAAGCCAGTAAAAAAGCAAAGGGTATAAAGCAGTGTGCTGAAAGGAGGGGAAGAAAACATTAAATAGAAATACAAATGGAATCTGGCAAGAAATTGAGTCTGAGTATTAATAGGTGACAGGGTGTTAATGTATTATGCAAAAGGAAACACAAAGCTGGTTTCTTTTTCTAGATATTGCACAAAAAACAGTTTAGTAGAAGCATATTCTATCTACAGCGCCGTGTTCCTTCTCCAGCTAAAATGGAGTAGCCTTAAGAAATGAAGTCCAGATCATCTTTATTATCCTGCATAATTCCTCAGGGCACTGGGGGAAGGCCGGTGAGTGTAATTCCAGAGAAGATGATGTCTGCAACAGCATGATCATTATAATGCCTTGTGCCCTTCTAGTGCTGAATTTTGCTGGCCTATCTTCAAAAATCAGTGGACCTTTATATTAACAAAGATGAGTCTTTCAGATAATGCCTGAAGGGTTAATGCTTTAYGACCTACAAGTGCAGGTAGAACTTTACAGCTGCTTGGCAGTAGAAAAGCAGGATGCTAATGTCTGAAATTGAGTGGCCAGTTATTAATGGATCAAGTAAACCACTGCTATAAGCAAATCTTCTTTGTGTCCTTGCGACATAAAACTAGGCTTTGCATGTTGGGATTAACCACTTAGAAATTAAAAGCTCCCAGTGTGAGTCTACCTGGTCTATTATGTTTTTTATGTCAATGAAACATGCTGTAGTCTCATGCTCAGCTGCGGCTCTGATTCCCACAGTGGTTTTAGGTGGGTAGGAGAAAGCCATCCAGTCTTCTCTTCAGTCCTCCTTCTCCTTGGTGGCAATTTATGGCAACCACTAGCGCAGCTCTTGGATCTGAGTTGCTCAAGAAAGGATTGCCACAGTTTTTGGTGTGAATTCACAATCCAGATAATCTGAAATCAATTTGACCCTGAACTATAGTTTGGAAAAATGATCAGAAAACTACTGCCTGCTAATACCATACAGCTATTTTTTCAAACTATATGATATCCTGTAGAGATTTTCACTTCCGCTAATTTTAAGATGATAATTCTTTTAATGGGAAATATGGATGTTACAGCTTTTCAGCATGTTTACATCCTATATGATTAACTACGTGAAAGCATACTGTAGCATTTATAAATTACAAACTTCCATTTATCCAGAGACAGTTTATTGCAGATTAGACACTGGAGCTATTAGCAGATTAGACACTGGACTATTAATTATGAGTCCAAGCACAGTAGCATGTAAACGGATTTATATTGCTTCCAAGGCTAGCAGCGTAACCACTTAGCAAAGCCCAAGACAACTGCCTGTGGGTAACAGACCTGTGATCATGGCAGTAAGCTGTGTTCCTGGAAGCTGGAGTTCTAGAGGTTACGGTGAAAAGACACGTCGCTCTATTCCATGTCAGCTCTTATCCAGAAAGATTTATTAATTTTGCCTGAACACAAGCTCTGCAGGAGATGTGCTAACTCCTGCAGATCCTCTTGTGGGTGTTATTTCTAGAAAAAAAAAAAAACAAACAGAGAATTCATGCTACAATTCTATACCACGCGTGGAGCTAGAAGTACAGAAGCAAAGAAACACAGTTTCTGTTTTCTAGACTGAAGAAAATCATGTTACCTTAACAAGTACTTAGCCTTAAAACTAAAATCCTTTCAATGAATAAGGTTTCATGTCTTATATATTCACTTTTTTATGCTGTAATCCTGTTTGGTATTATCATTCTCAGAAATATTTTGTCTTCCAGAAGGGAATATTATTTGCCATCTTCTTCTCACGTCTCTTATTAAATTGTATTTTCATTGAAGTTCCAGTGTTAGCGTGTAGATAAATTGCAATTTTCCAAAAACACCATGGCATGCCAGTACCTTAGAATCTGACCATAACCAATCTAAGCATATCCAAAGTATACTGACTAATATGTATCAAGTATATGTAGCTGCTTCCCTCCAAACACTGCAGCTTTAAAAAATCATGTCATTACAGGAAATATCCGGCTTTTATAAAAGCTGTAAGCTTTGAGCTCTCTTGTTATTGGAGAAAAGGCCTAAAAATATGCTGAGATGCACCTAAAGGATGCAAAAACTAGACTGTAAATAAAATGAGGGATACTCACACCTTGTTTTACRAGTACTACCACCACATACAAATTCTGTCATTTTAAGCTGCTTTTTATGCTGGGGTCATTAGATTTGTTCTTAAGGTTGTATGTTTGAGAACATGCTCCACACAGGTATAGTTTCAGGGCCAAGACAGAAGGACTTAATTCCTTGAAAAACTTATTTGTGGTAAGAAGCTTGCAGCCAACCTCACACGGCAAAGTGTGAAGCCTGGAGTGGTAGAAAGCTGACAGCCTCTACACCCTTTGAGTCTTTGAGGTTTATTAGAGTGAATGTCATAGAATTAGTCCTCTAAAATTGCTGTCTCCTTTAGCTAATCTCCTTCTCTAGCTTACTCTTCTGTTCTCTTGCTTTGATAATTCTGTTCACAGAGCAGTCTCATGAAGCATGCAAGAAACATGCATATAATAAAGCTGTCTTGAGCAGTTGCTTGGTAACTATGTATTAAAATGCTTCTACTGTTCAAGAGATACATGGATTACAATAATAAAAATACAGCAATACAGCAGGGAATCACTAACAGCTGTTAGAGATTCAACACCCACATCCAGATGCTTGAAAAAAACATGTTGTACTAATAAACAACGGATTATTAGCTGTTTGAGTAATTGCTTTGGATTCAGCATAATGATCCTCTCTGATATGATGAATTTTCAAAAATCTGTTGCATTTTTTCATGAATACTCCTTATTATAAATATGTAACAACAGATTATAAAATTTGAGGTAATGGATTTTAAAATTATTCTCCAATAGCAAGGTTTGCAGAATCTAGATATAAGAAAGAAATAACAGGTATTCCTACAGAATTCACATGTCCTATTCAGGACCTATTGCTTTGTGTTTGATTTTCCATGCAAAGAGCATAGCAAATGTCTGTGCAAGGAAGGTTAAGGGGGAAAATGTCTTGAAAAGATGCAGTACTTGTATGAGTGCACATGCTTTTTTAAAAATGTGTTTTGTACTGAAACAAACTTTCTTTAGTAGTGTAAACCAGGATTTGTAGGATTTAATTTTCATTGACAGACTCTTCCTTCCAAAACCAGCAAAAACGGTGTTTGGGTTCCTCTCATACTACCTAAAAGATGAATTATTATAGCATTTACCTGCAATGACTGTACTGGAGCCTTGCCTTACTCTGGAGATGCTGTGGAAGCCAACGACAGTCTGAGATGGGGCGTCAGACCAACTCTGGAGGCTGGAGGTTAGGACAGTCCCCTGAGAAGTCAAACACTGACTTTCTAATCCATGCTCCAAAGACTATTAAAGCACGTTTATACAAACCTGAACAGATCAGTCAGGAAAGACTAAGAGGATGTTGTATCCTAGTGGCCAAGACATTATTGCAAATTTAAAAAAAGTCCTAAACTGGAGGTAGAAATTAAACTCTAGTTAATTTTCTAACTTTTGAGTTGCTACAGAAAGAAAAGGGAAGGGAAAGTATCACTACATTTATTGGGTGAACATTGTTAAGTGGAATTCAGTTATCTATAGATATATAGATACTATACATCTAGTACCATTTCAGATGGCKAGGGCCATCCTGTAAGGTCTGTAGCTGCAACTCTAGAAGGAAAGGCACGTGTCTGCTACAGGTCCTGTGTCATATCTATTAGCCCCTTGTAGATGCCTTGTGGTCTTCCTAGGACACCTCAAATGCCCTAGACATCTATACATGCACTGTTGGATTGAGCTGGAGATGTTTGACTTCCTATTACACCTGATGGAAGTCTAGACAAATACACTCAGTGGAGCCTATGTAGTACTTCAGCTCTTCTAAAGCAGAAGGTCTTACGTACCCCAAGGCATCCCAGATGACATAATGTGACTGTGCTACCGACAAGCTCCTCCTGGCTGTGCAGACAATAGCTCCATCCTGGCTGTTACCATACTGTCCTCCAAGCTCCCCTGTCTGTACTGACTACACCTTTGTAACAAGAACTCATTAAATTTAAGCATTTTAAACTCAGACTGAATCCTGACTGATCTGTGCATGCCCACTGGGTCAAGCACCTCATGTAGCATTAGGGTAAAATATAATTCTTGAAATTCCAGTAATGGCCTCGTCATGAAACAGGTTTCAGGACTTTGGCAATTTTATGTCGTGTTCCATGAGAAAGGAACAAATCAGAGTTTAGGTGATTTCAGGAAGTGATGAAAGTTTTCAGTAATACTTGTTTGCTGGGATTTCAGTGCCACAGTTTCTCATGCAGAATAACTTTTTGTATATTTTATTAACATATTTGCAAAATTATCCAGTAGAGGTTTCTTCCCCAAAGTCCATTATCTTATGCGTTAACATATCTGGTAATAGTAATAACAATACAAAAAGTATTCCTGTTGTCTTTTTAAAGACTATCCTATAGGTGATGAGACCTCACGGTTCCTAATTTTTCTCCAATGGCTTTTGCCTAGTTGAAGATCCAGGTTTTACAATGAGAAGATAGCCTTAACCTCTACTAACACTTTTGGGGAGGGTGGGCGGTGGGAAGGCTTCTGCTTTGGGTTCAGTTTTCAAAGTCCATATTATGAGATATTACTGTCTGAATGAATTTTTCCATTTTTGTCTGTTATGATGAACACATATTTAGTGGCAAGCATAGCCACAGAAGTGAGCTGAATGAAGTCCCTAGACTCGCTCTACTAAGTGCAGAGAAAAGGTACCTCCTCTCAATGTGTTTCATCATTGCGAGTTATACGGCTCAAACAAATGGGATGATTTATATTCTGAAAATGTGCATATGTGTGGTCTCAATTCAGATGCCTAGACACAGGATGTCTAGCATCATTTGGGATGTCCTACTCTGTCCAAACATCTGCATGGGGTAGACAAATACAACATCTGACTTGGCAGAGATTTGCATCCTTGTAGCAGCAGCTGGAGGCTTCTCTAGGCTATCTCAAATAGACACGAATACTTACATTCAGGCAACTGAATTAAGTCTGTTGTCTCTCTGYTTTGGATAGAGAGCAAGAGATTCAAGTCAAGCAAAATAAATCCAATCAAAAGCACACAGAATCAAGTGAAACTGATGTGATRAATGGCAACGTTGTGCAGATGTGGTGAAAGTTTCGTAACATAGACAAGAAGTCTCCATTACATCCTGTATCCTTTTTCCAGATTTAATTATCTGATTACTTTGGGGTGATAACTTGTCCTTCATTACAAAAGAAATTGTGATAGCACTGCAACCAGTGAATATTGTGAAGTACAGTATTTTGAGTTTCCTTYMCAGAAATATAATGTCAGTAATATCRGAAATGTAGAATGCTTTCTAAATTTCACCTGTGCCCTTTTCTAACATTTATTAATAATCCTTTCCCTTTTCACTATTATTCTCTGTTGTTAAATAGTACAATTGCAATGCCAACAGCATTAGGCCTTCCATAATGCTGAATAGGATGTAACATATTAGACAACAAGAAATAGGGACCAAGATGGTGTGACTGAAGGGTAAAGGAAAGAAAAGAAGACAGAAATATAAACAATACTTAACTATCACATGTAGTCACCCTTTTAGAGGAGAGGTGCTATGCAAATATAGAATACTACAGCAAAAAGAAGTCACCTTAGCTATCTGAACTGTCATAAAGATTAAAATCTAATTACTCAAGCGAATAAGAAAATCAAGATTTAGTGTGCATTTACAGAGGCACAAAAATCTAACTTTTTATAATATTCTTCTGCATATTAACTGTTAAAATATTCTACTGCTCTTGTAATGGAGTCTAATGATGTTATGTACGCTACAAGTTATGGACCAGATGATGAGACTATGTAGAAGAAAATATTGAATTGTAACAGTACTGAATTTCTATCTGGAGCTGCTAGAGCTCAAAGCACAAAGATCACAACACAAGGTGAATGTTGTTTTCTTTTATGGTTCAAGTGATGAGAAATGCATCCATGTGCAACTCATTTTACAAAATAGATTGCTTAGATTACAATATATAGTATTGAATGTCACAGATATGGCTTTTATTTGCTGGGCAAAACTAATTCCCATATTTTATACATCATAGCCATAAGATCAATCATAATACAGTAATAAAAATAGCTATTTTATACTTTTTAAATTATTAGAAAATAACAAAATTACCTTTGGTAACTTTAGCAGCCTATTAGAATCAAGGAATTCATATTATTCTAGCAATTACCATATGTGGTTCTACCTTAATAAAATACTTCGAATATATTTCTAAAAGTATTTCCATTACATGATTACAGAAAATGCAAGGTCTATTTATCGATCTTATGCTCAATTTTATTTAGGAGTAGCTGACAAGTGGGAATTTATTCTGCTTGTGATCATCTTTTATTGTCATATTTATAAAGTGTTTAGTTTGAGTCTAGTTTTTCATCAGTATGCCATGTACAGTCATCATTTAAACTTCGGTTTAGCTATTTTCTATCAATGTAGGTAAAGATATTTATACTTATATATTTAATCTGGCACAGAGAAAGGTAGATTTAATTAACAGTTCATAAATCATATCATATTGCCAATCTGGTATAGCTATACCAGAAGGGTTTGATCTAATCTGAATTTCTATGTGCACCAAGTCTAGCTTCCTCCTTTTTCTGCTAATCACCAATTGCTTTGGTACTGTGAGAGATATATCATATACTTGTAGTAAAAGGCACTGAATAACTTGATTGCTGCTTGCACCTTCACAATTCAACACCTTGATTTTACTCTCAAATTGTTAACAGATTTCACAGAAAAGCTTTATTGCAAGYGGCAGTTGGATGACTTGTCTACAACACAAACTGCATATGCATCATCGACAGCAACATGGATAACCCTTCTAGTTTGTGCAGAATAGTTTATTTGTTACACTTCAGATGGCTGTGGACAGAGAAAGAAAAAAACCCAAAACATAACCCCAAACACTGGAAAATTCAGTGTTACATTTATAAGTCATGCAGGATGTTTTCTTCTTCTTCCACTTCYGCAGTGGAAGCCAAAGAGTTCATTTGGCATTAATTAATTAGTTCTAATCACCTTCTCTCCCTCTCTTAAAAGCCATGTTCATACTCTCTTCAATACTCAGCCTGGCTGGGACCTAAATAACCTTAAGAAATCTTGAACATTGCTTTAAACAGAAGAGAGAATTCTGTAGCCAGCCTATAGGATTAACTTTGGTCTTCTCAGTCCCGATTATGTGCATTAATCAGAACATCATCACTATTCTTACCAACACTTTCTCAGAATTAGCTATGTCTGAAAGCTGTCAAAACTGTTAATAATTAAAACCAGAGATAATCATAACATTCTGAGATCTTTGACCCCCCCATTATGACCCTTTGCTGAGGGAACTGCTGGGTAATATACTATAGCTCTGCAAAAAAACATTTCGTCTACAGAGGAAACAGAGATCATAAATCTTTCTTCATATACGCCAAGGAAAAGAATTGCTTTTTTTTTTTAATTTCTTCTACCATGGTCTGTATATCCGTGATATCTGACATTGAAGCTATAATTCATTTATTGAAGACAGAGAGAAATTATAGGAAAGGAAGTAGGACAACATTCTAGCTTTAAAGTGCTAATGGATAGATGCTTTCTGTAGTTTGTGTCAAATTTGCTGGATAATAAGAGAAATATCACTTCATGTTTCCTTGGTTACAAATCTCTCTACTTAAGGCATTAGAATTTGAAAGTGAAGCACAGAGTAAAACCATACAGTTTAATATAGTCCAGGCTGAATTTCTGAATCTCCTTCTAGAACAGGGTAAAATATATTTATGTGTTGAATCCCAGTCAGTGAGATCCTCATTCTTCACAAATCAGGGGTCTAAGCATTTTCATTAAGATTAAGGTATGATAATATAGAAATGGAGCTGCCCAGGTTTTCTGCCTTTTTGGATGATCTGTATGTTTTCAGATGTTCCTTCCTTGAGATCTAGGAGTCACCACTGTTCCCAATGGGTCCAACTTGTAATATGTTTGTTCCAATGTGAACTTTAATCAACTTCTTGTTGTAGCAGAAGTAGATGAAAACATGATCAAACCCCTGTCTCAGACAACAGGATAGTTTTGGTGTGATCAAGGAAATAGCCAAATTAAGAAAACAACTTGTAGATCATCAAGAAGTCCCACCCAAACTGCCCAGAAGTGTCCAGAAGAAGCAGATCATGAGCACCAACAATAGTGAAGCAAATCAGAAACGAGCAGCAAATCAAAAAACAAATGATCTGATCACCAGCGAGGTGTTCTTTAGCCAGTCCTACAGCTAAGGATGCTGAAGAGTACTGGGATAACCAAAAGCAGCTGAAAAATGACTCCAGGGAGGGAAGTCCCACAAACATGCACCAGGATCTGGGACCATCCCTCCATCCTCTGGGGAACCTATGGACCAGAGAAGAGCCCAGGGAAGTGTCACRACCCCGCACCAGGACTATGCATAGCACAGCAGGAATCACTACRCTCACCGCCAAGCCTCCCTGCAGGACTGCACCATCTCTCACGTGGAACACGGAGGTCGTGTAGGACCTATGTTAACCCAGYTGGCTTCTCTCCCTCACTGCACCATCTCTACCACACCACAGGGAAGTCACGTAATTAATAAAACTGCATACATCTGTGATTGAAGTGCTGGGCATTATCTTTAAGCCCTCAGTATCTTACTGGCATTTGTAGCCTTGTGCAGAGAGCAGTAATTTGCAGTAAATCTCCTCACACAGGGTTATATTCAGAATGAATTCTTATCTGAATAGTGCAGTGAATACCGATGATAAAATACTGAGCTTTCATGCTTGCCAATAAGAGACCAACTATTGCATAACTTCCCTCCAAAAGATAAGGGCCAAATCAACAGGCAGAAGAAAGAAAAAATAAGGAATATAGCTGAAGGATTAGTGCCTAGGAAAAACTAAAAGAAAAAAAAAAAAAAACCACAAGAGATAATTACTTAAAACACAACAATATCCTTTTGTTCTCTTGATTGCCCTTTTTTTCTTATCTGTTTGTTGTGGCAAATCAAACCTCTAACAACACACATGCCCCTCATACCAATTCTGGTTGTTTGGCTTCACATACACCCAGAAGAACAAATGTCTTCTTCTGATCCCACTAACAAGTAGCTCAAATATTCCTCAGTTCTTTCAGGCCCCAGTGAGGGAATGTGGCATGAGAGCAGAAGCTGCYGAAGTGCTATTCAGTGTCATTTTACAAAAAATTAGACTGCTGTTAATGAAATACTTGTGAATCTTGTAAAAGAAGAACAATTTTTATCTACTGAACATTGTTCTTCTACAAAGACATTTCCTAGAGTAGGTCTTCCCTCTCTTCTTTGCTATATCTGCGCAAATAAAATAGATCGGGCACATTCTTGACCATGACACAGTCCGTGTCCTTACAGCTGGTCTTCCTTCCCATAAAACAGAGGGTTCAAATCCAAGCTTTCTGTTGCTCATGCTCTTGGCAGGTGCTAACCCTGAAGCATGCCCTGGCAATGTYTCAGGGAGCATTAGTAAGCTGGAGCCAAAACCATACCATAGGCCATGGCAATTTAAGAGTATGGATGATTGATTACATGGCAGAGCTCAGGCCCATTCCCTGTTCAGTTTACTAGTGTAGACGTAGACACGGAGAAGAGTGGGGAGTGCCAGGGAACCAGATGTCACAGAGTACAYAAAACAACATACTTTTTTGCAAAGACAGTTTCACATAGGTTTTGGTACTGTTGAACATCAGATCCACAGATTTAAAGAACGTTTGTTTAAGTGGAATCCTCTTCCTATAGCAAGTACCAGAATTTTGAAGTTTTTGCCCTTAAAGGGAAGAAAAATTTAAAGAATCTAACTTTGTTAGGACAAGAAAAATGGAAAAACAGTGATTCACATTTATCAAACATTTCATTCGAAAGAAGTTTGAAATGTCAGAATGGAAAAGTCAAGAAGAAGCAACAAAGTCAAATGTTTCATGTCAGAATAAAACTAGTATGGTTTGTATTGCCTGTTCTCTCTAGAAGATATAACCAAAGTAGAAATATTCATGCAAAAGCTCCCATTTTTCATTGGAAAATGATTTAGCTAAATTTTTATTAACCCTTTTAAGAACTCTTCATCAATGTTTTCCTCCATGATTCCACTATATCTGTTATAGAGGGAAGGATGGGTCATCCAGCAAATGGGGGTGACATTTAAACTAATTATTGAACACTTCTAACTGAAAGTGTCATCATTGCTTCATTTCAGATTACTTTTGGTTTTGGGGGAAGGAATCCCAATTATAGGTTATTATAGTGTATTAATCCTTTTTTTTGTGTGTAGGAAATACATCACGTTTCAAACACACAGAGTCTAATTCAAAACTGCTGACATCAACTTGTGGAGTATGTTGGCATAATCTCAAACCCATTTTACAGAACAGCTTTGCTCATGGTGCACTGGAATGAGGAATACTCATGGAATGTCTTAATTTACTCCTAGATTTTTACTTCAGATATGCCAGGAGATCTGACATAGCCTCCAGCTGCCATGGAAGACCATCCTGCATCTGTATACGCTGATGTACAAACATTCAATTGTAGTTTTTTTAACATCAAACTAAATCCTGCTCCTAATTACTAGTCGACCAATATATATCCAGTCTCTAGAAACAGCATTCATTAAACATAAAACTTGAAGATACGAACAATTCAAACACTGTTAAACACAGACCAAGTTTGTTAGTGGCTAGAAAAAGAATGTAAAGATGTTTAAGATAATGCAATAATGCTATAAAATACTTATAAAAGCAAGAATTAATACAGATATTTAAAATAATACTTTTTTCTTTCTTCTGGGATAATATATCACTTAATCTTACTTTTCTTTTACTTTCTTATTAGCTTTTATACTAAGGAGCCTAAATTTAATAGGTCATTTCAATCAGGAAGTCTGGTACTAATGATACGTTCAAAAMCACAACTTTGCCAGTGTAAACTGTGACTACACTTCAAGCTATGATATGCTTTTAAAGGAAATCTGGCCCAAGGGAAATCACTTCCTGCAGACCAACATTCCTGAAGTCTTTATTCTGCAAACATCTAAAAATGCAGGGTGTAATGTTGGCTTCTCTAAAAATAACAAGCATTTTACCCTTCAGCTTCATACAGCCAAAAATCCACCTGCAGTTTTCTAAGTGTTGGAGTGAGCTGCTGCCATGTGATGAACATGTTCTGTAGTAGACAAAATTATGATTAGTCTTGATAGAATCGTAGACAAATTTAGTGGAGCTATGTTTAGGACTGCAGAGATTATCAATTCCCCTCTACCCACGGCATGGCAAAACTGAGCTGATTTGGGTTGCAAATATCTCTGCTGAATGCAGAGATTCCCCCCTTAACTCTCCCTCCTTACCTCGCAAATAAAAGATTGGGTATTTTAAGAGTAGCCCTACTTATTCAAGTAGAGCCAAGAAAGAAYCTTTATTTAGTGCACATCCACTATTACTTGCATCAGTAAATCATACCGTTTGTTTGGCCTGACCCCATATGTTACATATATCTGTCATTAATTACAGATACGATATTAGTGTATTCTATCGTTATCATGTCAAAATAGAATTAATTGAATYTACTAAGAAATAGAAAACAAAGAAAAGACAAGATGTACGAGTGAACTTGTCTAAAATATAACTTTGTATATGGCAGAGAGATACTGTATGGGCTTTGCAGGTATAGTAAAATCATAAGGTAATTAACTTATTTAATTTGAAATTTATGGTTGTATCCACCTACTCCTGCAGTTCTGCAATGCTACAATGATATGRTTTTATAGATAATTTAAATTTCCACTTTTGACTGACTGACTTACTACTGTCTATGGACATAGAGTGACAAACGAGAGGCAGATTTGTGTCATAACTGGATTGCAAGATGAAAAAACCTAGYCAGATGTGTCATTTGCATTCACTGCTATACTAGGGAAATGATGAAGAAAACTACATCTGGAAACTCCTTCTAATTCAAAGCACAGCCTTCTGATACTATACGCTATATTAGCAAGGGATTTCCAGAATTATGCACTCTTGACAGGAGAATACCTTAGAGTTGTTGATCTTAAAAATAAGTATGTAATAAAAGMACAAGGTAACAACTGGTGATACTGTATTGCATTTATATTATATTCAGGAAAGCTTTGCATTAAAGGTTGTATTAGAAACTGCAGAGGCTCCTGTAAATGACTGGCTGAAATGAACTTATGAAACTCTTCAGTAGGAAAGAGACTAATTGGATTGGAAATGCTTGGAAAATTACGTGTTAATTTTGAGGGGTTTGGTATTTATAGCTGCTACTATTTTGAATGATAGCATCTCCTCCTCCAGATTATCACACTCGTTATGGCTGAGGTGCACTTGCAAGACAATTTAGAAATTATACTGTAGGAAAATCACCAACTCTTTCTAGGGAATGTTGYTGATGGTGAGTTGCCTCCTCTACCATCTGTGATTTCCATGATTATTTTTTATTCAAGTTGTTTAGAATTCAGACCTTGATTTTTTTTTATGTATTCTGCTTGAAGAGATCCTTAAAAATGGTGTTGGACAACTATTTAATATTTCTTAGAGTTCATAATTAAGGGGTCCTTCAGGTTTAAAAGACCTTCAGCACCCATTCTACCCCATCACTTTTCTTTCCCTCTCCACCCCCACAGCGAGAATATTTATGTCACTGAGATGTTGTAAGATAAATTATAGCTGAGAGGTATTTAAACTATATCTCGTTTTCTTGCACATAGGAGGATAGTAAAGTTAACATCTGGCAGAGAGAACTACTTGGAAGAATAGCATACGCCTTAAACACAGACTGGGTAAGATGAAGATGATGCTGGCTGACAGCAGAGAGCATTTTGAAGAATATGAATAAGGGAAGATGTCCATCTCTTACTGAAGAGATGCTTTTCAACCAGAACACTCACTGCAAATCCAGGCGAAGGAGAACAGAATTGACTTCTCTTACCTTTTAGTTGCCAGAAGACTCTAGACATTTTTTCCCCACAGATGCAAGCTTCCCTGTGACGCTATTCTAAATGTTAACAACTAACAAATTGTTCCAAACTGAGTGATGAATGCTGCCATTTCATTCCAGTAACTTTAGGATTCAGCTACTGTTTTCTGAGTGGGAAAACATGGTGAAACCATACTGAAAGTCATACTCTATGCCCTAAAATAGCTGCACCTTCATTTCCAGATGAAGTCCAAAGTGCAGGTTATTAAAAAAATATTACACGAATTAAGTTATTATTGAGCAGAAATACATTGCCTGCTTCCGCCTTTCAGAGATGAAATACGTGTGAGCCAGAAGCAAGGGAGTCTCATCAGTAGTCTCTTACGCAGATACAACTGCAATGAGCATATTATAACTGCATGGCAATAAACATCTAAACAATGATGTTTCATTCCTTATAAGTTCCCAGGTGCTGTGCAGGGCTAGGCACACCTATAAATTTAACATGTTTCTTCTTTTTATAAAAGCATTGTTCTTTATATACATAAATAAAATGCAGTGAATACATCCCTAATTTCAGGACCAGATCAACTATTTAGTTGATTTCCTCATGTAAAATTAATTGATTTATCATAACAGCATGCTTCATGTACTTAAAATGCATTGCCCTTCAGAAAAAAAAAAAAAAGAATTCACAAAGGTTTAGAAACTAAACAACTCCAAGGTAATGTGCTGGTAAATCCCAGAATAGCAAAATATTTAGTTATTGACAGCAATTCTTGTCCTTGAAATCTCAGCATTTTAGGCTTATTCACTGTAGGAGCYAGAAGAAATTGGCAAGTAATTGTTCTTCGTTCCGTTTCCATAGCAGCAATAATAAGGTTTTTTTTTTCATCTTTAAAAACCTCCTTTTCTCTTCACAATACTGGAAGTTTCTGGAGATTATAACCCATCTGCCCTGAACATACAATTGCTCTCTGCTCCTGCCTAGGAGGAGCTGTGTTGCAACAAATATTGTTTGAGTATTTATAGGCATATGCTTGAGAATTTGTCATTGCAACATAACGATCTTGTGTTGTGACACGGTGAAGTTTGCTGTACAAAATAAAATGATGCTACTTATGAAACTATTACAATGCAAACATACTTCTCCCAGGCACTAATTAATGTTCCACTTTCCTTTTCTCCCTCTGTTAAGGAAGAAGCATTGTTGTCTGATATTGTATCAAAGGAAGAAATTTAATGAGACTATACAGCTTTATAGCCATTCCCAAAATACTATCTGATAAATCTCAAATAATAGCGGCAGTACTCTCGGTCTGACTTCTACAGAGCATGGCCAGTACTCGTCAGCATCGATCCTGTTCCACGTGGAGGTCTGAGGTGAGCCACATCCTATGTCCTGACTTTCATGAAAAAAAATAAAAATCAGGAATCAAACAGCGATCAAACCCAAAATTTGTTTCTTGATCTGACCCTGAGCGGGACAGCTCTGTTTTACCSTCTCCTGGAGTTTACACCAAAGCGCCACTGGACTTTGAATATGTGCTTTTCAGAGGTGTCTTGGGCAGGAGTCAGCTCTTGTTAGATATTGCGGGGAGTACATSAGAAGTTGCCAATTTGTGTATCACTCTGAAAAGTGAAAGAGAAAAGATTCATGAACTGGGAAAGGAAAGGAGCACAGCAAGTCTGGAAACCTGCCACTGCTGTGCTGAACCTGCTTCCTCCRGGGCGAGAGGTAGAGCTGGAGAACGTTTTCCACAGAAAAGAAGTCCCTTTGCTGTGGAGAAAGGTAATGGATGTCACCACTCCTGAGCTCTGCTCAGTGCCAGATCTGGAGGAACTGCTCTTTCTATGAATGGGCTAAACACACTGTGAACTCCCAGTGTGCTCGGGATATCCAAGAAACTGAATCCAAGGCTGGACAATTATCACAACTTTCTTTTTGTCTATTTTCTCTGTCTGTTTAGATTTTGACTTAACATCTGCATGGAGGTCAGCTGACTTTTCTTTCCCATAACTTCAGTCTCTCTACATGTTTATTTTTATTTGATTTTGTTTTCTCTGTAAGCACTATGGAATGAAAGAGTTTAACTTTGGTAACACAGGCACAGCCACCACACAGATTTTTAGGGAGCCAATTCATTGTCAACGAAAGACTGAGCTTGGTAATTTACAGCAAGAACTGTTGAGGCAAATAGCAATGTCTACTTTCATAGTATCTTTTAGCTCTAAGGCAAAGTCAGTGGCATTTTTRATAGTATAAGCACCCAAAGTAAGAAAACACATGTTAAAAAACCACATTCTACGTGACAGCTTTGTCATTCGTTTGCTTAATGTCTTGGTCCATGAACAACTAGTGGTGAGAGACTGTGATTTTGATATGTGTATACTTTGAATGATACATGAATACTGAAATATCACAACACCTTCCCACCAGGTAAGCTCTCTATGCTTTGTTTTCATTTCCTCAGATATTAGTCCGCAGTCTGAGGAAGAACCAGTTGCTGGCTCCACTGTGCTAGCTGACATGCAGAAGAGCCTCAACAGTGTCTTTAGCAACTTTTTGTCCAATKTTAAATGAGGAACTGAAGACTGCTTTGTCTTGTTAGAATGAAAATATTCTTTTAAAAAATCTCTTCAATCACTGAACAATTCTAAAAATGAACTTTGGTAAATATGATGTGCTTTTCCTTCACTTTACTGTGAACACAGTGAGACAATTTTGGAGGTGCAAACAAATCCTTCCTGTTGCACTCTTCAGAGCAAGATTTGTAATCTCAGGAGTCAGGGTGCATTGCACATCAACCTTCAAGAAGTTACCTGAGGACTAATAGTGTTAATATCAGTGCTCAGTGATGACTAGTGTCCCTCAGGGGTCCATATCGGGACCAGTACTGTTTAATGTCTTCATCAATGACATAGACATTGGAATCAAGTGCACCTTCAGCAAGTTTGCAGACAACACCAAGCTGAAGGGTGCAGCTAACATGCCTGAKGGATGGGATGCCATCCAGAGGGACCTGGACAAGCTCAAGAAGTGTGCCCGCRTGAACCTCATGAGGTTCAACAAGGCCAAGTGCAAAGTCCTGCACCTGGGTCAGGGCAACCCCTGGTATCAATATGAAKGGATTGAGAGCAGCCCTGCCGAGAAGGACTTGGGGTACTGGTGGACGAAAAGCTGGACATGAGCTGACTATGTGCGCTCGCAGYCCAGAAGGCCAACCCTATCCTGGGCTGCATCAAAAGCAGCGTGGCCAGCAGGTCGAGGGAGGGGATTCTGCCCCTCTGCTCTGCTCTGGTGAGACCCCACCTGCAGTCCTGCGTCCAGCTCTGGAGCCCTCAGCACAGGAAAGACATGGACCTGTTGGAGTGGGTCCAGAGAAAGGCCACGAAAAYGATCAGGGGGTTGGAACACCTCTGCTGTAAGGAAAGGCTGAGAGAGTTGGGGTTGTTCAGCCTGGAGAAGAGAAGGCTTCGGGGAGACCTGATTGCAGCCTTTCAGTACTTAAAGGGGGCTTATAAGAAAGATGGGGACAGACTTTTTAGCAGGTCTGTTGCAACAGGACAAGGGGGAATGGTTTTAAACTGAAACAGGGTGGATTCAGACTAGATATAAAGAAGAAATTTTTTACAATGAGGGTGGTGAAACACTGGCACAGGTTGCCCAGAGAGGCGGTAGATGCCCCATCCCTGGAAACATTCCAGGTCAGGTTGGACGGGGCTCTGAGCAACCTGATCTAGTTCRTCATTGCAGGGGKGTTGGACTAGGTGACCTGTAAAGGTCCCTTCCAATCCAAGCTATTCTATGATTCTGTGATTCTGTAAGTCTCCTCTTTGGCTAACCTTTGTTCATRTTTTCCAGTTTTCATATAGAAACTTTGTTCCATAATTTCCAGACTAGATGCAAAAACTAGGCGTTGAAATAGTTTGTTTTCCAAGGTAGGAAGACAGTCATAAATCTTTAAATGTTACAGTCCCCTGACATAAGTTTCACTTCATATGTATCCAGGTATAATTGAAGTGGAGCAGCCAGCTTCTGAGCTGATCTGTGTCAAAAATGTCACACCCCTTTTAGTAATCCTCCATCCATTTCAAATTTTAAATGTCCAGGGAAAAGGTGACATTTGCAGCAGAACCTGTAGGCTTGTTTCAAATTCACAAAGCATAGATATTGACTGCCATTTGAAATACCGTCAGGCATATGGGACATGCACCTTGAAATGGCTGTATGGGAGACATGTGCGCTCTAGTGCTTCGGTTGCCCATGTTTAACCAGTTAAAATGAGCCCCTCGTGTCATTCAATTAAAAATGTTTTTTTTTGTGTGAAGAGAGAATGCATATTCTAAAAGTAAAAAAGATCTTCATCTTACATGTGTTCAAAAGCACCATCTTATGCAGGTAAGTGAATTTTCCATTCTTTGACATCTACAGATGTGAACTGTGATGGTATGGCATGAGAATAATAATGTTCTCAACCTTGAGCTATGTAGTATTTCATGGATAGACATAACATGGACCATGGTCAGACCACAATGTCTTGTGTGGCAGTCAGCTCTGTTGGCACAGGGTAGAATGCAATAGAGGAACAAGATTTGCAATAGTTACTCAGATTACAAACCCACTTAGGGATAACCTGTAAGTTGATATATAAATAAACCACAGCTGAAGAAGGGAATAGGATGGGCATATGGATATAAATCCTCTTTCATTTGCAAGTAAGGCAAGTGAAGATTTTGTCCTCCTCCAAAACCATCAGACTCAAAATCTGCAAACTTTTCTTACACTGACTAGCACTTACTTGTGTTAAAGAAGTTAAAGGAATCAACTACACGTAGACCAAAGGCAAGGACTGCTCTGCATAGTTGCGGGAGCACAGCCTGTAATTTTTAAAAAGATTTTATATGGTTTCACATCTCTGGTATATGCTCAAAACTTAAAACACATTAATAACTATAGCATAACTTACTGATACTCAGTACGTGCTTTTCTCAAAGTAGCCCTGAAGCTTTGAAGTACTTCAAAACACAAGTTTGATATGTGCAGTTTAGGAACTGGTGAGTATCAGGAGGGATCTCTTTCCCTTTGAAAACCTCAGTGGAATCCAAAACGCATCCCACATCAGTCAGTAATTCCCTTGAAGCTAATGGCTTTATTATATGGCTTTATTAGAGGCTCCATTAATTGATGGAGTTGCAACTCCATCAATTCTTCTGGTTTATTTGAAATGGCTCATATAAGCCAGATGTATTATGTACACTTAAACTGAAAATGTCCTAGCTGTATTTGTGTAATAGCTTAGGCACATACTTGTGTACCCTGTACCCATGGTTTAAAAGGGGAACAGGAGAAGGCATTCAGCATCACTAGTTTCAAAGGATCATGCTCTGAGCAAAATCCAAGTAAGAGTTGGATGTTTGTGGAAAGAAGGAAAAGTGAAGTTCAGGTCAAATCTCAAGCACTATTATTAAATACTGGCAATAGGTAACTCAGGATGTTTCCTGTTCATTTGGATGGGAACCCTCACACAAATAAGAAGTCACCAATGTGAGTAAGAGCTCAGCAGTCTGACCCTTCTCTATTTTCACATCATTTTTGCAACTGTGTACTGTGGAAAATAACCAATGCTCTCCCATTATTCAAACAGTCAGACCTATACAACACATTAACTCAGAGGTCTTCTCAACTTGCTATTATTCCTTTAAATTCATTTTTTGCTTTCTTTCTGACCTCTTTTTCTATCTGCTAAGAGTAGTTTTATTATCATGGGTCATAATGTCAATATATAAAAAAAATCTGCAGTAAAAAAATCCTCCTTTAACTGTCACAGTTCATCACACATGGAAGTAATTAAATTCAGACAACGACTGGTCAGATTTACCCAGCTTCCTCCAGCCAGTTATAATCATCAATCTAAAGAGCAAATCCCAGTTTAGAATCTCTGACATTCCAGCTCAGGGCTGCGAATCGAGAATTCATCTCAAATCCCTGACAGTCAAACCGGGCTCTTGCAAAGTGCTGCAGATTCGGAAGACATATGACTCTGTTGAATGCTTTTATGAATCTCTTGCTGGGAAAAATGAGAAATGGCACGTGCAAGCTGTTGAATGAGCAGTTCTATCTTCAAGGAAATAGGTGTGTGTAATTAAAAAATAAATACCTAGTGCCCAGTCAGCTCTTCTTAGACCAAATTTTAATCTATAAAAACAAGCAAAAAAGCAAAGGCTGGCACAGAAACCAAACTTTTCCAAAATTTCCTCACAAACTGTGTTTCCTAATGCCTACAGCTTCGTTTTTTTCTCTTTTCATTAGCTGACTGGAGTATTTAATCCTTTTATATATCATAAATATTGAGGGAAAAACAGTGGAAGAGTAAGCAGTTATTTGCATGTGTAAACCAAAGATAATTTCACAAATAATAACAAATACGCAGCTTTCCATAATTAGAAATCACATAATTCTGCAAATATTCCTAAAGATAATCTTATTACATGCAGTCAATAAGAAGAGAAGTGCAAGGAAGCGCGGTGCCTTGCCTAGGATGACCCAGCAGGTAAGACCAAGTGAATGGGAAGAGAGCTTATCTCTCTGGCGACCCAGCCCTGTCTCCACTTAAAYATGTTTCTTGCTTTGTGCTCATATATGTGGTTTGGGGTTTACTACTGTGACCACTTTGGCCTGCAGCTGTGCCAAAAGGAACAGCCTCCACTTTGTCTTCATGTGCTAAAGCAGCCCTCCCAGGGCTGTCCCTGAACTTCCTTGGTGGTTACTGCTCTGCTTCGTTGCACATTTCATGCTCAGATGTGGACAGAGTCACAGAAACATGACAATTTTCCTGTTATCACAGGGCTCTACTCCCATTTATATTTGTCAGCAATTCCAGTGGAGAAGGTGATAGGATTAAAATTTCCCATTTCTTTCAGCACAAAATAAAATCTTTTTACTGCTGCAAAACAAACCGATAAAACCCCAAGCCCTTCACATGACAGGTCCTCCGGAGGTCAGATATCTGGCCCACATATTTCTGTGGCCTCAGTTATAACCTTTCGCAATGAATTTCACCATCAACCATTACAAAGATGTTGCCCCTACACAAATCAACAAGAAATAGGAGGAATATCCAAAGGGCTGGAGAATTTTTTTAGAGAAGGAAGTGCCTGGGGGGAGACAGGACTAACAGAAGTTGAGAAACAGAGAATGAAAAAGAAAGGAGAGAGAAGGAAAAAAAAAACCACCCCAAAACAAAAGATAATATTCCTCACCATCAATCTGAATGGGGATATATGCTCCCTCTGCCTAGTCATACTTCTGATGAGAAACAAATGGACATTTAACAGTGCTAACCACAATACAAAGAAGCAAGCCGCCAAACAGCAACATATGGCTAGGACTCTGTCCATCACCATCTTTCATTAACATCATGTTGGCATCYTCTGACTTGTAGGACAATTCTAACCGTACAGTTACTCTCCCCAGTCTACAGGCCATCGCGATTTACCCCACATTTCTGGATGTATTTCATATCCATGCACAATGACCCAAAGTAAGTGACCATGCAAAATTTAGTGCCAGATCCTGGATCTGCAATCCACTTTTTGGCAATTCTTGCCCAAATAGGCACATTGAAAGCAGCAATTGTGCCACTCACATTAGCAAAGATTACACACAATTGCAAGACATGCAGCCAGAAATGCTCTGAGAGGCTTTAGGTGTGTCACTTTTTCTTCTACTTTTCAAAAAAATAACATAATGGTAAAGCCAAGTGAGCAAATTAAGGCATTAGGAATGCTGTGAGAAAGTGAAAGATGGAAGAATCTTGCCTTATAGAATGAATATCTGTAAATTAAGTGCTGCTCTCACTTCTGATCACATCCTGGATTCTTTTTTAACCATATGGGAAATCATCCAGACTATATGTTACCTTGGGCAAATCTTCTCATTGCTCTTCCTCTATTTTTTTGCTTGTTTTTTTACCTAAATACATAGCTGAGACTACTAATGTTGAGAATTGTTTTCTTTTTGGGGGGTGGAAGATTTACGTTAGAGAAAACAAAAAAATCCAGCAACCACTAAGCCATTACTAAGCCACTGAGCTTCACTCCTTTCTAATATGCAGCTCTTGAATATATATGAGGTTTATTTTGAAAAAAAAAAAAAATAAATCTGAAGTTTCTTTTAAAATTTGTGTTTTCTGTTATCTATTCCAAATCTTATGCAGCAGAATACTCAAAGCTGGAGGTGTTTATGCAGCTTTGCTGGGAAGACAAATCAGGTAAGTTTATATAGCTTTGTATTTTTTAAAACCCCATCGATCTCAAAATATTTGGCAAGCTTTCATCAAAAATCACTAAAAAGCTTACAAGGTTCTCACCACTTTTAGAGGTGAAGAGAAAGAAAGATTTTGTGACAGATTAAGCTGCACTCATAGAGTGAKTCATAGCTAGGATCAGAACTAAGAAAACTTAGAATCATAGAATCATAGAATCATTAAGGTTGGAAAAGACCTCTAAGATCATCGAGTCCAACCATCAACCCAGTACCCATGCCCACTAAACCAWGTCCCGAAGCACCTCATCCACACGTTTTTTGAACACCTCCAGGGATGGTGACTCCACCACTTCCCTGGGCAGCCTGTTCCAATGCCTGACTACCCTTTCAGTGAAGAAGTTTTTCCTAATATCCAATCTAAACCTCCCCTGGCGCAACTTGAGGCCATTTCCTCTCGTCCTAACTTGACTCTGTTTCCTCATTTTTTCCATTTCTCTACCAAATGTTGCGCACAGGACTTTTTATAATATTTACAGGTTGGTTTTGGCTAAATATTAAATGAGTTCTTGGGTGATGACACCTATACTTAAGGAGAACCTTTGTCTTTAACTAGATCACGAAGAAGAGGGACTATTTCAAATAACTACATAATGTTCTATTGGAATCACATTTTCTTCAAGCAAAATTCCTTTTTGGTATATTGAATGGGTGAAATGAAATGTCAAGCTCATCTAGTCTTCAATATGTAGCCTTGTGCTACAGCACAGTGAGGAAAAAGCTGAAGGCTTACTGACAGCAATATAATCTCCCTAATACTGAGACTGATCTAGTCTGCAGAGAAAGGGATGGCTGTGGTGCATACAAATGAAGAAGCAGTGCATTTGGAACGATTGCAGTGAGCCTGATCTGTCTGTCAGCAAAAGAGTGAGRTTGTTCACTAAATATCACAGCCTTCAGCTTAAGAAATCATGTACAGAAGGCAAAAACAAGATAACATGAAGGATGAGCGAAGAGAAGAAGCAACTATCTTCTCCGTGCATGCTCTGATTAAGACACAATAGAGGAAACCATTCAAAGTTCAATGGATAGACAAGAGAGTCAAGACTGATAGACAAGGGCACAGTCAAGAAACTTTTTTCCTTCATCCTGATGCTGCCAGGACTGTGAGAAGCAGAATGAAACCATAAAATGTGAAACTATTTCAAATATGATTCTTTTTCCTATTCTTGGTGGGAATCATCATGAAATGCTTCTTGAAGGTGTTACAAAGCCTATCCATTTGTCTGTATGTTTGGCCAAGTGGTTGTAGTCAACAAACTGGCAGCAGATTTTGAGGAATTTCTTAGCATATTTAGAAATTGTTAAAAAGCCTAATTGTTTCCAACCTGCATACAAAATATACTCAGTGGGGAACATACATATCCTGTCTTACTCTTTTTTCAATTACTTCATCACATTTTTAACAAGCTAATGTTTTTTAAAAAAAATCTTTACCTTYCCCCATATAAAAAAATGGAGGAAAAGATGTGCAAGTGTCTATAATGGCTGCAAAATCATCTGGTCATATCTTTATCCTTTAGCACCACCAGGCCAGCGCTGAAAAAATGAATTTGATCCCATATGTAAGTCACGCAGCTGAACTTTTGCATGGCTTGGAAAACTTTCACACGGAGAGTAGACCAGTGTTGCAATGTGCTGACCACACTGTAGCGGGAAAGCTGTAGCTCACAGGATGATTCTGTGGGATTCCTCCATTGCTCTTCTTATGCCCTGGCATGTGTCTGATGTCAAATTAAAAATGGAATGACTGATGTCACTGAGTACAAAATTATATTTTTCCCCCAAGCACCTCTTCAGGATGTTACTCCTTGTCCATACACAGGGATATGAAGGAAAACAGAAAACAATTAATGCAAAACTGTAACATATTCACTGGCTAATTTGGGTACTGAACCAGGCTCCCAGACATAAAGCATAAATTCACAGGCACCTAAAATGAGACTTGAGTACCATTTCAGAGTTATCCAGATTCTAATATAGAGACAATTAACTGTGCCAGGAACCAGCCTTGAGGAAGATGTTGAACAGGCAGTTACAGTTGATCAGACAACTGCGGTAGCTCCCTGCTACGTGGAGCAGTAGTTCCCAACTTCCTAGCATGCTCTTCTTACAGTACCTAATGCAGCAATCCATTCAGGTCCAAGATCCACATTTTCTCAGGATAAGAGAGCACAGCTAAGGCAGAGTATAGTAGGCAGCATGAGACTGGTGTTAGATGATAGTCTTAAATATGCATGATAGACTTAAATATGCATGACAGAGGGCGAGGAAAAGAAAGCTGAAGCAGGCTTTTCCCTGAGCATATAAACCTGCAAATACGGTGGTGCTGCTCACAGACAACTGCTGTTGCCTGAGAAAACTACATTTGGGATCCATTTTCCTTGTAATAAAAATGCATTCTCTACTCGTGAGATTTTTCATTGTTACTAGACAGAGGTGGGCWATACTAGGTATAGAGTTGCGAGCTCTCAGGAGGTCTCCAATGAGAAGGAAAAATCCCTGTGTTGTGGTTTAACCCGGCAGGCAGCTAAACACCACACAGCCACTCGCTCGCTCCCCACCCCCCTCAGTGGGATGGGGGAGAGAATCAGAAAAAAAAAGTAAAATTCRTGGGTTGAGATAAAGACAGTTTAATAGGACAGAAAAGGAAGGGAAAATAATAAAAATGATAAAAGAATATACAAAATGAGTGATGCACAATGCAATTGCTCACCACCCACTGACTGATGCCCAGCCAGCTCCCAAGCAGCAGTCCCGCCCCGGGCCAACTCCCCCCAGTTTATATACTGAGCATGACGTCACATGGTATGGAATATCCCTTTGGCCAGCTTGGGCCAGCTGTCCTGGCTGTGCCCCCTCACTGCTTCTCGCTGGCAGGGCATGAGAAGCTGRAAAGTCCTTGACTAGTGTAAGCAATACTTAGCAATTACTAAAACAACAACATTGTTCTCATACTAAATCCAAAACACAGCACTACACCAGCTGCTAGGAGGAAAATTAACTCTAACCCAGCCAAACCCAGGACACCCTGTCAACGAGTACACACAGGACACTCTCTCCTAAGAGCAGGACACTAAGTATAATTTTCAGTTCTCAAACAGTTAACAGCAAATGTTTTTAATAGGCATATATGCAGTGCCCTGTCTATAGCTGTCTTTCAGCTTATTGATCATGACCCAGAACACATTGATGCAAACCATGATGTAAATACAACAGTAAAAGAACGGGTGAATCCTGCAGTTTCCTGTGGATGGCATCCTTTTTCCACAGTGATTTCCTATTAGGCAAAAGAATTTATGACTTTAGACAGGAAGCATTTGGGGAATGACAGGTGGAATCCCAGTAAACACAAACAGCAGAAATCAGACTGGAAATTTTTCTGTTATGCCTTCTCCTAGCTCCATCTCCCTTGTCTTTCCCTGTCGCGAATGAGTGGTTTAGAGGCCGCTTAAAGAATCACCGCCAAAGGTATTAGCAGAAAGTGATTTTAATAGAGATTTATAAAAGTGCGACCTAACAGAACTCGATGGCAACGTTCACTCTATTACTTACTACATGGATGAAACATATAAAGAAAAATCATCTAAGGGCTTATATCTTAGGGACTATGTGTGTTTAGCAGTAGTCTAGGGTTCATTCACAGTTTAGCAACACTTAATCATCACCTAGTCATCTACAAACTTTAGTAGCACTTGATCATTAACTGATTTAACATTTACAAGGCAAGTTAGTAAGTTTACTACAATCACGACTTAATTACAAATTATGCTTACTGTTAGTACACACACACACACAGAGAAATATATATAAATATACAGAAGGTACCTGTTAAAATTTCCCCTCGAGTTCAATGAAGAAATATTCACTTCAAATGTCTAGGCATTTGTCTCTCAACGGGCGAAGGGTTGAGCTTCGAGGAGTAAAGGGGGCTTAGCCCAGGTCCTGACGGTCCTCCGAATATTGCAGACTCGAGAGGTCGGGGCTCTGAGAAGCGTCCCACTCAGAGGGAGATGCTGGGTGCAGCCCGCTGCGGTCCAGGAGAGCTCAAAGGGTCTCACTCAGGACCACCGTTTATAGGTTCGCAAGATGGTTGGATTAGTCATCCGTAAATTTCCATCCTGGCCACAGTCCSMGGTGGTAATTACTAAAAATTCTCGAGGTTTCGGTGGTGTTCTCCCTGACACCTGGGCCAGGCAGTAGGGGTACGTTCCCACCCTCAGCTATGCAGAGTTTCTGATACGGTCAAGGAGCGCTCAGCTGCCAGACTCAGTAGACCAAGGCCGAGGTTTCATGGCAATTTCTGAGATCAACAAGCGGCCCAGATCAACATGTGGTCCAGGAAAAGGGGGGTGTGAATGCACCACCACATTCCCCATCCACACAAATCTTCTGTGTGTGTTTTTAGCATGCTTATACTTTCTGGGCATGGAGTGACATGCAGCAGAATTTACATTTGTCATCTCCTTTCCAGGCCTGGCCTCATGGTCTTTCACATACGATATGGCCCTTACTACCTCTAGAGAAGTGTTTATGAGAGATTGTGCCTTCTGACAATGCTTTCACTTAAGTTCCTTTTTTTTTTCTGATTTTCTTTGTTTTTCAAAGTCTTGTATGATAAGCTAATCAAGAAGAAACAGAAACACCGAAACTACAGAGGGACTGATTGTTGTTTGGATGTCTATTACTTTCAGCAGGCTTTCCACGTATGTCTTCATTATACTTGTTGAATCACTTCTTTTTTGTTATATCTTTTTCTTGTCTCTATACAAACAATAAATTTCTCTGAGTTTGTATTGATACAAACTAATAAAGAAGTTCACGTTGCTGACTTTAAATTATTGAAATTGTCTTGTTCAACCTTGATTTGTGTGTTTTGTGAGGTTTAATAGTCAAAGCCAGTTTTAACCTGTATTACATTCACATTAGTATAAAGACATCTTCATAAAAAATTATGAAAGCTGCTCGTTCCTGCTTGCTATCACCAATGGCCAACACAGAGTTCCTGCATATATATAKATACTATGCTCTTATACCAGCACGGTATGGTTTGTAGCTTAAAAATTGGATTGATTATCAATCCATCAGTAATAAAGGTCAATATATTTTTAAACCTTTAAAGCTACATACTCATTACAATATACCAATATATATTCAGTCATTTCACATCCATCAGCTTCTAATGGCTTCACAAATGAGTACAACCAAGTACAAGTGCTAGCAGCCATAGGCCAAAACCGTGAYGGGAACTGGGTGAAAATTAAGCAATACGGACAATCGTATGTTACTGCTTGTGCCTGTGCCCTTGCTTCATTAAGTGCAGATTTAGACTGGAATCCAATCTAGTGCAATGCAATTAAAAAATTACGGGAGCTTCTTGCATGACATTCCTTCTGAAATGCTTCCATGTCCTCCAGAAAGAGAACTGCGCAGATAGTTTCCTTAGTTTCCTATCTATTGGGAACAAAAGTTCACAGGAATGTGATTCTCAGAAATACCTTTGTGTCGACCATTTTTATCAGGTCATTCCATGTGCTTCAATGCAGTTGTACTTTGAAGTGCCTAATTCTCCCCAAACCATGTTCAGGGAATGCAGGTATGGAATCATCAAACTTTGGTTTACACTCCAGGGGGATGCTGGAGGTGAGCGGAGGGATGCCCAATCTAAGTTTTTTACTTTATCTGGACCTAACGACTCTACAAAATCTTACACAAAACTTCACTGATGAACAATACAGTCTTCTAGCCAGTCTTCCAGCCTTTGTCACACAAAATGTTTTAACCTCTTTCAATGACAAATCATACAGTATATTATTCCTAAAAAGAGGATACTTCAAATCCTTAGCAAGTGAAACTGCTTTTTGCAATAATGTCAAGAAAATGAAAGAGCTGGAAGCAAACTGAAAGTTTCCCAACCAGGAAAAGCCATACATAAAACACAAGCATCATGTCACCACACCCTGACRTGAAACTGCCTCATTAACTGTATTTTCTGAGTGCAATCAAAATAATAATAAAAACCCCTCTTTGCCAAACTGGGTTCTACTGCATGCCATCTTCTGACTTCAGAACTACAGTAGTTATTTGTTTTAGCTGCAATGTCTGAAGGATTCCTTGATCAGTGAGACCAGTGGTGAGTTGCACTGAGTTACTAAGCAGGGTCATTATTGTTGAAGGTGAACTATATGGCTCTAAATATCGTTTTTTTTTTTTTACAGTTTAAATGGATTTTTTCTATAACTGCAGAAATCAAAGGTGTGATTTATCTTTATCAAAGAAAGTGACAAAAGTTTGGTTGTCATAACTGAGCTCACTGAGTAGGGTAGTTTTGTTCACAGTCAAGTAACAGTGGGTCAATACCTAAAAAAGAAGGAAAATAAACTAATATAGGGGATAAACATATATGTTAAAGCCAATATCCTAAATTTTAACTCAGACAAAAGTCCTTTAGCTTTCTGATCTCACTGAATTATGATTAGGATTTTGAAGATTTTATTCTGAGACCCTGTGCAAAGTTATTTTGGAACTAAAGAACAGAAAAGCCAGGTACTGTGGGCCTGAAGTTTCACTAAAGAATCAGGTGCTGCCTCCACTGAAATAATTTATTACTTTACCCAGACAAAGGATCTTGAATTTAATATTGACTGGGGGTCTTGAATTTAGTATTGACTGGGGGTCTTGTCCTGAGATCAGGTAAGTTATCTTGACCATATTGACTTCACTGTCACAATGCAAATTTACCCTCATAGAAATTGAGTCACCACCTAAAAATCTACTTAATCTTGTACCAAATCTTTTCTCAAAGGATAATAATAAAAACATTTGAATTTAACAGGAATCATTGATATCCTGGAATAAAAGGCTGCAGGTATGCCTACAGTTTTCATAGAACTTGTTTTCCTCTRTGACTCTGTTCCCACTGAAAATGAGTCTAAATTCAGCCACTGGACTCCATGACAACATCTCAGTTAACCAATAATCCACCTTTAATGATAAACAAAAGAAAAACTGTGCTTGCTTTTTTCAGTAGACAATTTAGTAGTGCATTGAACTGGGTTATAACACATGCCATAAATTATCCTGTTTGCTGTATTTTGTTCCCTCACTGTTACAAGTGAACATTGTTCCTGTTTGCGACTCTGCTGTGCTGTATATAGAGCAGAGTGGATTTACAGGAGGGCAACTATCACTGCTCYGACAGTGCTAGCCAGCTTGCACTTCACGCTACGTGACACAGAGCAGCTGAGCTCTCTACAACAGTTTTATCCCCAACAGGGGAGCCCGGAGGCACCTGAGTGTTGCATTATATACCTAGGCTGTCAGTTACTCGTGACTTTTCCAAATGGCAAGCACACAGGCTGAATTTACTCTGTCTCAGGCAGAATTCTGATGGGGATTTAGTTACTTTTCTTACATAATCTATTTCTTTTCAATAAGTCTTTCTGTGATTGCAGTGGCAGCTAACAATACATAGTGACTCAATGTGGTACCACACAGATGAGTCATCAGATCTGCTAAGGCGACTCCCAGTCCATCAAGGTAATGCACATTATCCCTTTCATCATCCCACATAAATAAATACAAATCACTCACTTGCTTGTTTTTTCATCCCCGGAATCTGTTTCTGTAAGTCCCTCACTGACAACAACACAGGATGCAGTAAATCTTTTTTATCCTGAATTATTTTGTTGCCAAAGATATACTTGCTACTTAAAATCTCAGTGTCTCCCTCTGTGTGATCACTCATGCATCATCTCACCTCATTTCGTACAGGGGAAATAATTTTTTGAGAAAACAAATGCCAATAATTATCTTCAGGGGGGGAAAAAAGCTATCTGGTACAGGTGTATTGTATATACCTACATGAACTGCAGATGCATTTGCAGGATAAATATTCTTCACTAAGTTTAACACAGATGACAAGGAAATACCATATTCTTTGGTCTTCCCTGGGGGAACATCATCAGAAAAGTGAACCAGTCACRCACAGGGTAACCTGTCAGCTTAATGCCAAGGGCCCAGGAATGATCAAAGATTATATTTCTTATTTTCAGCTGAYGCTGTCAAGACAGCACATACTTTGAGTTTTATCACCTTCTGGGCAACTGTCTGAGGTGGGTGTATTCTCAGGCTTTTAGAATTTATGACAGTAAAACACATTTACAGAGTAAAAGTAAACTTTAAAGATAAGGTTTAAGTAAAAAAAAAATAAGGTTCCTTTAGTAGCTACCAAAATGTGCTAGCAGAGGAAAGGAAAGGTAGTCACACTTCATTTCCAGAGCTTTTAGGAATACCAGTAGATACTTTATTTAATGCTGAGCTGTGCTCTCACACACATACAAGAAAAAGCACTGCACTTATTCACAAAAAAACAGTTATTCCCATTACTTCCTGAGACATCTCAAGCTTATCTGGCATACAGCACAGAGAAAAGGCAGTGTTTGGAGGGAAGGAGCAGGTACTGTCTTCCCCTGTGGTTTGGTSTGGTGCAGCAAGCCCTGAGACTGCCTACCAAAGCCAACCCTCCAGCAGGCTCCCATGGCAAACACCTTCTCTGCACCTCAGGCTGGGCTGAATTTTGCTTCAGAGTACTGACCCTGATCAGAAGTTAGGCCAYATTCCTTGGGGTACCTAAAACTTTGGTAGTTATGACCAGATCTAAATTCAAGAGAGTGATAAGAAATTCAGACCATCTGTTGTACATGATCCTGTCYCATCAGTAGGAATAAGTCCTGATGCTGCAGAAATGAAGTAGCCATCTCAAAGATAGGTATTCAGTTTAAGTTAGACTCTTCTAGTCAGTGTAAGGAGAGAAGCGTCTCTTCCCTCCCATTAAGGCAGGTGACTTGTTCTTTGCAAATGTTTATCTCCTTTCATTGATTAGAGAGAAATACTAGATGACTGAATTAAATGGTAAATTTGTAGTTGGTTAAATTTTGGTTTGGTAATTCCTGCTCTAATCTTATTGAAAAATTTGCACTTTACTCCTTCCTTACTTTTCTGTATTTTGCTGATTTATTCGAATTATCATTTTTAGTTGATTTACTGACAGATTTTAGAATACGACAGCTTTGCCATTGCCTTCAGTGGGGACAGGTTTTTATGTATATCTTGGACTCARCCTCAGTAAGTGAAATAGTACTTTTGAAGTACCAAAGCTAACATGCCTCTCACCTTTTCCCTCATTATCTACTCAGTGAATGGCTTCTATCATTACAGTGTTTGCCATTTACAAAACATTTTAGAAGTTTCCTAAATTAACATTTACAATGTTACACCTGTTATTCTGTTTATGCACAATTGAGGATAGTAATATGTGAACTGGCACTGTAAAGCAGCTGTCAGTGGGGAATTTAGATGACAGTTATTATATATTTAGTGCTGTAACAAGTTTGGAGGACATCTTATACGAATGCATATTTGTATGTGCAGYTGCTAGTATAATAAACCTAGGACTCCATTAATTGTTTTTCCAACCTAATTAGGGAACACAAATACTTATGTTATCAACAAAATGGCAGGATAACTCAAAGCAGCACAGGTAGATTGAAAACACTGTCGAATTAATTACTTTGACTTCAGAAGGGCATCTGGCTCAAWATGCTACAAGCAAACCAACCAACCCACTGTGTAACCGATGTTGCTAATTATTATTGAACTTGCTATAAAACAGACTCAGTGCTGTATTACCACTTTATTTCATAGAGAAGCGTGCACATACAGTCATTAATATAAGAAGACACTGATCTCTGTCAGAGGACTTGCTGTTTGGTCTGGTTACTGAGAGGACAGATTAGCATTGGTTGGTGCTACAGTCTCACCTCTGCCACCTACCAGTGTCATTCCACTACTGAAGGAACCGGCTCCATTGCCAACGCTCGTGTACATAAGCRTTTGCATGAATTAGGATTTATTCACATAAACACATGTTGAATGACTGGGTTATGATCTGCGAGATATTTCTTATGAATGGTTTGTTAAGAGASATCATAAACTGTTGGAGTTTCACATCTCTAGCAACTTAAAAGCCAAAAGTTTAATTTGTCATCACCAATGCTGTTTTTACAGTTAACCAGGGAGAAGCACTTCTAGAAGCTATATACATGCCATCCTGATCTCTAGACTTTGATGGGAAAAATCACTCACTGGAGACACCTATATCTTATCACTGACTATTGAAGGAGCTTATATGACTTGCTTAGACTAGATGCCTAACTATTTGAGAGYTGATGGTGGGTAAGATGAATCCCCCTCTAAATGGGCAAACATGGAGGGCTAAAATACACATAGTCATTTTTCAGTATTTATTAAGGCAACTTTCTGTAGATATTAAATAATAAAACTTGCAGCTGAGGTTATCTAAAGAGAAGACTGATCAAGATCTTCCACTGTAAGAAAGCATTCTCAACTGTTTCTTTGTCCACCTTAATGATGTGAGCTGAAACTTTCCATTAATACTTTGAAAGTTTCAACAAAAAAAGATTGACATGTCTAAAATGAAATTTATGAAATTATATTGCATTCTCCTTATTAAAAAAAAAAAGTATGCCAAGACATTTTTAATAAATCTCCATTGCYGCCTTTAGGAAAAGCTATGTAATATTCCGCTGTGTCAGTTAGTGTTAGATATATGTCATTGACTGCTAACACAAAAATACAGCTGGATTTACCCAATTTATAAATCTCTGTGTTGGCAAACTGGGTTTTGACATTTTGTAACTTTGAGTGCTTGCATTTGTAACTACGTGTGAGAGTGTTCTCCCCCTGCCCCTGACCTGACCTTTTCCCGTAACCCTGCTCAAGCGATAACTACCTGTGGCCACTGTGATGGATGTGTCTGGTCATGATGGATGCATCCAGTGCAAAGTGGATTCGGGCGAGACAGATAACAGCACAATAGGCAATGCATCCACCTAACCATAGTGCTGGTCAATGTCTGACTCAAGCTAAATAAGAAATTAACGTCTACAGTTGGTATGTAAATATGACTATGAGTCAGTCATCYTACCCCCATAAATAGTGGGCAGCCCAAGAGCCCTTTGAGCTCTCCTGCACGGCAGCGGGCTGCACACCAGGATCTCCCCTTGAGTAGGGACACCTCTCAAGGTTACTCCTCGAGGTTGAGAGATTCCTTGCCACAACAAATCCTCGGTAAGTGACTAAGAGCATGTTAAACTTGGAAATCTTAGCTAAGTGCTATAAAGGATTGATTGCGCATATATATAATCCTTTAGACATAAACTGTTGACCAAGTCTGGGACTAAGACTGGATCCAGCCGCACCTAGACTTCTCTCTGAGAGGGAGTTTAGAAAGCAAGGGGGTCCTTTCTGCACCTCATGACTCAATGGGAAGGTCTCCCTGACAGTTTTGTCTGACCCTGTCCTCCATGCAGTAAATAATCAAGTGTACCTTGCCATCGAATCTCGTTAACTCACTGTCGCATTTACTATCAAACTTTGTTAAATCGCTGTCTTATATCAATAAACATATTGCTGCTACTCTCTTACAAGTGAAGTGCATCTCTCTCTCTCGCTCCATCTGTGACAGTATGTTACCTTATTATTGGGAGTTTTTGCTGCCCCATAAATCAAAATATTGATGGCAGTTTTTATTACTTAAATTATAGAACAATGTAAGTACTAGTGGCTGGTTCTTAGATTTCTTAAGGCAGAACTGTGATGAATATCAATCTCAGAAATGTAATTTCAATAGGATCTACATCATAGACTTTTGAAAGACATTCAGTCTTGATTTAAAACTACAACAAATGGTGTAGGGCTAGTTTTTGCAATTAATTATCCTTGATTAAACATTTATGTTTCAATATTAATCTGGATTCCTTCAGTTTCATTTTTCAAACATTAGATTTCATTATAGCTTTTTCCGTTGGAGTATTAACCATTATTATAAATCTCTCCTTGCTGAGTTGCTATGTTATCCAGTTCATTCAACATTAATTTTCAATTCCATATCCCAAGGTCCTCTTCATGTTTGCAAACTATAGTACTTGAAAATGCGTTGTGGCAAAAACTGTCCATTTTTCTGAAGAAGCTGAAAATCTTGTGAATATAGTCTCTAGTTTGTCTACAGAGCTAGCTCCATTACACACCGCAAKGTATCCTGCTCCAGCAGACTTTTACATTTGTTACCTGTTGTGCTTTCATAAAATTGGCCCTTATTCTTCTATTTAAAATTCCTTTTTCAAAATCTTCCGTGTAGATAGCAAATCAGTAACTGTGAGAATTATTTGTGTTTCAGAATCAGTGTTTAAGTCCCATGGCTACATTTTAAACTATTTTCAGTTAATTACTGAATTACACTGTGTTTTCAAAAATGAAAACATCTTACAAATCATAAATGATTCTTGACAAAAGATCATAAAGTAGTACAATAGCAAGACTTTACTTGCCAACGTACCAGTGCAGATCACCCACTAAACATGGAAGAAAAGCCTATATGCAAATCAGAAAATAMCTAGAAAAAATTAAAGGAGCCAGTGATTTTTTATTCACGTGTGAGTGTGACACTGAGAACAARGGAGTCGCTGTCCATCTCCCAGGGATTCAAATCATCTACCTCTGTATTTAASTGATTTTGTGTATGTTATTATGATATACGTTTGCTCATGGTGGCTATTTCCACCAAATTCTGTCTAGGAATTTTGCATTATTCTGTACCTCTTTCATTTTCAGAGAAAAATAGAGTAGGTGACACTGGATTTTGATGTTGCTGWCCCCTTGACATAGAGATGATATAAYGTGCGCTCGCAGCCCAGAAGGCCAACCATACCCTGGGCTGCATCCAAAGCAGCGTGGCCAGCAGGTCGAGGGAGGGGATTCTGCCCCTCTGCTCTGCTCTGCTCTGGTGAGACCCCACCTGCAGTCCTGCGTCCAGCTCTGGGGTCCTCAGTACAGGAATGACATGGACCTGTTGGAGCAGGTCCAGAGGAGGGCCACAAAAATGGTCAGGGGTCTGGAACACTTCTGCTGTAAGGAAAGGCTGAGAGAGCTGGGGTTGTTCAGCCTGGAGAAGAGAAGGCTTCGGGGAGACCTGATGCAGCCTTTCAGTACTTAAAGRGGRCTTATAAGAAAGATGKCGGCAAACTTTTTAGCAGGGCCTGTTGCGACAGGACAAGGGGTAATGGTTTTAAACTGAAAGAGGGTGGRTTCAGACTAGATATAAGGAAGAAATTTTTTACAATGAGGGTSGTGAAACACTGGCACAGGTTGCCCAGAGAGGTGGTAGACRCCCCATTCCTGGAAACATTCACGGTCAGGCTGGACGGGGCTCTGAGCAACCTGATCTAGTTGAAGATGTCCCTGCCCACGGCAAGGGTGTTGGAGTAGGTGACCTTTAAAGGTCCCTTCCAACCCAAATATTCTATGATTCTATAATCCATTTTGTAATTCTGGCCTGGGTCTGGTGACCGAGCCTAGAAAATAAGTAAATCTCTAGACACAATATTATGCAGAGGTGTTTCATGAAGCACAATATTTATTTCATTTTGAATCAATGGGATGCTAAGTCTTATCGATACACCTGAATATATTGATGTAAGTCAGGTTGAATTAAGSTTAAAAAAAGAACTGTTCTTGTTCTATTGTCAGCATGTCTAGTGATCCTCCACATGCACAGTGGCCAACTCTGACCTGACAGTTTYTTTATATATGTAAATTTACTTCACAGTTATTAATGTTGACCTCTGCAGCAATGAGGTTTCCTCTTTAATTAGATGGGCTTTTATTCTCACCAAAATTTACAACAGTAGGCTTTGACATTTTTCTTTCTTACCTTTAAATTTGATAAGACAACTGTATCATTACTAGTATTTCACTTACTAAGGAAGAATAAAATTGTTATTTTAACTACAGGTTCAAAACCGGCAGACACAGTACTTGTGAGTGCACCTTCCAGTCCTTCCTGACTGTGAGGCACATACAACTTCACAGCAAGAAGCAAGGAAAGCAGCAAGCAGCAAATGGCTAAAAGCCCAGAAATTCAGAAAAACCTAAATTGGCAGAGATTTCGACATTCATTGCCTATCTATTTTATAAATATCCRTTGGACAGCTGATACTTTCTCTAGACATTAAAGTATCTGCGGTTTGATTTTATATTTATGCCTAAATGAGACTTAAATCTGTTAGTATTATGGTATTACCAAAAATAACCTGAGTGAGAGTGCCATCTCTGTTACTGAAAAGGTTACTATTTTTTTTTACCTGTTTTCCTTGTGTGAAAATACTCTGAATGACTGGTCATAGATGCTAGCAATAGGGAACTATTTTTATTAAAATAGGAAGTCTGTGAAAATGTATAATATTGAAGAAGATAAAAAAATCAACTTTTTCTCTGTAGCCCTGTAATTTACCCTAATCTAAGGTAAAAAATTGGTCAGATTGCTCTTTTTATACTACTGCTCAGTTAGAATGAARTATGTCTATATTGCACGATGGAGTGTTGCTTCAACAAGATCAAAACAACCATGCTTTGACATCCACACAGTGCCGTGGTGCTGGAAGTAGTTTCYACAAATTTTCCTTGGGTGTAACACCATGCTGATACAACTGCTTTGTCTTCATTTTCCAGAACCAGCTCTACTGAAACTCTCTTGAAGTCTCTGGACTGCGAACAGTTCTGTGGTGTCTGCAGCTGAGACTGCACGACCACAGGTGGCCTGGCAGTGACTGCTGAAATCTGGAGATAACAATGGAAGCCTGACACACAGTTGTTAGATTGGTTGTTTCCCCCTTTAAAAACTGGAAAATCTTAAATGTTAAATATAAGTCCATGTTTTTTCCAAGATATTTCCGGGTAAACGCTAAAATTTGTTGARATTTAAAGCAAGAGTAAGTCCAGAAAAAAAGAAAGGCAAAACATGAAATGTTTAATGCTTTTTGTTCCTATTTCTTRGCAAGCTGGACACATGTATTGTACTGTACATTTTAATATTATAATAAAAAACCTCACATTAAAAAATTACTGTGTATTCTTCTCTAACAGGTCAGTGCTGCCAGACACGAGTTTATACACACAGTCATTGCCCTGCAGGCCGTTTGAGTTCAGCCTGTCTACAGAGCCCATCCTTTCCTGTAGCAGAAGAGAGAAGGYCATTCGGTGAAGTAACCTGTTCAGCTTCTCTGCCTGGCTTTGGTGGCATGACATCGCTACAAAGGAAACATTTTTTTGGAAGTACGTGAGCCAGCTACTCCCCAAATATCTGCAAGCCCAAACATGTTGCATGTAAACATGCCCATGACAGCAATCTAAAGCACAGGGCAAACCCTATCAGCCCCAGGTGAGTCCCTACGACTGATTGCAGAGGTAGGTTTGGCATACTGCAAAGATGCCAGCAATATGGACCGTCATCTAAATCTGGCTTTGAGTTTTACTTAAAGGCTGTTTTTCTATGTGCTTTATGCTAAACAAAGCCTTATATGATCATWATTTATAAATATTTAAAGCAGACATGATCCAAATTTTTGGTTCCCATTGTTTGTTCAGAAGTACAATGAGAAATAGCATATGAGATTGAAATGGARCTGTAAAAGGGCACGAGAAAATGGTGTGAATTGAAAGATGATGAAAAGTCTATCCGTTTATTGTCTAGGAAGGGTCAGTATCAATAACATTTGCTGTTTTAATTCCAATAAGAGATTAATGACATAGACATTGTTCAACATCTGTGGCACAGAGATACTCTGCTGTACTCCTGTATATCAAAAGAATTAATGGAGGAACAYGTTCCTCTCCAAGCTTTATGGGAGCAGAAGCAGAAGTGAAATGACTTAGRCATGGCCATACTACACTAGGCCAGACTCAGGATTATTATCCAAGTTTTCAAGTACAAGAGTTGTATAGATGCCAGGGGAATCTTACTCTTTTTCACAAACCAAATAATGGTGCAGTACTAAAGAACATAAGAGAGATCACAGTAACAGTTTTTCCTCTGTTGCTTGAGCACTTGGTATTGAAAAGATAAACATAATAAAAACCCACAACCCATCACAACAGTGGAATGCTTCTGAAAAATAATATCATGTAGTTTAACTGGAGTGTGTCAGTATCCCCCAGAGTTAATATAAAACTTATGTAAAGAAAGGCAAAGAAATATGCAGCAGAAAAAGTCCCTTTGCTGTGTCTCAATGGCAGTCTCGGAAACTCTCCAGTACTGATGATTCTGCACAAAATTCAGGCGACAAGCGATAACAGTAAAGCTGGCTGAGTGAGGAGAGGAGATGGTGACGGATTAGCAACACAAGGAGTCCAACACAAAGGCGGATTAAAAGGAAATGCTGAGGCATGCACTAAGAGCAATTCTACAGCCCCGTTAGCAATTAGAAGATACGGCAAAGCCCCTTGCTTCATCAAGGTGGAAACACAGCTGTGCTAGACATCTGTACAGGGTCCTCTATATTTTGGTGTTTTCAGTGACTTAAACTCTGCCACATTGAATCATATTTTATACACATGATCTTTTGGATCCATTTGTTCGAATAATGACCTGACATAGATGACAGCCTTTCTTTTTAACAGGGAATGGCATCAGGGTTGTGTTGTTCTGCAAAATGATGGTAATGYAAATAGACCATTCATGTTCTTTCCTAGTGAAATTTATTCTTTTATTCAGAGTATAGCGCTGAAGYATGAGGTAAAGGTATAGAGGAGACGTGAGGTCTGTTTCTATTTCTGTCACAGTCTTTCTGCACCACCCAGGGAGGTTACATATTAAAATTCTCAACAACAACATATCATGTAATTTATGGTTCTCTTTGCTGTTTCCAGAGCTGGAGCAGGGTATCTCAAGATCTGAAGTCGAATTTGTACTTTAAAAACACTCAGGGATTCAGTTCTACATGTCTCATTTTCCTCATCTGAAAATGGGAGATGTTACTGTTCCAAAGGCAATAACCGATTAAATGCTTAAACATTAAGGAACAGAAATGACAAGCAATAAAATACAAAGTGACTTTTTTTTAATATACATGTGTCTATACACTTAATACCGCTAATGTTTTGTATACCAAATGCAGACTGGTAGATTTCTCCCATGTATTGATTGTTAAGTATTATTATCTGAAAAAAATGTGTATTGATGCAAAGATAGCTCAAAGATCCCTGCTATGAAAAAGTCTAATTCTTGTCATGTTAACATTCCCCAGAATTAACATCTCTAAAGTATATTACTCTGCCCTATTTAGGATCAGAATCTTTCATGAAAAATGTAAGGTAAAAATTCCTGAGTAGGATACAATGGCTACTTCTCTACAGTCAAATTATTCCACTTTCAGAGTCTATTTAGGCCTTTTTTCTAGAAAGGAATTCAAACAGGAGCACTTGTGAAACAACACAGAAAATCTTAGTCAGCTATATTTAATGAAAAAGGACCTGTTTGGAATGAAACACCTGGAACTTAAAATGGGAATTCATACTTAAACACTCTAAATATAATAATGATACCTTCAGCAGTGTCTTCTTAGCTAACTTTTCCAACCAGAGATGGTCCAATTTTGCTAATCKTATTACTTTCCAGGTGTGAGTTTGCAGAAATAATACTTAACTATCAACTGGAAAGACTGTGCATAACTTKGGTTATGAGTTGCACTTGATTTATTAAGTGTGTTACAGCTTTGGAGCCTTGTAACTCAGAATGAGAATGGAAGAAGTCTAGAAAATATGTCTGACATCATACCATTTACAAAAGTTTATGTACAGTATTTACCAAAGTACTGCCTGGTTTTGCATAGATTTTTTTAAGGTTAAAACATGGCATGTTTAAAGCATGCCATGCACTCAAAATAATAATAAAAAAAATTGCAGTCTGTTAATTTAACTTAAATTCAATACTTGTCAGCATAGTTATTTCACAGCTTCTTTGATTTCACATTCTGCTTCATATGAATTTGTCAGGTGAATGTAGTTCTCTTGGCTACCATTTGTGCTAGTTATTAAATTAGCATGTACGGTTTCAGATGCAGTTTTTCTCTGTGCCAGTACATGTTTTCAACTCCAATTTTGTGTTTGAGAGTTTTTAACAATGTTGCCAGGGCTCTATATAAAATATTTAATCACTGAAAGTATAAAAATAAAATTGATTCTCCGTTGGGCTGTTATTAGCATTAGTGCTCCTGAGCTGAAAGGAGATGCTATGGGACATATTTTCACAGTAAGCTCGATGGCATTTTAATCTTGCAGTCACAATGAGTATAATTGGAGACAGGTGGCTAAAGCTCCACATTCTACTTCAAAAATGTAATGTTCTCTCCATTCAGATATGCCTAATAAATTCTTAAATTTGTCCTGTTATATTTTGCCAGCTGAACGTTGCAAAACGGAAGGCAACATGCAGTGTAAAGCCTGTGTATTTATTTAGCTAAGTTCACATTTCAGGTAGTTTAGGATCATAGAATGTATGCTTACAGTATTGTGTATCATAGATTTTAAGCCAGAAAACATCACAGTGGCCATCTATTCCGACCCCCAGCTTTTCACTGGCCGCACCATTTCAGCCAGTCATTTTTGCAGTGGAGAGAATGATTACTCCATCTTACAGAAGGAAAGCTGATTCCGAGGAGGATGCTATTTTGCTCAGAGACTTTTGCTTTATATTTTATAAAGTGGATAATTAAAAATGAAGCATGTATAAGTCTATACATAAAAGCAACATGAAACTTCAAATCTCCAGGATTTTAAACACCAAGAAAAATATTGTTTTAAACAGATTACTATATAGCCAAAATGTGTGTGATTGTGCATTGATAATGATTTTGCATTGATTTGTCAGATATAACATTAYGCATCTAACACTGCTCCCTGGCAGACAGCATGAATTACTGATCTGATCCAGGAAGGCGATTCTTATCTCCTTAACTAGAAAATGCCTTGAGATCAGACGTCTGGGTAAAGAATGCTTCATGTCCTGTGGAGCAGCATCAAGAAACTTTTTGAGGCAACATTTGCCAATCTTTGGATTCTGTAACTGGAATTTTTTTAAACGGCTTAACAAGGGAGACCACGTCCTGCATATTATTGTTAGACTAATGCCATCTGTTTCTCATAGAAGCAATCAGAGAGGTATAAAATMAGACTCAAATAATTTAAATCTCAAACATTTGAAAAATTATTTGCATTATAAACTCCAGCATATTCATTTTCAAAGACCTGCTTTCAATAATCCAGCTTCCTGGACTAGACATGTCTAGTAACTAGACATTTATTTACCCAAGTCTGCTGAGCCCTCTTCTAGAAAGAGATTGTAGAAAATGTTAGCAAACATATGATTAAGCTGGCTGCAGGATGCACTGCAGGGGTCTAATTTTAAAGCAACACAAATATACTGCTCCCACCTTTTATATCATAAACTATGATTTAAAGCACTTATCCTGAAGAAAAACGAGACAGGTTGAATTTCCTCTTCAGCCTTGAAGGGATTCAAACCCAGAATACTTCAGTCACAGGTAACAATCCTAACCAAAAGCCTATCATTTGGGTCAGGTGAAGACACTGGTAGAACCATTTAAACAGGATTATAGCCCAAACCTTACGAACAAGGTCTGCAACAAGGTACAAGGTGTGCTCAGAGTCTCCCATTCTGGCTTTAGAAGGTCTGCAGTATGAGTAAGGGGTAAGGCTGTATTCAAGAACAGTTGGTTAGTTCACAGTTGTCCTMTTGCAATCTTAATGTCCCACTGTGCAGCAACACATTTTTTTTCCCTGTGTCACACATATGAGTAATTCTTTTTGCTGTACAACTGGACATTTTTAGTGGGAGGGAGACAGGATAACCCTCTCTGTTTTTTCATTCCAGAATGACCTGAGGGAAGCCTACACTTTAAAAGAGGCAGAGCTGTGTATTTCAGTTCTCTCAGGGCTAACAAAGGTATTGCACTTACCATTTTTCTTTTCAAGCAAATGCTCTAAGTAATTAGTGTATCTTCAAATAAGACAGCCAACGCTTCTTAAAACAGCAAGGACTTTCTAGTCCTTATGCCTCATTACTATATGATGGAAGAGAACAGATTTCAGTTTCTCACCAATTCCCAGKTTTTTTTAATGGCTGGAATATTTTGGACAGCATTTTTGAGGCACCTCAGCCTTTATGAAAAGGGAGCCTGTGGCCACATCTGTACTAGAACACAAAACATACTGCTGAATTACTAGCAGAGTCCATGGCACAACTGTGGCCTGTCTGAACACACGTGCTTCCAGACAATGCTTTGACACAGCTCAGGGGTGGGGAGGGACCAAGGAGCATCCAAAAAAAMCAGACTGGATGCAGTTATCCTGTTTTGATAAGGAGGGAGTAAGCGTAGCTGCCTGAACGCAAGCCATGCTGTGCCAGTTAGACGAAGGGATAAAGGTGCTCCCTATCCTGTTTTCTTGCTGTAGAAATGCAGGTGGATGCCTAATTCTGGGCAACAGGTTTCTTTCAGGGTGGCCAAGATCCAGAATTCCAGGTATGTAATTCTAATAAGTCTATGTCCTATGAACTTTTGCTATGAACTAGCAAAAGTTCAGCCCAGTGCACAGGTAGTTTCCACGAACAAGGATGAGCTTGCGTTGTGCCTGTAAGGCCTTGTGCCTTAGCTTATTATGCTGTTGACAAAAATCCTTGCTGAAGTCCTTTTATGCTGAGAAATAATGATTAGCACCAATTATCTGAAATTGGTGGATTCATGTACTGATTAAAGCACTGCTCAGTATATCTCTAATGAAAGCCTGCTTCAGCAAATTGGCTACAGCAATCTTTTCAAGCTTCCTAAGGATTTACAATGAAAAAACAAACAAACAAACAAAAACCAATTAGTTTTATCACTCACTGGAAGTTCTTTTATCTAAAAATTTGCTTACTGGCAGCAAGTAATCTATGCAGTAATAAACACACAGAGATTTCCTTACTAAATTTATTTCAAGGCTGTTTGTGTATACTCAATTTATCAGTTCCATAAGGATTCAACACTTTCATAAAATATGCACACAAATAATTTCTAAGGAAGACATATGATTTTTGTCTTCAGAGAGGTCAAAACCAAGTCTAAGTAGCTGTTAATGTTTTCTTTTTTAATAAAAAAAACATAATATCTTTTTTTTTTTTTAATTTGGAAATTAAAGAGAACAATTAAAACTTGTTTTGATGTGGAAAAACTCCCTATGCATTTTACCTCCTAGACAAACTAAACACAGTCTTGACAGTCTTCGGAGCTCTAGAATAGACASAGCAGCAATTTGTAGCTAATCTGCCAGCCGTCAAGGACTTCACACAGGGATGCTAGAAGGTCTGCCTGCATATTCCTGTGCTACCTGCGGAGTGGGCACTGGTGTCCTGCACTTGGCAAACCCAACAGACAATGAGATGGGTCACACAGCTGAGGAAGATTGTTAAGATCACCTTTAGAAAAGGAATTCTGCTCCCACTGATTTGTCTTGTTTAATTTAGATACCATATTTTGACTTTACCATTCTGAATTAAAATTTACATCACCGAGATATATAAATAGTATATTTTATATAAAAATAAATCAAGYTGTCATTTTTTCATCTCAAAAAAACACAAACGTGGGCTTCAAAGCTAAACAAGAGATGAAAATTTGTTACTTTTGTTTTCTTGTCAAATGTTGAAATGAACATATTCCATCAAAACACATTCCCATTTGAAATCTGGCAGGACTGTATTTTGATTAAAGAAATGTTGCACCAAATAAATGCTCATTTAGATCTCAGCATCTAGCTCATTTAAATGCTCAGATCTAGTTGAAACTGTAGTGGTATAAACTGCCCATCTTCCTTCAACTACATCAATCACAAAATAAAACCAATTCACTATGTCCCATTAAGATTAGAAAGTTTATAAAAAGCTGATTTTTCTTCATCTTTTTTATTTTATACCTCTTAAAGGTCAGGAAGGACATATTCTTTCCTTTTTGAAAAATAAAAATAAAGGGAGAGTTTGCAGCTCAAAGCTTATGCTTAACTTAGGAACACTTCTTTCACAGTACAGATGCACAGMAGCAAATACAGTGAAAATGCTGTCCTCGTTCTGAACTTTATTGAATTATATTTCAAAATCTAAAACACTGATGTTATCTCCAATGTAACTAGTCATGTGAGAATGTAAATCCAAAATAAAAYCCTTTTGTGAACCTAGGTCCTAAGTTCCTATTCTCCCCTAAGAATGTGCATAACTTCCTACTCATAAAACACATGTATAATCTTGACCACTGTCCTTATAATAACCTTAGTGTCTTCCATTTAAGGTTTTTAAGAAATTCAATTACCACTGATCCACATATTCTAATTTTGTAGTGCTATAAGATGCATAGGATGCAATAGTATTACTACCCCMCCACCACCACCCAAAATCAGGAAAATAAGGTATGGGGAGAACTTATTATAGGATTGGCTAACAGAACTCRGAGCTCATGGTTTTCAGTAATGGGTTTTAAATCATACATGAGTTCTCATTCAAAAAGCTTCGAATTCCAGTTCAGTTTTGATAAATAAACCATTACCCCAATGCTAACAGGCTTTACAACAGGCTCTGTGAACTATCTTTTCTGCACAAATGTTCCTGATATCCGTGCTATTCACACAAGACATAGTGGCTAACACTGTTAGGAATGATGCTATCTAAGACTTCATTATGTTTATACTTATTAGAAATTTGCAGTCAGTGATGCTATCTTAAGAGGCTTAATTATGTTTATATTCATTAGAATTTCACAAAACTAGCTCTTTTCCAATTACTAACAATTTACAACTTTTATTATTATTTTTCAGCCAGAGGTCTGCCTCATCAAGGTCAAAGCCCTTACGGAGTCATACTGTTTAGCCACTTCTTCAGAGGTGTCACTAGATGATCCTTTGGATAAGTCTTGCATAAGYCAATTTTTTTACCCCTGAGCTTTTCTTGTAAGTGCAAATAATACTGTTTTAACACTAACATTGCTTAGACATGAATAGCTTCTATAGATAATATTTTAATCTTTGATGCTGATAGACAACAAATAAACAGAACATTATACTGCACACAATGGTGTTACACATCCCTGCAAATTTCTTCATAATTGCATTATTTTATGGTGCTACGTAATTGTACTTCAGAACATAACTTTCACTTAAAAGTCTGAAACCTTAGGATTCTGTAACAACTTCAGTATGTGCCACMTCGTCAGTAATCCCCCTCTCACTCCCACTTGTGATGTGATAGCACCTGTGCCAGTTACAGAAACTGCTCAAAGGAACAGCAATATCAGAGASATGGTTTCATTTTATTACCTGGAAAAAAAGCAGGGAGTTATGCAGTCCATTAACTTTCTTCAGGACACSAGTGATTATTCTGTCCTCATTTTGGGGACAGCTATGCTGACTGTAAGCATAATTATTAACAATGTACTTTAATTTGCAGTAGCTGAGAAAGAAAAGTAGGAAGAAGAAAGATTAAAAGAAGAAAGAAAGTTTTTACAATCTGTCAGATTTTTAGCTTTCTGTGTTCTGACTATCTTTAGCCAGAACTAGCATTGTCTCAGCTAAACATTGGGAAGAAACTCCAGGATCATGTATTCATTTGTGAGGAGGAGATGCTAGGAAAACTAGTTGTCATAGCTAAAAATCTAGGGATCCAAAATAAAGAATATGGGTTTTTTTCAGTCTTTTTATTTACAGTACAGCCTCTTTCTTTGCCAAGTACCAACATTCCTGATATCAGAATCTTCACCTGTCTAATGGATATTAATAACARTTTACATAATATTATTAAAAAAGATCACATCTGGGGCCTTTCAGGGAATAAAAGCCTCAGCTGTTTCCTATGGAACTGGAGTGTCTCTGTTGAAATACCTAAGCAGTCCTACAGTACAAGGAATATAAATTGAGTTTAATATCAAAATAAACACCCAGAGCTCAGGGACTGGGAGCAGTTAGCTGTGATCCCTGGAGGAGGTAGTTTAAACTTAAGATGCAATGAAAGACAATACAGCTTTTTCTACATTCAAAGTTTCTAAGGAAGTCTCTCTGACTCATGGRTTATTTTGATACAGAATAATTGTACTGACAAAGATAGAGCCCTCAGTGAATGTAATCAAATTATCCAGAAAAGGATGGAGTTGCAACTGGCCCTTCAGTCATGACATGCATTAGAACTTGTGACGATCTCGTATCGCAGGAGGAACATCCCTCCCCCACCACACGCCAAAGAACTGAATGAAAATTAAAAGTAAAAACTCTAGATTAATTATTAAAATGTCCAATAATAGAATTCTTTGGGGTATGTCTACTGCAATAGAACACCAAAACTCACACTGAGTACTACTTATGGTGAATTATTCGACAGACTTTAGTCAAATGCATGGTCAGAAGGTCAAGTGATGTCAAAGGGTTCACAGGCTGTTTAGGCTGAGTTCTCAGAAACTGRGATATTTACACAAAACTCAGGAAAAATTATAGCCTGTGCATTTAGTTTACAAGCTATAAATTTAGTGTCATAGTCTGTCYAAATAGCCTTTTTCTTTAGCAATTCTCTTTAAGATGCAACAAATGCAGAAACTGATGCTAAAAAGAAAAATGTGTTTTGAACATCAAAGAAAGTTAGCGCTCCAGCCAAGGAAACTCAGAGAAAGTAAATTGATCAGAACTAGTTCTACAGTCTCTGAGCAAAGTACAATTTACCCTAAATTACCCAAAAATAATTTCATAATGGTAAGAGGCAATTTTGATGTGATTTCAATGCAATCTGTACTCCCTAGGCATTTAGTTCTAGTTTTCTCTAATTAAAGCAATACATTTTCTTAATTATCTTTCATACAACTATTTAAAAAAGAATAGCTCTTGCATGGTGATACAGACTATACATTTGGTGTAAGTGTATATAGCCTGTGCTAACACAAAGTTCAAATGTTAAAACAAAATTTAATTAGCAAAATCTAAAGCAAAGTGAAAAAAAGATATTGCCTCATTACCAAAAATGCTAATAATGTGTACGCAGTAATATAATTTACTTCCAAAAAACATAATTCAGAGTTGCATTTTTTATATATAAAGGCATATTGCTAAAACAATATATAAAGGAGTAAAGCTAAAAGAAGAGACGGACACCAATTAAATCAGGTTTTCGTTGCCTGCATTCAGAGGAAGTTACAGGGATTCCCCCACTGGGCCTCGTCATTTCCACAACAGGAAAAACCTCTCCCAAATCAAAGACTCATCAGAGGAAGTTTTAAATCAAACTGGAAAAATACAGATCACCAGCACCTGCTCGTGCAGGAATTCCCACTGAAATAACAACCGCTTGAATCAGCTGCCCTGGGGCCCCCACCCYGCCCATGGCCCAGGGCCCCGTGTCACCCCCCTGCCCCGGCGATGCCGGCCTCCAGCTCCCCCCTGCCCACAGAGCCCGGCCCACGTCCCGGCCCAGCCTCGTCCCAYCCCCGGGAGGTGCCTGGTGCCGGGGCTGGGGCTGCCAGCGCTCCGGCCGGGGGTGGGCGGGCCGTGGCTGCCAGGCCCTGCCGCGCTGGGGGACCCCTCATGGCTGCCGGCGCCGGGGAGCCGCGGGCCCGGGGCGTGCGCCCATGGCTGTGACTTCCAGCGGGATCTGCTGCACGCAGCGTAGGCACAACTTGTAACAGAGGGCAGGGCGACAGCGGCTGTACTCGGGTCTTGCAATATCAAATACCTTATTATCCCTCCCCCCCCCCATTTTTGCTGCCTGTGACTGTTTGCACGGCTGCTGCGCCAAGCGCGGCACCAGTACAGTCTTGTTGACATATGTTCAATCTGCTCTTAACGCGTTGCTCTTTTTTAACACAGACCGAGCTCCCGAGAGCGATCGCATCGCCCTGTCCCAGCCAGGTCTGCACAGGAAAGTCAGAACAGACTSTTCCGAAGAGCGAGAAATGTTGAAATCCGGCGTCTCTCATCACCTGGCATGACAAGTTCCTGAGGAGAGCTGTGAAAAGGTCTGGGTTTAAAAAAAGATTAGCAGATGTTGATGCAAAAAGTGGAGGCAGTAGCTCAGAGCCAATCCCTCCTTAAAAATAAGATACAGTTTTAGAAAATAACTCTTTGCAACTTAAGGTGCCATCCTGCAGGCTGTGGCTGGGTATACATTTACTTCTTTGTGAACCTATATCCAGTTTTTAAGACAAAATGGATCTCTTCAGACATTTTCCAAGTGTAAAAAAAATCTGCACAGCACAGTAGATCAAAAGTGTTAAGAATATCATGRGGCATTAAAAAACTAGGTTTAGTAAAAATTTAAACCTGCTGATGGAGCGAAATGTGGCCTGACTGAAATAAGAAGAAAGGATATTTGTAATTTTTATTAATAGGCTAGATCAAATAAAGTCTTCGTGCAACTGAAATGAAAGTTATTTCCACAGATCATCTGACACCAGGAGAAATCAGATAGTGAAAACCCTCATGGCAGTTTTCTTCACTTATTTGAGCAGAACACTTTGAGCAGCTTTGTTATCAAATTTATCATCTGGCATCCTGTAATATATTAAGATTTCTGAAGTAAGTGTGCATCTTTCCATTAAATTAAATACTTGCTTGATTGTAAATTCATGAAGATAGCAATTAGAGGTCAGTGGGTGAGATAATTAAAGGTATTTTTGGTTGCCACATTTATTTTTGAGGAAAGAAAGTAGTTTTATAACTTTTAGCAGCACAGGACATAGTTTTGGACTTTAATGAAAGAGAAACAACTTTTAACTCTACATGCCTCTTGAGTAGAATGTAACTGATTAATATTAATTTATACACCTTTGGTTAGCCGCAGAAAACTGCATGGTGCAASACTACCAGTTATATTTGTAGTGACACAAGGGAGCAGGGGTTTAGAGGTGGCTACTCCCATAAAGAGTAAACTCATCAGGTTGCAAATAGGCTGCYATCAGAAGCTGCAAACTCCAGCCTTCCCCTGCTAATTGCTGTTGCCCTCTCCTCCTCCTCGCTGCCCCCTTTGCCTCCTGTTGCTACCTCTGCTGACCCAAGAGCTGAACTGTTTGTATCAGCATGCCTTTAAGTGCTTCAGTCAGAAGAGGCTTAAAAAATAAACAGGTCTTTGCCAGCTCAGCTTATTTTGACTGCAGCAGTGTAGGAACCGTTCACAGGATCAGAAGGAGGTGACTTCCACAGGGTCTGGGTGAGGGCAGTAACTCATCAAGCTGCTGGGACTARTTGGGGGTCTCCCCTTTGCAGGCATTCTCATGGACTGACTCCTCTCAGCCTGAAATCTCTTGTATGGAGCACAGTTCAGACACACAAGAGCATGTATTTACTGCTCCCCCTCGCCCCCCCTCCCTTTGTTTTTTGCATAGAGACAAGAAGTTCCAGAAATAATTTGGTTTTGCCCCAAAAGATTCCCAGAAGAAAATACTTGTTCATTGCAAATTACCTGTGTGAAAACATGCAATGTCCACCAGCTCTGCTTTTGTAAATCAGGATTATTTTCKATAAATAATGTGTATGTTTCCATAACTAAATCCTGGATAATACCATAAAAGTGGCACTAAACATAATGTTATAGAGTCTCATAGCTATCTTAAATGAGATTTCATGTTAGTGATATAATCCATCCTAAAATCCATAGGAAAGATATGTATTAATTTTTACTAAAGAATTAAATGATTCTGAGAATACACAAGATTTTATTTTTCTTCTACATCATTATAGTAGATGCTAGAGAATTATCAAGAAGGAATAAGTACAGCCACTTGTTTACTAAAAACTAGTAACTTGAGTGATGTGACTCTTCAGGGGTTCACAGAGCTGCAAGAGAAAAATTACAGTTACGAAAATGCAATTTTTATTTCTTCCACATAAATCAARCAAGACTGTTTTCATCCCTGTCACCTTGTAACTTCTCCGGCTTAAGTGAAACTACACACAATTCAAACATAGAAAAAATAGGAGAAACATGAACCAGGTTAACAGACTTCATGTAATGCAGGCAAAAGGAGAAGCAGGAAAGAAACAGAAAGAATAAATAGAAAGATTTTTAGAACTTTTAAAWTTTTTTTGTTTAATAATATGTGTTATGAAATACAGGAGTGAAAAGGAAAATATGGAAGAAAGGAGTGGGGGAGGAGGATTTCTTATGTGGCTGATTAATAGAGGTGTCTTTCAGTGTAAGCCTCTCACTCTGATCATGTCGGAGACAAGAGGTATCCTAAACGCATTCTGTTCTGYAAATAATTTGTGGATCCACACCGCTATCATTCTTTCCACAAAGTGCACTTAATCTAGAAAAAAAAAAGATCTCCGATACACTGGCCTTAATTTGATGAATTTCAGTATGTATTCAGGCCTCTGACGTGAATCACATCATTCAATGATTTCCTGATCGGGGATTTTACCCAGATGGAGCCTGGTGAGCTTTTCTTTCTCCATCAAGCGTGTGTGGCGGTTGTATGCTGGCCTTGTTTCCCCACGTAGTGCATCAGTACGTTCCTCTGGGCTGTAATGCTGTTGGAAAGCACTCGTGTCTGCCTAAGGACCCTCTGCGTTAACGGGGTATCGAAGGGAAGCACATAGGAACACACGGGAGCATTTATGCAAGATGTTTTGCAGAGAGTCATAGGGAAGGACAATTATCTATCCAAATTAAGACTCTATGATGTGGACATCTTCAGCCAGCTGAGAGAGGAAAGATGAYTATCTCAGGGCCAGGAATCACCTTTTAAAGAGGACCTCCTCGCATGTGGTCGTCAGTACTGCGGYGTTTCACATTACATGGTATGGGTCCGGGAGTGAGTTGCCTCTCACCTAACTTCAGGCGTCTGCTAGATTAGATGAATCACCATCAGGAATGTCAGTTTCTCTCCACTGGTTTTAAAGGTAAATGTGTTTGGACTTCAATATGCAATAGCAGAAGTTTATTTGTTGATGGACCTTTATTGATTTTTATGGGTTAACTGGTGATTTGAGGACTGAAAAGGGTAACTAAAACTGAGTTAAACAGAAAAAATAACCCAGAAATGCTGGACCACTGATTCAAGTGATTTATTAGGCAGGATTCTCTCCTTTACTCTTTGCTCTCAAATATGCACAGGCACTTTAAAAAAACCAAAATGGGAGTCCTGCTTTCAAATGTAGCAGCTGGGAAGGGRGGGGAGGAGGGAGATGGAAGTTTTAAGCAGTTCCATTTTCCTCCATATTTACAGCACCCTCAAATTGCAAAGATTAATCTTAAAATTTTCAAAATTTTTGTTTCTCTGAAGGCAAAATGGAACATTAAAATGTACATTTAGAATAAATGAACCAAATAGCCTGCAGACCTACTGTGGACCTTATAAGTGATTAGTTTTGCTGGAGTTCAAAGCACCGACTTTCAGTTTATTGAAATGCTAATGAAATTTTGATTATGATATATCTTTTTTTTCCTCTAAAACATCATTAATGCCATTTCAGAGATTAATGTTGCAACCAGAATGCTTCATTTTTCATTAATCTACCAGTTCACTGTTGAATTTACTTATAAATCTCCCCTTCATCCAGTTTATATCTCATTGCTCCACCGAGTTTAAATTCTAACTTAAATTTTATGACAACAGAAGTATATTACTGCAATTAAAATGTCAATAAAACAACCCATAGCACCATTTTCACTATCATTTATACCATGCTGGCAAGATACAAGGATTAAAGTGAGCATGGGCCCTTTTATGATTTAACTGTGCACAGGGAGAATCCAGCCACAGTGTTTGAACAGAAAGATTTGATAACATTAATCAACACAACTAGACCAAAAGCAAAAGGGATACTGAATCCCATTAATCATGAAATWAATTTTCACTAATACAGTACCCTTTTGTCCCTTTTCCTGTCACTGGYAGGCCATGTACTGAGGATTAGTTTTGTTGCCGTTTCTGTATTGCCTCTTGTTCTGCAGTCACCATCATAGCATCTGAGTTCCTGCCAGTAGTTCTTTAAACAACCTAACTACCATTTGCCACATATTTTTCTCTCATACTTTCTCTGTGCAGAAGAAATGTAGCTGGCAGTGTGCTTTATTCTAGAAAACCGAACTTYTCAGCAAGGGAGGATGATATTCTCCCCTGTGCTCGGTGCTTAATTCTGATGCAGATTGCTGCTTTCAGAATTACTACCTGCTATAAATCCTGCCTTAGAGTTGGCAATGTCAGTACGTGTTGATAAAGGTTTTAGCTGTCCTGCGTATCCTCAAAGTGGGCTTGGGAAAAACACATTTTGATAGATCTGTTCCAGTGTKTGCTTCCCTCTAGAGAGATCTGACTTCTCACTTTCTCTGTCTCTTACTGTAGTGAAAACTGTTTGAAAACCCAGGCGATCTGTGTAGGAGATGAGCAGAAGGACTGTTTAAGAGCCAAGAGTTGGTTACCAAGACTCTAGCATATCAACACAACGATTCACCAAACTCCTTGACTTCTTGTACTGTGGGTAGAGCGTCTTTTAACAGCTATTGATACTTGATCATTCCTCACTCCACCTTCCTGATCAACAGCTAATTTGAGATAAACGTGCACACATCTAAATATCCTGATGAGTTCAATCTGTTCTAGATTTAGTAAAGCTCACTATAATGTCAGCAAAACCTGGGTAGTGAAATACAGGGCATATTTTTATAGAATGCAAAGCAGTTTTGCCATATCCAGTGTATCCAAAATGTGTCTCAGACTCTGAATTTAAGATTTTCCTGCATGCGTTAATAGATACGTAAATATTACCCTGATATTGCTCAATTTGAAGTCAGTAGATAACTGTGTCTGTGGGATGCATTGGGAAGGTAAAGGATATTTGATGGAGTTATATTCTTTGTCTGTCTTCCAAGTCAGAAAATTTAAAGGTTTATCCTAGGTTTAGTTTATAATAGTAAAGAATTAAGAGCATATGTTTTTCAATTGCATTGTCTTATGTTCTCTCTTTTGAATTCCTGATGGACAGGGCTCTTCATCTAATCTTGGTAATTTACRATTCATGATAATGCAAAATTCTAACAGGATCTGTGTTTTAATAACAGAAATAATAATTTTTAATTAACTTTAACCTAATTTCTTTTTTGTTCAAAGCTTTTTCTTTATAWCAACTAATAAATGGTCCCACTGGTGCATCAAATTTGCCCTTCATGAACTTTCAAGGTTCTGATTTAAGTTCATGCAAAAGTGTTGAAACTCCCACTAATCTGAGAGAATAACAAGTCATTTTGCTGCTAACAACTGTAGGAAATTATTTATGTTGCTATTACCTGGGAGAGAGAGCMTATTGTCAAGGTTAAATGCTGAGGCATGGAGTTATTGCAGAGCGCATTACCGATTTGCTTTTTAAATGTAAATCTTTCATCTGGGCAGGGTGAATTACTGTGCAGCTTTTAATTCTCATTTATTTCAAAATACCTTGAATGTATGTGAGCATTCAGTGGTATTTTTCCTTCATCTTCCCTTTCTACTCCTTATTCTTAGGTGCTTGTGCTRTGCTGTATTCTCAATCATGACTTCTGCCTTGCATCCAGAAAACTCTTATTCAGCAATTTTGCATTTCATAGGACTGCTTGGATATCTGAAACTGGGCACACAGATGTTTGTGTTGGCAGCCCAAATAAAGGGATACATGGGAATGAAAGGAAAAGGAATCCTGCCTCAATCCATAGTGTAGTGATGGACCTGCTTTATACTTCCCGTGTAGCATGCCTTGCAGCTGCTTTGTGCTCCATGCACAGGGATTTAGASGCCTGAAGTCATTGTGACCCTACTTGTACATTACTCCATCAAGTTTTATGGCCTCTCTAGTCTGTGGCTGTATTTGGACAACAAACCTGTAGTCTTCCACTGGTATTTCCTGCACACAAGCGACATTCCTGTTTCTATATAACACACATATTACTTTCCCATCCACCAAACCTTGCTTAGTCCTGTCCCAAAGCATTATCCTAAGGACAGGCAATGTGAACTACTGTGGTTTTCACTGTGCTAATTTGATCCTAGAGAATATGTAACTGTSACTTTTGAATTAGCCTCTATAATTTTGCTATACTAATAGCTACACCAATTTTGAAACCAGGGAAGAAAACTGCAGATCGAGACAAATTAGGAAAGAAAGCAGATGAATGGACAAATCAGGCTGGGTTATTGGAGGCCTGATAACATAATTCTGAAGAGTTTCAAAATCTTAATTTCATGACGTGGGAAATAGTGATGAAAGAATTGGATGGAGCGCTGAAGTTTGAGGGAGGAAAAAATCTGCTAGGTATTTAATAACACATCCTAAAATCTACTAACTCAGAGTGATCAACAGTGATAGTTTTATAGGAGATGCATTAAAACTCAGGGTAAAATGTAGAGCGAATGAATTCTGAGGAGAAAAACAGAAAATAAATAACACGTGGCCTTTACTTTTGAGTGATGAAGTAGGAGAAATTCACACCAAATTTAGCATCTCCTCCCTGACAACAGAAATGCACGCAAGTAGATAAATAGATCAAAGAAATGGGATTACTTTATATGGGTCCTTCTAACCTGCTAAGTATGTACACTAAAAAGCTATACAGAGTTGTCTCTCAATTAAAGCTCAAGTAGTAGACTGTCAGCAGCACATCACTTTCTGACATATTGCTGTTACTGTTTTTAATTGATAGATATCTGTCAATAAGTTAATTCCAAGAGCACTTTCCGCAATGTCTCTAGCAAGAATGTCAGTCTTCTGTCAACGTGTAACTGCAGAAATGGCACACATTTGTTAATTGTGGCAGCACTGCACATGCCGGGAATATCTGAAACATACGATCCCATCTGGTATCCCCAGTTAAGCAGGAATGATATAAGACAATACTTTGATGACAGACTTCTATAAAGAATTTAGAGCCTTCAACGCACTGGTGTGAGCTGCTTAGATGATATTCTTTTTTTGGAGTCAGTAACAGATGTGCAATGAAATAGCAGGGTTTATTCTGCCTGGTCAATCTGTGCACAAAATATCCCTCTGCAATCTTGTTTCAGAGATGCAATGATGGAGACACCGTCATTTTTTTTAATCCCCACCCTCTTTGCAGCATGAAAAAGCACCATGATTTTAAAACTAAAACAGAGAGCCATCACAAGAAATATCCGCAGAGGCACAAGTTCTCTCACACAGGCTGCCTCTCAGGTCCTTTTCTCTTCAACAGCTTGTGCTATTCATCTAAGTAACCAACAAACGCTCATTCCCTGGGTGACCATTAGAACCACATGACTATCTTCTCATTGCTTCAATGGCTGTTCCTTGCCAAGGATGTTGGAAATGTACTGATTTGCTAAGCTTTTAATCATGCTCTTCTCAGAAACGGAAAGGAATAATACTTTCAGTTTGAGGTGAGCCAGCTTTCAGTTGCTATGACTTCCCTACCTATAACTACTTAGCATTACCTTGCTAGGTGGAGTTCGATGTTGAATTTAAGATTGAGCCAGTGGAGCTGAGACTACACAGCACCTTGCGGAAGCAGACTAATAATATATTATATTTAATCATATATTGTAAACATATGTTTATATGAATCCTCATGAGGTTCCTCTCATCCCAATGTGATAGAAAGGAGGCTGCTGCAGGTCTGTGTTCCCTATGTGCCAGAGTGAGGGTGAGCRTGTATTCCCAGCTGGTGCGTGTGCACACACACGTACACATGGCCAAGCACACAGACCAGCACAGAGAGAAGGTCAGTGCCTTTATCAGCACCCACAGAAACACCCACAGCGCTCACACAGACAAGAACATCACAGATGGCCTCATCCCGTTCTTCCTCCCAGGGCAATTGAGATTGGAGTCAGGATATATGTATGCCCTCACTCTTGATACACAAACACATATCTGTGGGTTCCTTGAATACTAACACAGATTTTAAATCCATCCARTATCCATGGCCAATTCCCACACACTAACTGAGGCTTTGGGTATTTCCCTATATGGATCTCTTCCTACTTTTTGGCTGGTCCAACCTGAAGTTCATGAGCAGTTTGCACACTCAGGTTCAGGGCGTAACTCACACAGAAAATAGTTAAAGTTGATTTAATAAGAAGTACAACAGGCTGTGGTAATCAGCCACCAGGTTTGCCAGGCTTTTGCTTACAGATGACTTGCCCTTTTTATTTCCTTTTTCCTCCCTGACCCAACTTGATCCCTCCCTTCCCCTACTTTTGATCCTCCCCTTAAATGTGTTGCACATTCCCACAGTCCCCTAAGGACACTGTGTAGTTTTATACTATCTTCAAATTCTCTGTGCTCCATCTCAAAATCCTCTTCTGCCTGCATCCCAAAGTAAGCCCTGTACCTCTTTGGAAGGTAATCCCCTTTAGTTTGTATGGCATTCCAGGAAGAGAAGTTCTTTCCTTGAGTCATCTTGGCAGGTGGGACAAGGGACAAGGATCTAATCGTTCTACTTCAACAGTCGTAGGAGTAGCTGACTTGGTGTGTTCCATATTCACTGATCAGGTTACTTGTTGGGTACCTTCGCCTGTCATAGTTCCCTGGATACTTGCTGAGTGTTTTCACTGTGATGAACTCTTTAATCACATAACCTAATAAAAACAAGCAGTCTTATCTGTCATCATGCAAACATCATAAAATATACAATATATATATAGTATTCTTACAAGGAATTAAAATAAACTATTGTCAACATGAGGAGCATTCTGTTTACTACTTTTCATGCACAATTTTCCATGAACTCTTTGTCTTAAAATGTTGAAGACATTTTGAAAATCCTGTGCATGTAAAAGTCTTTGTCAGTGTAGAAAGATATTCTGATGATCACTATTTGTATTCCTGGCTTCTTCAAAATCTTCAGAAATAGCAATTACAAAATTCATGCATTTTCAGTTTTGAGTTTAATTTGTATTAGTTTTATTTATCAATACAATGTCTGCTATAGGAATTAGTTCTTTTTATAATCACGATACACATAAAATGCATCTATGTCTGTAAAATACATATATATTCGCTGCATTATAGAAGATAGAATGATAGAATCAAAATGAACTGTTTCCAGGGAAAAAAAAAATTGTTCATGCCTTTCCAAATTTTTCATGTCTGCTGAAATACAATACAAATACAAGTCTGTGACTGCACAAGTTCAACCTGTAAAGGGTGGAATAATGTATGAACTTAGAAAGTCAAATAGACGATAGCACCACAAATGACTGCCATATATCAAAACACTCTTCTCATGACTACTGTASATCATCTTGAAGCCCTCCTTCCCTTACACACTAATTATGCAATAACAGCAAACTTTGGGTAGGATAGAAAGGCAATCTTATTTTATCTTGCAAGCCTGACAAATCAGTCAACTTGTTTTTAAGAGTCTTAATTCAAAAATCCTTCAGCACTTGTTTTTTTAATTTATGCAGTGCTTCAGGATTCAGAGACAGAAAAAAGGCTGCAGTGTGATCCCCAGTGAATAACTGATATGCTCACACGCATTTAGGTCAATGAAAGCTCTGTAGAATTTATGCTGGCATAAAGAAAGTTGACTAAATTTAGCTGAATCATCACTTCATTAGGTATTCCTTTTTATTGCTACATCAGGTATAAATGAACCCAAGAAGTTTTAAAGATTATATCCTTTTCATAGACACATCTTTCGAATTTCATGCTTAGGATTTTTGTCTGATACAACTGTTGTGGTTTCCACTGGGGAGGTAGAGTCTTTAGAGGCTTAAGGAAAAAAAAGGGTTATAGCAACATTCTTAAAAAGAAAAGATTTCGTCTACAAGGTGATATCTAAATTATGTCCTTTACACTTATGTTCAGCGTCAGACTTCAATGACAGAATTCAGTTCCAAACTAAAATGTCTAAATTTAGTTCTGTATGTATAGGTACCTGTAGGTATGCCACATATCTAAATCCCCATGGAATCAATGAATATATAATTACTACAGTCAGAGTTCAATTAGAACCCTGCTAGAAGTTGACCCTGAAGTAAATATCTGTCTTTGATTCAATTGCCCACTTATAGGCACTTAACTCTATATGACATGCTCTAGAAACACCAAGACATSCTTGTGAGGCTGGTGGATCTAGTGCAGGACACTTGTATCCTTTGGGATCAGCAACTGAAAGACAGACAGTATACCTTACAGTATCTCARATTCCACTGAACACTCCTGTGTGGGCAACTGAACAAAGCCTGAGTTCTTTTCTGACTGCAATGGTTACCATGTCTGTAGACAGTGATGTGTGGAGAGCTACRTTTAGCTCTCCGATTTCTGAATTGAATCCTTCATTGATTACRGTGAGTATTGCAGCGAGTTCTTCCTACAGGACTTTCTAGAAAACGATCTGGTCATACTGCATACATTTATTTTTGGTGTCTTGRATTGTATGCAAATAATGGAATTCAATATAGTTAGGGATCACCATCAAATCTACTGTTTGTGAAACTAGATTCACAAAGTTATCTTGAAATTTTCAGCTGCCATTTTAGAGTCCTGTATCTATAACTTAGATGCACAAAATCCTTTCAAGCTACCATTCAGTTCTAGAAGCAGGAGAACGTCTCCAGTTTCCAAAATATTAGATGGAAGTCATAAACACCTTGCTTTTGATAGTGTACATCAGCTTCATGCCTACCTCTTCAAAACTACAAACAGTATTTTTTCTGCCCAAATCTGCTGACAGACTCTGCAGAAAGGTCCTCAGAGCATCCATGGCTAACAGGCTCCACATGACTGGCGTGAAGGTGACCTGTTTTGTCCAATATACTTAATGATTAAAACACTCATCCAGAAAGTTAGAGATCTCCTTCATTCCTRTCTTGACCCTACTGGGATTCAAATCCCCGTCACACATTCCTTGAGAAATCACTAATCACTGCTTCCTCTTGCAGCACTAAAGAATATACTTAAAACCTAGCACTTATCTTGCTAAATATCTCTTGAACCCTGTTGAGATGGCTCCCTACTCCCAATGCTGGATTTGTGGGCTCTGTTCTTAGATGCCTCTCCCCTTACAGATTCAGTAAATTAGTGAGGTTTTGCAGTAGTCACTATTGCACAGTATAAATCTCTTTTCTTATATCTGCCCCAAGTTTTCAATTACATATTTAGTTTGGTTTAGTATTCTTATGTCACTGAAATTAAACACTGGAGAAGCCATTTAGCATCATTTTCCCTCCCGAGATCAGTGCAACATTACTCCCTATTGAGCTCTTCACAGTATGTTTCCAGCTATAAACTATTCTTTCTTTTGTTACACTTGTAAAATGTATTCATTCCAATATGCCTAACTATCCTTTTATGAAAATTATTCTGAATAGTATTTACATATCTAGAGCTGAAAAATTAAAGATAAATAACTTTTCTAATTTAAATTCTTCTGTTAGGAAAAAAAATTCTAAGGAAACTTCTAATGAACTACATATACTTGTTTGCATATCTTGGAAGAATGCCTCTTGTTTTATATAAAGAATGCACAGGAACTTGAATAGATGAGGTTTTCCTAAGAGCATTAGCTTCTTTCCAAAATTAAACTACTTTTTAATTCTTCACAGATCAATGATTAGCATAGTTTGAGTTTTAGTCTGTAATCCTTTTGACTTATTTTTCCCTCTTGCAGCCCTATGCTTGGTAGAATTATACTGAAAAAATTATGAATGAGCAATTCCTGTATTCAAAGCAGTTTCTCAAGCCAAAAAAAGGTTTTTATCTATGGCATAATGTAGAAAAGAGAGAAAGAGCTTAAATCACTCAGTGCATGAATGATATATTGGTGACCTTTGTAATATACTAATGGTTACACATTTATCAAACTAAGACTAAATTACCAAAATACATCTCAAACAAATCTGTAGAGGGTTAGTGTTACATGCGAAGTGTGTCTAATTTTATTTAATGAGCGTGCGAGAAACAGACAAATTGCTCCATTTGAGAAAATATATTCAATGACTGGTAAAACTCATTCTGGAAGAGAGCACGTTGACTGATAGGAGGGAGGGAAAACATTGGTTATCTATTTTTTACAATCACCACTGCTGTAATACTTCTTAAAATCCAGAAGGGAAGAGAATAATGTCTTTGACTGTTCGTTGTCACAAATGTACGTAGAAAGAGAATCAAGAGTTCCACATGGCTCCTGACTTGTCATGAGTATATATTGCAGATACAGATATATTTGGAAAGGCACAGAGAGATTGAAAAGATTCCTCTTAGAAGCTTAGCACTTGAGTTATGACAAGTGAAACAGTCCAAAGAAGACAGCTCATTTAGGTCCATACAGATTCAGTATGAAGGGCTGGACAGGTATCTTGAAAAAAACCAAGAGCTAGCTTGATCCATCTCCACTGAAATATGTCAGAATTCCCAGTATACATTGGGTCTTAGTTGCAGCTGGGTTAAGCTTTGCGAAGGAGAAACAAAWGTAGACAAGCCATAGTTAAAATTAGAAAAAAAAAAAAGTTAACACTATGAAATAAAGAGATACATTAAGACCCATTTTGCATCATGAGTACTCTACGATTATTATGGTGTTCAGTTGCCTGAACATAGGCATTCTGTACAATTTAATCTCCTAGAGTCCAGAAGGGATTTTCCCAGGCCCCTCCAAGCCCCTCCTAGTCTGACAGAAGTGATGCACATAGCATTAGATGCCTATTTTTATACAAATTAAATCAACCCCAAGGGTAAGATTAATTTAGTGTACCTCTGGGCATTTAAACATTAGATAACTAGTCTAACCTGGTCACCTAGACAGTAGTTGGTAGAGAAACAGGGAACTCAGGTGGGAGACTCATACCATCTGAGGATTCATATTTTAGAAGGGTAGGAAGAATTCTCTTTCCCTCTCCAGGGACTATTGAGGGAACTCAAATCCCTAAATTAGACAAATTTTAGATAGCTAAGTTTAGAATCGTACAATCATAGACTTGTAGAATCATTAYGGTTGGAAAGGACCTCTAAGATCATCAAGTCCAATTGTCGACCCAACACCACCAYGCCCGCTAAACCATGTCCTGAAGCGCCACATCTACATGTCTTTTAAATACCTCCAGTGATGGTGACTCCACCACTTCCCTGGGCAGCCTGTTCCAGTGCTTGACTACCCTTTCTGTGAAGACATTTTTCCTAATATCCAATCTAAACCTCCTCTGGCGCAACTTGAGGCYATTTCCTCTCATCCTATCGCTTGTTACTTGGGAGAAGAGACCAACACCCGCCTCTCTACAGCCTCCTTTCAGGTAGTTGTAGAGAGCRATAAGGTCTCCCCTSAGCCTCCTCTTCTCCAGGCTAAACAACCCCAGYTCCYTCAGCCGYTCYTCATAAGACYTGTTCTCCAGACCCTTCACCAGCTTTGTTGCCCTTCTCTGGACACCCTMCAGCACCTCAATGTCCTTCTTGTAGTGAGGGGCCCAAAACTGAACACAGKATTCRAGGTGCGGCCTCACCAGTGCCGAGTATAGGGGCACCATCACCTCCCTCTGCCTACTGGCCACACTATTTCTGATACAGGCCAGGATGCCGTTGGCCTTCTTGGCCACCTGGGCACACTGCCGGCTCATGTTCAGCRTCTGTCGACCAGCACCCCCAGGTCCTTTTCCGCCGGGCAGCTTTCCAGCCTCTCTTCCCCAAGCCTGTAGCGTTGCCTGGGGTTGTTGYGACCCAAGTGCAGGACCCGGCACTTGGCCTTGTTGAACCTCATGCAATTGGCCTCAGCCCATCGATTCAGCCTGTCCAGATCCCTCTGCAGAGCCTTCCTACCCTCAGGCAGATCAACACTGCTGCCCAACTTGGTGTCGTCTGCAAATTTACTGAGGGTGCACTCGATCCCCTCATCCATATCATTGATAAAGATATTAAACAAGACGGGCCCCAATACTGGGCCCTGGGGAACACSGCTCGTGACCGGCCACCAACCAGCTTTGACTCCATTCACCACAACTCTCTGGGCTCGGCCGTCCAGCCAGTTTTTTACCCAGTGAAGAGTACACACATCTAAGCCATGAGCCGCCAGCTTCTCTAGGAGAATGCTGCGGGAGACGGTGTCAAAGGCCTTACTAAAGTCCAGGTAGACCACATCCACAGCCTTCCCCTCATCCACTAGGTGGGTCACCTGGTCATAGAAGGAGATCAGGTTAGATTTTTCTTCCCAAGTGACTGTTACACGTGATGGAGCCCTGCTTTCCTGGAGATGGCTGAACACCTGCCTGCCGATGGGAAGGAGTGAATGAATTCCTTGTTTTGTGGCTTTTGCTTTCCCTATTAAACTATCTTTATCTCAACCCACGAGTTTACTCACTTTTACTTTTCCAATTCTCTCCCCCATCCCACCAGGGRGAAATGAGTGAGCAGCTGTGTGGGGCTGAGCTGCCTACTGGCRTTAAACCATGACAGCACTACGGGGASCTTATCTCCTCTCACAGTAGGTAGGGGTTTTGTTTGGGCAGAACCAGGATGGTTAGCAGATCCTCTGGTGTTAACCATYCAAGTGGCTTCTGCTAAATTTATATCCCAGTGCTTCCATGCCCCATKGCCCARTGCTTTCAACATAGTCTTTAACAGTCCATTATATCTCTCAATTTTTTCAGAGGCTTGTGGGTAATAGGGGATGTGATACACCCAGTAAATGCCATGTTTCTTGGCCCAGGAGGTTATGAGGTTATTTTGGAAATGAGTCCTGTTGTCTGACTCAGTTCTTTCTGGAGTACCATGTCACCACAAATTTGCCTTTCAAGGCCTAAGATGGTGTTTTGGGCAATGGCATGATTTACAGGATATGCTTCTAGCCACCSGGTAGTTGCKTCCACCGTGGTATGTAGTGCTTGCCTTGGTGCGTTCATGACAGTGGTCCAATATAGTCAATTTGCCAGGCCTTGCCATATCAAAACCCTAGCCACCRCCCTCTATTCCAGGGACACTTTACTTGTGTGGCTCGCTTGATTGCCGCACATATTTCACATTCATGGGTGACCTGTGTGTTGGCCTCCATGGTCAGGTCCACCCCTTGGTCACGAGCCCATCTGTATGTCTCTCCCTAGATGTCCTGATGTTTCGTAGGCCCATCAAGCTACAAATAGCTCATTCCTACACTCCCAGTCCAGGTCCACCTGAGCCACTTCAATTTTGGCAGCCTTGGCTACCTTTTCATTGTTTCAAAGTTCTTCAGCAGCACGGTTTTTGGGTATGTSAGCATCTACATGAYGTACCTTTAGCGGTACTTCATGATATGTCATGGTACATAATGATAAACCAGTATTCTAATGAACTGYTAGGTATACTGCCTATTTTTCATCTCTCCCTACTTTTCTTGGTCTGTTTTTTTGGCTTGTAAAATTACCATTTGGAAGACAAACTGATCTTTCCCTCTTTATCATGTTTGTGCTTTACAACTCCTTTGTAGATGGATTGCAGGCAAGAACCATTTACAATAAATGAATTAAATGTCAGTTTTCATGCTTCAGCAGTTCCATTTTGCAGCAAACTATGTCCTTGAGTGTGACATGGCCTTAGGTTCTGAGATTAGGGCTTGAACTGTGCCATGACATTGTGGAGGCTGTCTATACGGAGGTGGGCCTCACCTTCATGTTTTTTTTTTTTTGTTCCTGATTCCTGGGGCATAGGATGATTTTCCAAAAATATCATCATATCCAATGTTCTTCTGCTTTTATGAGCTAATCTTCCATACTGTTACATCTTTGCTAAAGATGTACTGTCATAATTTAGTTGGTCTTTATCATCATTAGTTCATACTTTATTYTGGAATCCTTGGTGGCTTATTTGTGGCTGGAATAAATGGGACCAGCTCCCTTTTCAGCACTCAGTTCACTCACCAACAAATTTTATTGCTCAAAATTTTTGTCCAGCACTACATAACATAAGCATCTAGTTTTGCTATTCTTTTGTGCAATTCATAGTGTTGGAAGAAGTTACATAGTTTTACTTCTGTATTTATTGTCATATTTTAAAAACTTAAGATTWAAACAAAAACAATTTATATTTTCTGTTGTTTTCCCCATTCATGATATTATTCCATTTCKGTAGTTCTACCATGGCACAATGGTAGAGATAATCCATATAATTAAATTGACTTGAACAAAGGCTTTTGCACTGGTAGCTTAACTTTTTTGAGTTATATCAGTTATTGTTATTCATACAGTCTAATACCTCTTCCTGCAAACTTTTCTTTCTTAAACACCATGGTTGCAAACAAATTCTTCAACATCTGTTTTGGTTTAGCTTTTCTAATAGGTGTGATACCTGTTTTTTTTCAGGTTTTTTTAACAATCATCTTTTTTATTTGCAACCTTTTATGCTTGTTTATTKGAGATAACTAGTGTTCTTTCTTTTTAGGGTTTTGGCTATATGTTGCATATAGCAACTGAGGGAAGAGCTACACTGTCCACAAATCTTTGAGCTTTCCATTGTCACTCCAAATTCCACAGTTTTTCCACTTCTGTGAGTCAATCTAAAACCAGTCTCAACATTACTACTTGTCTTCTATTACTAGACTGTATAATTTCTTTGGAAAACTTTKGCATATCATTCATGGAATAACGAAATAAGGTGTGAGCATTCTGCTGTCTTTTATACCACTAAGAGTTCTCTACTTTCTTCTGTAGTTCTCCATAATGCTTCCATAAAGTGCTCTGGTGAAGAGCATCAAAGAGTCAAAATGAGTACAGTTAATGATGATTAGCAATTTATTCTTAAGCTTTCTGTAGGATTCAAAATACATAATCTTCCTCCTCTGAAATGTCATACTTTTAATTTTTGTTTCTTGTCTTCAGTTTCTTCTACTGTAGACAATAATCTRACTAAGGATTCTTTGGTACTGTCAATAAAGCTGTGCTGCGATGGTAATTGCAGTTTGACAAGTATTTTTTCTTCAGCAGTTAGACAATTAAAACCACTGTAGTTACTACTTTCTCTTATTTTCAAGCATTATTTCAGAAATGGTGTAGACAGTCATATTTTGGCCACCTTTAGAAATTTGTTACACTTCATTAATAGCAGGTGATTTCAGCTGCTTAGTAGCATTTGCAGTTTTCTTTGTAGAGCATTATTCTTTGCAGATAAAAAGATTTGGGGAGCAATGCAACACCTGTAAAGATAGTCCTGATCTATTCAAAAACTCTTGAAAAAATACCAATTTTATGCTTTAATTGTCAGTGTAAGCATATTCTCCTGTTCCTTTTTGATGGTAATGATCATTTGCTTTGCCACCCAKAAAGGTTTTAATCTTTCTATTACATTAATATTAACTTTTTAGGCTGCGTCTTCTGATTCATTAATTTTGTGACTTCGTTTCCCTTCACTATTATATCTGTGTTTTCTACACTGAGCTTGAGATTCCATTTTTTGTCTCCATTATTTTTCACATGCCCAAATTATTTTTTTCAGAAACCTTATATTTTGCCAGTTTTCAAACTTTTTCCCTCTGTTTAATATTTGTCTAATGAATTRCAGAGTTTAAATTTCATCTCTTCCTGCTAATATCATATTATGAGTTTCTCTGCTGGAGCATATGATCTAATTATGATTGTCTGCTATCAAAAATGACAACCCTATGTCACTCACTTTATGTAACTATGCATCTTTCGGTTGTCACATCCATCTTSTCCAGTCTCAGTAGGCTCATGCTTCCCTGCTGCCTTTCCCCTGGACTGCCTCTTTTACATCTTTATGAGCACATYTGTGAGGGCATTCAGTCCCTGGAACAGTGGTTACCCTATTTTTATGATATAAATAGGCATTTTATAAAATCTTCAATATGTAGAGGAGTTAATTATTGTATTTTATGTGATCTACTTATTATTCAAAGCTTATTCATATGCATTATGTTTGCAGGAAATCAAATATGCTGACTAGGCCATTTCTCTGGTACATGATAACAAACAAGGCATATGAAATGTTTTTTACAAGCAGCAGTCTATTTTAACATACTATCTAGAAATTAGCTTTTTTTTAACACTTGGACATAAAATTTGAAGCTACCAATTGCTTGTTTGTTCCAAGTTTTCCACACTATGATAATAGGGCAATGTTTGTGTAATAAGAGCTCACACAGTTCATACAGAAACCACAAAACATTTCATTAAGGCAGAATATCAGAAGGTAAACCAGCTGTTAAGAAATGGCCCTGGAGCTGACCCCAAAAAGCAGAAGACTGAAAAAGATCAAGGCAATTATGAAACTGTGTGGTTCACTGGTCAAGACATTTCACCAACAGCTTGTAAGCCTAATAAAATGCATATGGAGTTACACGGTCAGGTGTAAATTTATCACAGGTCACCTGATGTGGCTTTTTTGAGCTACCCTGTGGAGCCAAAATATTCAAACCCTGCATATAAAAACCTACATCACAGTTGATGCTTATCATCAGATCAAATTTATTTCAGCATGTTGTTATTCTGAGATTGTAACTATTTAGACTATTGAAATAAAACAAAAATTTAAGTTTCTGTCTAAGGTTTACATATTTGTTCTCTTCCATTACCATAATACTMCAAATACCTCATTGGTGCCTAAACCATCCAAATTTTCTGATGAATGTATGTCTTACCATCTTAAATAGGTTATTGAAGGTCATGCAAAAAGTAAGTTGTGCCTCCTCAAATTGAAACCATTATACTTTTCCCAAGTCCTTATACTGTGATTAGATGCTTATCTGAGGTGTAACATTCAGGAAACGTGTCACTGGTGTCGTAAGAAATACAAAGGCATTTTCAGTCTGTGCTCCTTTCAACAATAAACACTGACTGAAGAACAGGCCAATGACAAGGGAGCTTTATGGACCCTCTGCTTGCTCTGAAGGTCAAAATGTGGCATATAAGAGGATAGATCACTGCCTCTATGTTGCAGTGATGTTCTCTGGGAACAATTAGCCGTTTTTTCCTGACAGTTACCTCTTTCTTCAAATACACAACCTCTTACATATGTATTTATACACAGGGGTAAAGAAATACTAGCATATGACAGACTAAAGTGACRTCATGTGACTAACATGTGACACCAAAATAATGAGCTATGTAAAGAAACTATATGTATTTCTTATTTGTTTAATTATCCAGTGTATTGAAGGAAATTTGTCATAAGACTAAATGGGTGTCTTCATAAGAGTCTCAAAAATAATTGGAGCCCATCTCAGGTACAGGGATTCTTGCAGAAATTAGATTAGACAGCGAGGCTTAAAACCTTCATCTGCAAAAGCAGAAATATGCATCTTTCAACCAAGGCTTCAGAAGTTTATTTGAGTTTGGAATTTTTTGGGAAAAAAATTGCTTTATTCAAAACACTCATGTTTGCCCATATCTCGAATATACAGAATTGCTCAAAAGTAAAGATCTTAAAATACCAACAGGAAATTAGTTGTGATGAAATTTCCAAGATGCTTTAACAGGGGCGTACTGATTTCTAACTTCTGTAATCAGATCCAGATACTTTTAAAGATATATGACAGGTGTCTTGTTTTTTAAAAGATCTTGTGTAATATATGCTTTACACCAATGATCAGGTTTTAATATGAGACAATCAGTGGGCTTTTGAGAAGCAGCTAAGTAATGTAAGGTTGAAAGTCCCTGTAGAAAGGAGGGGGTTTCATTTACTATTTGCTTTTCTCATTTCTGCTACAGGACACATTGAAGAAACAAATGGTTGAAATAAACAAGAAATGAGCAATCACCATAAAAAATCAATAGACTGTTAAAATATAATACTTACATATCGTACAATATGCAAGAGGTAAAGATACAAGTAGGCATAATAATTTCCACTAAGAACCACACAAATTTTATGGTTTGCATGTGTCCGTYCCTAGATTTAGCAAAGCATTTAGGCGTATGTGGAATTTTAAGCATTAGCTTGAATTTCACTGGAAATTAGGGATATGTGACTAATGCTAAACATGTCCTGAAGTACATTACTATCTGAAGCAGACCGTAGAATCAGTTTTTGTGTTTCTGGTGTTCTAATCTTCTTACTGAAGTGTAAAAAGGGAAATATAGTTGAAAAAGATAAAAGACAACATTCTGCTGGAGCAACACTATAGATTTTCCATTTATAAATTTCATCTTGCTTTTTTCAAAATTGTTAGAGTCACATTTTATATGATGCAAAGAGATTATTACAGCATTAAGTTTAAATATTTCCTTTGATTTTCTAAATGTATTTCAAAGGGCATCAAATGAAAGACTCAAGGAATATATGTAATAAATGTCTCTAATTGGGCAAATCTTAATTTCTCCCTCTCCCCCCCCCCGCAATCAATCTTTTGTTCATTAACAGAAAATTAATTTGCAAGTACAAAAAAAGTATCTAAGTGGGAGAAGGAATTTGTGAAATGTTGCATCTTTGTTACTCTGCAGGGAGCTATGTGTACTGCCAAGTGCATGTGCTAGATCAAGTATCTAAGTTAACCCCAAGGAGATTTGAGATCTGTTTGTCAATATTTAGGCTGTAATCATGCCTTTTAGAGTAAAAAACAATGATTGATCAATGATAAACAATCTGYTGGTGGCATGAACACTGTTGAACATACTTACCTAAACCTTAGTAGAAAGACCACATTACTGAAAGCTGAATTCATGCTGCCAGAAGATTCAAACTGGCAGAAAAAAAGACAAAAAATACTGACTAGGTGATGCAACATTTTATGGGAAATGATTCACACACAGACGGTTTCATATTGGTGCCTCTTATGCTTGTAGTCATTTGTCTCCATTTTTAATGCATGTCATTAAAAAAGCKATGGAGAAATATTGCTGTTATTCAGGCTAAAAACCTACTTTGATTGTGTAAAAAAAACCTGTATGAGAATTCATAAAAACCTGTCGGATTTCCTATCAACATTAAACATTGTTTTTCATTCTTTACTGCTAATTTTAAGAAGAAACAGCACACATATGTCTAGAATTGTTGAGACAAAACATTAAATGCCTATAATAGTAAGTGCCTGCATTTCAGTGCTACTACCTAATTATTAAAATTTCATGACAATAATATTCATAAAATGGTTCCTTCATGACTGAAAACAATTGTAGATTCAGTGAGCAAAATGTGTTACTAAAGTAAGTTAATATTATTAAAAGAGCTTCTAACTTGTAGTAGTTCTGTTTCCAAATGTGTTGTGAAGCCAGAATAACTGGGTCTTAATTGGTAAGCACGGTACAGTACAGTACAGTACAGTATTTTCCTACCATGGAATGTCTGAGATACCCTTTTCTAGAGAATTGCTGGCTCCCTTTACATAGGGCTGGCTTGCTTATTTCAACCAGTTATTGTATCCTTGTCATGTCTTTAATACAATACTATAAGAAAAAATTGTGCTTGTAGCACTTTTTCATAAATTAGCGTGTTTCTCTGTTATATGTCTTCAAACAAGTGGAAATCTTGTCCTTTATACAAAGCTTTTTTCAAGGTATAAGCAACTCTAATCTGTTGCAATATATATCTTTGTCAAGTCTCCTTTTCAGATTTCTCCTGTTTTATTATCTTATCAATTATTTATCTCAATAGTTTCTGTCTACTTCTGTGTTCATATACCTGACTGACATAGAATTCCACAAGTAGCTAGCTAAGTCCAAATGAAAGGATTCAAATAAATCAAAGCAATTACAAATTCTCGTTACTTCACAATTCTTGATGTCAAACAGAAATATGCTAATAATATTTGTAAATATTACAATTTCAAAACTGTATCATTAATAAAAATTATCTTGATGAAAAACATTTGTAGACTCCAGGAGTAAAATATGTGGTAAAGAAAATGTTAGTAACCTTATCTTTGTAAATCTAAAGAAAGCAAATACTTATTAATATATTTTTTGATAAAAGAATTGTAATAAATATGTTATAGTAGCCTTATTTTTGACATAAGGCTAACTCCAGCTTCCTCTGGTACACAGACCAAATGCAGAAACACAATACTGCAAGACAACATTTTAAGAGACTTCAAGTGTGCAATACAGCTTAGACAAATAATTCCTCTGGAAAAGTAAGATCTTTCCAAGATGCTACAAATTAAATAGCCAAACTAGAAAAAAAAATATAGTTACTATATATGTTTCAAAAGAAAAATAATTCTATTACTTTATTTATAGAATTTTCCTTTATGAAAAAATAGCTTTTTTACTATCTTGAARCTTGAAATGAAATGTTAATTTTACCTAAAATATAAAATTTATTTTCCTGGGAGATGTACAGAAAAGTCCTCATCTGAATTCTTTACAAATAAAATAAATTCTCAGTAAATCAAGAACATTTTTTATTTGTAACARAAGTTGAGTTTCGGTTGCAAAATACATGTTAGAATCCAAAAGCAATGTTTTCCAATTTCTCTTTAACCAAAATTTCCTCTAAAAACCTCTAATATTGAGCTAATTTGTATAGTTATCTGCCATAATTTGAAAAATTGTTTCATTGCATACAGATACTTGAATTATGGTTAATTCATTTAATAAAACAATAAAAATGGCTTTTTTAAAAATATTTGTGATCATAATGTTCAGTACATCTTTCATCACATTCCATTTTTTAATAATGTCAGTATAAAAGATGACTGCCCTGTGGTGTTGCACTGATAATAAAATCAAGTTGCAAAGTGTGAGATTTCTAACTCAGCAAAACTAATCTAAGGTGAACTGACTAGTGTAACATCAGTCAAAACTTAATAAGATTTCATCTCTTCTCAGATTTTACAAATGATATACAGTTTAAATTCCTCCTGCTTTTCAGGCAGTTTAAGACATACATTTGAATTCTTTCTCCCAGAGATGGGGAATCTAAATTTGGACTTAATTCCACACACTTTCCTTAGGTAAAAATCCTATTGTTTGACTCATTATTTGTACCAAGCTTTTAGTACAAATTTACTGAGACTGATAATTAACTCAGGGTAGATCAGCTGTAAGAGCACTATGAGCCTGCATGGTACTTTCAAAGCTTTGCAATTAGTAGACGTTAATTTCCTTGTATGTATACGTAAGGCTTTATCCAAAGCTTTGTCAAATGTAATGTAAAAGTTCACACTAGCTTCAAAGAAAATTGAGGAACGCTCACAAAAAGGTCCAGATGCGCAAGAGTACATTTAACATTAGATATGTGAATAGCACCATTGAAGGCAGAGGAAATTATTCTCATTCTTAAAACGAGTATATGTTTGAAGAACCAGCCTTTACATTTCTTTTGTCTTCTCTAGGACTTTGAAAAGCAAACAAAATGAAGTCTTTCTGAAATAAGGCATTGAAGGAATGAACCTGGAGAAACATACATCAGACCTCAGTAAAGCGTATATTGCACCTCACCGAATATATGGAGCGATTCACTGGAATACAAGCTTCCTCCTGAAAGAGGCTGAGAACAGCTTTTCAGAGGGGCTCYGCAGCCAGTGGGTTGCATCAATCTTTATGTCAGACCTGTTCAGCCAAACTAATATAATGGCATACACAGAAGTAAGTCCAGAAAACAAGCAGGAGTTCATTCATTCACAGTGTCTTCAGCCCTGACACTTCATCGCTGTCTGCTAGAGTTGCACATTTGTGCCGTTATTATTTCTCCGTAACAAATGACAGGATGTACATGTACCACAAAAGATTTAACACAACTGCTCCTGTTCCTTTGTGCTGAGATACCTTTCTTGACAGCACATATTTGTGACAAATAGCACTCAGTGTCTTAGGATGTACTTATAGAGCAATATAATCTTTTTACTTCTTGAAACAAATGTGATGTAAATTATATGCACACATAGCAACATTACAAGAAGCTTTGCTGCTGCACCCTTTAATTAAAAAAAAAAAAAAATCTCTTCCAGTTCAGCTATTTTCACAATCTTTATTATTTGCCTGGAATATGAATAAACTTATACTACCTGCCGTAGAGTGGGAGGAGAGAAAGAATAAKACGACAGCTATAACCAATTACTGGAAACTTCTTCAGATTACTCCTTGTATCTGTTTGTGCAATTCTGCGTGTGCTCAGACTTATTAGGTGAATATATGTTCTTACAGGTGTCACTACRTGTGTATCTCTAATAACGAGGTACAGGCCCAGGATGCCTTGAGTACTCAGATTTATGATCAAGGAATCAAGAGGCTAAAGCAAGCCAAGAGTCTTCTTGTCAGTCAGCAAAAAAGCAAATGCAGCTCCAGGGAGCATAGCAGCTCAATAATTGATGCCACTGAGGAGAGACCTGTATCTGCTAAGATCATCTACATCCTTCATAGCTGAGTGTGACTGAATGGGAACAGAAAAGAGAGCTGGCAAAATCCCAAGGACACTTGGCAACATTGGAGTTGCCTTTTATGGAGAGCATACACATGGGCAATTAGCAGGACTGACCCGAGTCTCAATAATTAAGAAGAGATGGTGATAAGGGCCTGAGAAGTAGCATTTATTCATGAAATAATAGRTGCTTGTACTATTGGAAAACAACAGTATCTGCTAAAACCAGGCTGGTTTCCAGCAAAATCTATAGCATTAATATGCAGTATTACTGACATCTCCCTGACTGACTGAAACAGAAAGGACCAGGATCGGAATCAGAACCAAAAAGTTTTTCATGTTCTTTTAAATAGATATAAAATACATATACCATATATTTATATGTACACAGGCACACATATAACATATATTTATTTCCTTGTATTGTTTCCTCCAATTTTTCCTGTTTCCCAGAATAGTCAGAAGTTCTCTCAGTACAGTAAAAGGCCTGTTTAATAGTCTAATTCTCCAGTGGAATACCAAAATAAGGTGATTTATCACTTGTAAATTTGCCAATTTYAACCAGAAACTGCAAGACATTAATACATATTTCATGTCTGCGAATTTGCCTTTTGCCACCTCTAGTCTAGCAAAGGGAGACAAGAAAAAAATCAGAGATYGACAAGAAGCCTCACAATTATGATCTCTTGTCCATAGGGAGAATTAGCTTAATACCCTCCCCACTCCCAGCACACACACATCATTAATATAACTACATTGTCYCTCTGGTACTGCACAATTTCATAATCTTATTTGGACAAAGTAGAAACTCACACATCGTCCTGATATGAGTAAAATGCAAATGAAGGCATGGTTAATCATCAGAGATCAGATGTAGAAGACCATACGCTTATACAAGCCCGCATAAAATCACAGTGGATAGAAAGAGCAGGATTGCCAAAGGGATATCAAGATAAATGTTACTTAGAAGTCACAAGAGAACAAGCGATCAGCTGAAATATGCAATCATCTGAACCAGTCACGGGGGACTCTGCTCCTGCCTCAGAATTATGGATTAGCTTGAGCTACTCAGATACCAAGGTGTGATATAAAATGGCAAGTCCCTGAACATATGCTTGGGCGTGCAAGGAATGGTGATGGGATGTTTCCTCATTTTAGCTCATACTTCCAGTCCTAGTGCTTTTGTGCAGAAAGATTAGAGAAGCTGGCACAAGAAACCTGAAGCTGGAGGGGCTGTCATGGCTCCATCACTCTGCCCGTGAACTCTGACATCCAAGTCCAGCTTTGCTGTTATTCACCCCAATGCTCATACTGCAGAAATGTGAGTCAGGATCAGTCAGAGGACTCCTGCCTCCTGTACTCACTTAATCATCATTTTTTCCCTGAGCTCTATAGCTGCAATACGGGAGGGGAGTGCCTGTGCGTGTGTGTGTAGAGTTAAAGCCTTTACTTTTCTGGTGATACATAGTCATATCTTTTTGTTTGTGGCTAAATAGTGTCACAGATCAGGTCTTGTATCTCCTCATGTGATCAGAAGCAATCAGTACACTGTTATCAGTTACCCTAGAAAATACAGCATTGCTTCCTCTCCTGCCCCGCTAGTAGGAGTATGCATCACTCTCAAATCTACCAAAAATATAGGCAATTGCATGGTCTTTGGCRACCTGAACTGAAAGTGTTCTCAGAGGAATTTCTGGCCTCTGAAAGAAGAGTTGTCACCATCGACTTTCCCCATAGCAAAAGGTGTGAATAKACAGCACCCTTAATGCTGCATTTGTTCAGTACCTTTGGCAGCTTGCTGCAGTGTTAGCCAGAGTGATGTATAATGTTGCTAGAGGGAACCAAAGTTTCCACAGAAATGATAAATCTTTAGCASAGGAAGCTTAAGGTTTTGAAATGCAATTCAACATTAGCTACTGGTTTCTGCTGACCCCTTGTATTCTCTTGGAACAGAAATAAAGCTCATAGAAATACTGCTTGTACTACAGGGAAAAATAGTCCCCTGAAATAGGGAGCTAGCCTTGACTCTCAGTGCTCTTATTTTTTTTTTCTCTCTTAAGCCAATCACCAAAGAAATTATTCCCCTGTCACTTTCAGAGTAGTGTATTTCACATCACTTGAAGTTTGCAGTCAAGATGAAAAAATAAAAGAACAAACTATAAAAAAGGAAGAGGGCAGAGAGCTCTGAAGCAGTTTATTCTCTCAAACTTAAAGATAGCAGAGATTTTTTTTTAGGCAATTACAGAAGAGCATATTGGTTTGTAGTTCTATAAAAGAGGAATGATTAAGGTCCCTGTTTCAATTTTCATGTGTTTTAAGTCTGGATAGGAAGGTTTTACTTGTTTGGATCTTGAGGAATGGGACTGGTTTTCTCTATGTGTGGCTGGCCGTTTCCCACCTTTCATCTCCCACCTTCCTTCTGCTAGCTTTTCACTGCAGCATAACGCAAAGAATCTGTCAGCTGTGACCAAAAATTGCTGGTACAACTGCATAAAAATTAGACAGTGGCCAGATGTCACCCCCACTGCTCAGTCTTTCTAGTTCACTCTSGTAATGCCTTTTGTTTTGCTTTATTAAGGGAGACAAGGTTGTAAAAGCTTCTTAGGGAAAGGGTAAATAACATATCTGACTTGAAATGGATAGTAGGAAASGGCTTAAAATAGCAGAAAGAGCTGCTCTGTTCTTTTCTTCTGAAGAATCTGAGGAAGAAAAATAAAAATGTTGTCAAAAATACCTATTCAGCAGATGTGTGTTTCTACAGACAACATTGTAGACCAGTATTTTTGAAAAGGACACTATATGATTTTTTTAAAATTATGCATATTATATATAAATACACAAACATACATATAATTATTTATAGACAGTGCCAAAATAGATATTTGACAATACAATTGCATTACGCTGGATGCYTCCACTTCTAATTGTCTAGGTCAGATTACAAATAGGTGCCAGATGCTCCAAGCTCCAGTTGYGGTTGGGCAAATGATGGACTACCATTATTTTTCTATAGATAAACAGAATTTTTCTTTTGAATTTTTAATCTATACTTTCCAATTATGTTTAGATGTAAGCGCTGTTTCATATCCTAAATAAGTATTTGTTTTTGTTGACTTCATTAATGAAACAAGTCTCGCATGAACAATGTGCCCACCAGRCAAATGGGCTGAGGAGTGGAGATGGTGAGACACATCTGCACTTCTGCTAGACACTCACACAACATTCAAAGTAGGTTAGCACCATATGAAAGTAGATATATAAATCTTAAACTGATAAATAACTGACTTATTACTAGAGCTTAAAATATAATGGAATGAAACTCCTCTACATCCATATTGTGTGCTTCCCAAAGGCAGTATAGGGATTAGTTGCTGGCCAAAGCCTCTTTTTACAAATGAATTGAAAGGGAGCATAGGACAATGCCTAATAAAGATAAGACAAAGCCTGTTGGGCAACTGAGTCCTGATGTGAAAAGCCACAGACATAAAGACAGGCTTTATCAGTTGTAAGCTAGTCACGGTCAAAWGCCTCAGAATACTCATGTTAAAATAAAGGAACAAGTTACAGAACCGCAGTGAAGAGGGCATGGTAGATAATCATTAAACTTCAGTGTGAAGTAAAGGCCAAGGGTATAACATAAGATAAACAGCTAGTTTTACATGTGCTGGTAAATAAGGAGATGTTATTTCACGATTGCCTTTACTACCAAAAGAGAAAACTAGTTCCTCCTCTGAAGTGTTAATAACATCCTACTCCTGCACTGGTGTTAATGATGTAAGGAATCCTGGCATTGATATCATCCCATTTCAGCATGCCAGGATCTGTGTTCATTGAAACAAGGTTAACTATTAATCATTGCTATGCCTGTGCTTCTGTACATTTTATAATTCACTGAAACGAAGTAGCATATGCTGGATAATATTTTCCAATTACTTTAGTTAAACAGTGTAAAACAAATGTAAGAGATGGTGCTTCCTGTTGCTGGACAAAACACATCCCCATTTACAGACAATCTGGGAAGAAATAAATCCTAAGACAGATGTTCTAATATAATTGATTTAAAAATTCTGTGACTTAAGATAGATAACCTGTTCTGCATCCTCTGATAACAGGCTATTATTTACCTCTGGTCCCAAGACTGCACCCTTACACAGAGAAATTTTCAATACCCTCTACTGGGTCAGGTTGGACTCGATGATCTTAAAGGTCTTTTCCAACCTTAATGATTCTATGATTCTATTCTAGGTTGTCTCCTGGCACCCCTTAGTTATTGCAGCATTGATTAGGAATGAATTCTTGTTCTGCATCACAAATATTCTCCAACCACCAAGAACTAACTTGTATACCTGCATAATTATTTCAGACTCTTTAGTGCTTTAAACAGTATTTCTACACTTATAGCCAGCTGGTGTCAGCAACAGACAGGCTCTTTGATCAGTTACACCTGTACCTACAATATTTTTCCTCCTTCGCATTGCCACATTCATGTCTTCGCTTTTGATTTCCAAGCCTTACAAGTAAGACAAGGAAAAAAAGGTCATTCACATTTTACAAGCCATGCAAACAAATGTGATTTGCTTGCATTCACCTCCTAGCCTCTCTTTTTTTTCCAGCTGACAGCATCATCCTGAGGAACGTTGTCAGGTGCAGTGAACCAGGTCTAAAAGGCCAGCAAGAATGTATGAAATAAAAGAAGGGAGACAGAGAAAATTGCTGAAAAGTAAGGGTTGTCTTCTTCCTCCTCTTTTTCTCAAAATTCCAGACATCAAAGAAAGTAAGTGCCAGAAATTTAAAATTATTAATTGTATGTGAGCTTGACAGTTCCAAGGTACAATGGAACTGCATGCCTAGAACTTGGCCACTATCAAAATTGCACTTCAATCCTTGTTTCAGAGACTCTTACAAGCATGGTGGGAATTAGTTACTATTAGTATAGCGTTACTGTTACATATGTAGCATGTAGTTATGTGTTATTATCCTTGTGTGCAAGKCCTGATCAGGCTTTCCATAAGCAGAACTTTCTTGGATTGCAGCAGCAATTTTGCATGTTGAAAATTTCCRGTACAGAAACAGAACTGTACAATCTGTGGAGACCATAGATACTTAGTAGATATAGTAGAAGATATGCAGATATAATATAGTCCCTTGAACCATCTGCACTAATTGATTGCCCCTAAGTGGCTTGCAGTGTGGCATTATGCAGCTCAGACCTCCCTGTCTTAGGAAGTGCATTTGCAAATGGATATGAGAAGCTGTTTACTTTGAAGGGAAGAAGGGAGATTTCATCCCTTGTGAGAGATATTGAAAAATTAAAAAGCATTAAACTGTCTGATATAGCCACCAATCAAATTTTAACTAATGAACAACTAGAACAACTAAATTACACTTTTTAAAGTTGTGCTTTAATTTGTGTATACCTTTATGAAAGGAAAACAAAGCTTTCCAAATTTCTTTCTTACCTACTGCAATATATTTGCTAAAGTTTAATGGTTTTAGTCTGGCTCTTTTGTTTTAAACAACTTAAAACTAGATGTCAGTGGCATGAGGTTTATGAAGTCCACTTCCAAATCTATTTAGTGCACRTGTTTACTCAAAGTATCACTCTATTGTGATTGATAATATTGAGGTGAGATAAAAAAGAAAAGACAAAAGGTAAAGGCATATACAATAAAACTTAAGTGAATGTTACATTTCTGTGCCCAAAATTGTATTCCATGAACCTTTTTTTTAATGTGAATTCCTAAACTTGGAYGCATGTGAACTCTCAAAGCTGAGAGTAACTCTAACACTGTTAGAGTTGAAAGCCGACTTTCCACACCTAGTTTTACATCTAGCCATGCTCAGCCACTCAGCTCTGTAGTAAGGCAGCAAACCAACTGAGACTGAGAAATTAGGCAGTGTGATGCCTTTGTCTGCTGAAGGGTCTGTACTGAGCAAGTACTAACATTCACTGCAGCACAAACACTCCAGCATCATCCACTTTTATCAGAACAATTTGTTCTATGAGGAGAAGAGCTAGTGGTGCCTGATGGCCTATATATGCGTGGGAACTGTGTCCTATGTACYCTATATTCCTCACTGCTGTAACCCAAACTCCTTTGTAATTCTAATTACAAACTCCTTCCTATAATTTTTCCTCATAATAAACCTCTCTCCCCCTTACCTGCTGCCTACCTTCTCTGGCTTGCTGCCTGCCATTATTTGGCATATGCCATAGCTACTTTGGAACGACTGATAGGTCAGGTTCTGCCAACCTCAGTAGCAATTCTTTAAACAAAGGCATTAACAGAGCTGATTTCCATGCAATTTATAATAACTTAATATGGTGTGGGTTACTATTCTTTTGTCAACTGTGCCAAAAACAGTTTCAAAAGTTACTGTAAAAGTTTGATGGATAGACAGATAGATGGATGGCATGAGCAGATAATGTCCCAAGTGGAAGGCCCCTTTTCACAGGGGGTGTGTTCATCCAGAAGCAAAGTTTTTTTGACTGCTATCCAGGGAACTACAGGCTGRTCAACCTCAAATTGGTCCTTGGAAAGGTGATGGAGCAGATATACAAGGAACTAGGAGGTGACTGGCAGTAGTCAGCATGGATATGTGAAAGGGAAATCATGCTTAACCAAACTGATAGCCCTCTATGATGAAATGACTGGCTTGGTGGAGGAGGGGAAAGAAATGGATGTTTTATCTCGACTGTATTAGGGCTTTTGACACTGTTTCCTGTAACATCCTCACAGACAAACTGATGAAGTGCAGACTAGGTAAGTGGACAGTGAGGTAGACTGAACTGCTGGGCTCAAAGGGTTGTGATCAACAGCATRAAGTCCAGCTGGAGTCTAGTCACTAGTGGTGCACCTGAGGGGTCGATACTGGAGCCGGTACTATTTAACATCTTCATTAATGACTTGGAGTGTGGGACAGAACGTACCTCAGCAATTTTGCAAATTATACAAACTCGGAGGAGCGCTTAATACACCAGAGGATTTTGCTGCCATTCAGAGCGACTTTGACAGGCTGGAGAATTAGACAAACTGGAATCTCCTTAAATAAAGGGAAGTGCAAAATCCTGCACCTAGGAAGGAATAACCCATGTACCGGGACAGGCTGGGGCCAACCAGTTGGAAAGCAGCTTTGCAGAAACGGACTTGGGGATCGTGATTGACAAGATGGTGACCAAGAGCCAGCAGTGTGATCTCATGGTAAAGAAGGTCAACAGCATCTTGGGCTGCGTAAGGAAGAGTGCCATGAGCGGGCCAAGGGAGGTTATCATTGTGGTACTCAGCTTGGGGAGTCTTTTAAGTCCTTCTTTAGAACTGGCCTGTAGGCTGAGGCTACATCTGTACTACTGAGCTGAGCAGTGCTGGGACCAATTCCCTGGGCCAGCTGGCATAGGCGGGCCACATCCATGCTACTAAATTCTTTTACCCTCCAAAACAAGATATGCTGCATGCAGAATTTCTATTAAGRATAGTTCCTGGCCCATCATAGCCCAGAATCTTTCCAGAAACCATTTGGGAAAGTGCGATTTGCCCAGGCATGATGCTGTGCCAGGGACTGTTGTAATAATTAAGCAGTCCAGATGGTTGGCACTATTTAGTGTATGGATACAGTAGTGGAACAGATGTAGTCTCAAATAAAAATTTATCTTATGTAATTTAAAGGCCAAAGCCTAAACTGACCACACAAGCTTCCCTTAACCTAAATAGATCAGTGGTAGATTAATCTCATTTTAGGTGATATCCTGTTCTCACCACTGGCTATGGTGCAATTTAGGGTGATTTAGGGTGATTTAGGGTGATTATCTTAGATCAGAAAACTAGTTGTAGTCTGTTAATCAGGGAAGAGTCACATGCTTTGGGGCAGATTGTCAGAATATTCAGGTGTCAGAGGTGTGATGGATGCTTTGTGAGGGTTTTAAAAGCAGACAGATCCTTAACTTCTACCCAGTCTTCTACAACCATTGCTTAGTAACAGCTTCTAGTGAATTTTATCCTGGGCTGAACATGAATCAGAAGTAAAAATATACCACAGATCACCATTAACCAGTCTTTCTTTGAAAAACTGCACAGCTAGAAAATAATGAGACTTCAGTCAAATTCGGTTAATTGCAAGCCCAGAACCTAAGTTATGTGAATGAGTCTGTTAGTCTTGAATAAGCGGTGCCAGAAAAGGGTATTTATTGCATTGGTCTGCCTCCCAGTGAAATTCTGTCCATGAATAAGGATTGCCTAAATATACAGGGGGATTTATGATTGGTGGGGGGTTAATTTCAGTTTTCTCCCTGAAAAAAGAACCAAAACCAATAACAGATTCATCTTTGCATGTCACATGTTCATCTTGTTAAGCAGAAAGGATGATCCCTCAAAATATGAGGGTGTCTTATTTGCAAACAATTTCCTGTAAAGGCAGCTTGTCCACAGGTGCAGAGAGCTGATCCTATTTTGTTGGGAAATGGTTTTAGAATGTTTCCAGGGACCTTGTGGCAAGTAAGTAAGTGTGATGATATAGGTAACTATATAAATACAAATAATTCAATTTCTCTTTTAAATTACCAGGGCAAAACATTGTGATTTCCAGGAGCAGATCCAGGTTCTCAGTTCAAGAATTATCTGAAAAATAACGGAATTGTTACTGATAACTAAACTCACTCACAGATGTGAAAGATTTGTCCTTCAATCTTTGGTTGCTATCTGGTGCTAGAATAATACCAATTCTCTTTTTCTGTCAGGATATCATGTTTGAAAAAATGACTAATTAGTAAAGACTTTTAGAGCTTGTCAGGAATAGAATTTGGAATAAATTATTGTCTAGAGCAATTAATTGAAATTTGGAGTGATACCATATGTAAATGTGATTTTCCCCTATTAGTTAGAAGCCTTAATTACTTTGATCAGAGACCTCATTATACCACTTTTGGGAAGCAATGGAAATAGGAAAAAAAATAGAAAGATCTTGAAAAGGCCAGTTATTCTAGTATCAAAAGCCTTTTTTTTTTCTTCTCTTGGTGGTCCTTATAGCCTTGCATAAAAGCCTTACTGGATTCGGATCTGAACTCCTGTGGAAGTTTATTTCATGCCTGAACCCTACTGAACCCAGAATAAATTTGTTCCATGTATATTAACGTTGTTTTGTTATTTCCCCTAGCAAGAGCAGCCCATCAAAACATCTCAGAACTTATGGGGACTGGCAGAGAGAATGGTCCTGCAGGGAAGCTGGGGTATCAGAGTCTCATGATCTGTATTTAGTTGTTGCCAACCAAAGGTTTCTTGTGAAATCTTACATTAACTACTTAATATTTCTGTGCTTCAGTTTGCCTCCTGTGTAGAAGGATAACAATAGCTTTCCCTCTTCTGTTCATCTGACTTGTAAAGTTAGAATAAAGTGACAAGCACAGCACACTTGCGCAGAAGTTCGTACAGTGGGTCACAGCAATCGTGCCTGGAGAAGAAGGGCAGGGCAGAGGGCTCTCTGTACAACATCACACKCAAATGACCAACAGGGAGGGAAGCTAAACAGACAATTATTTCATTAACTGCGCTAATGGCATCTTAGTGAAGACTTAGGTTGCCTTAATAATTTTTATATGTACAGTTGTGCATCCCATGTAAAATCCTAGCATAGGTTAGCTATATGTGTGTACAAGATAGCAGCCTTCCTAAATCTGTAATTACCTAAATCCATCTTTAGATGCATCTGTGTGGTGAATATTCTTTATTAGGACCAGGGGAAGGAAGATATCTGTGTTCTATTTAAAAAAACCAAAAGAATTTCTGCTCTTTTGTATAGTCCTTCACAATACTGAACGCAGTAGCATATTTTTATTTCAGATGAGTTCTTGTTCTCTTCAGCTGCTACTGTAATACCTGTGTTACCCATGTCATCGATCACTTTTTTTTTTTTTAAATCTGTGTCTCCCCTTTATCCATCTCGCAAAGGTCTGTAGTCCTGGTCTGCATTTTAATGAGGTGATCTACGGACACTTGAAAGTTTGCTGAATGCAGTCAGCAGTAATGAAGAGGCTTTAATAGTCCCCTACAGCAGCACAGGTGTTTAATCTCTATGAAATTAAATATTTCCTGGTACTATGACATTAGACCAGACTTCAACCTGTTGTTTTTCTATTGTGTTCACAGCAGTCAAGTTTATATTTCCTGTTATTCTGAGACAGCCCAGAGGCTTACATACCTTTCCTAAAGCATATAAATGAGATATTTTTCTCAATTTGCCTGTCAAGTGGCAAATGTATGGTCATGCTGTGAAGGAGAAAAGATAAAGACTCTGCACTTTATTTTTGAGTGAATTTGAATAGCAGTCTCAAAAACTAATGCCCTGTACACCAAATATCAGTAAAAAGTCTTAAAGATGTGAAGTTTTTTTCCCTCTGCATGCAGTGTGTTATATTATACGTGACCAGACAGAACAAAACAACTGTCACTGCCAAACACCAGCTGTGTACCATACTCTTGAATTTCATCAAACATCCTTCAGTCATTAATTTTGTAATGTTCTGGTTGTACTTCTAAACTACTAGATATGTGTCTAGGTTAAGATGACAAAATTGGATCACCTTTAATCAGCAGAAGGTTGCCCTCATAATTAGGATTTGAGACCTTGAACAAATTCTTTGCCTTTCTTTGTCTTGATTGTCCATTAGTTGGAAGGGATCCTGAAATAGGTACTGGAGCAGAGGAGCTTACATTTAAAAAAATTCATTTTTTGTTTCAGTCAGTGGTCTCCAACTTTTTCTAGCTTGTTAGCAACAGCACTTGGGAAGAAATGTGCTGCCAGCAACATCTGATCTTGCTCTGCCTAAGCCTATTTCAGCTTTACCAGCAACAGCTTCCTTTGGCCCCTGGTGGTGTTGGAGGATTTTGCAGAGAACATATTGCCTATAAACTATATGAAGAACTATTGATAAAAACAGTGAATTTGTGTTGTGCTCATCTAACATTACGCCCTTTACAAACATGAGTGCAAAATCCCTGTTTTGTTATACACTAAACAAAAAGCACTAAAGAAATGACAGTTTTTTTAAACATCAAGTTAATGATGAGCAAAATTCAAGCATTCTTTTGGTGGGGCCTAGGAGAGGGGAAGGTGAAAGTATTCAAAGCAAAACTCAGGTAGGAGTAATTAATGTCAAGTGTTGAAGCTTTATTGCTATGTAGTCTGCCTGCTTAGAGTTTACTTCAAATGTTTTATAGTATATGCACCTTTTCCCCTAGATTTTTGTTTTGTTATCTGCACTTGGTGTGGATGAAATAATTAACCACAATGTGCGTTTCTCCTAGTCTCTCTTCTGTTTACAGCTTCAGTGCAAATATGTCTCTGAACAGTGCTTAAATGCTTTTAACTATGCCTAAATTAGTTGTACTTGACCACGTGTTTAAGTATTTTCCTGAAAGGGAAAATATGTTGAACTGGGGGCCATACAATAATCTGGAAAACTGCTGTTGAATTAAATCATAGAATCATTTAGGTTGGAAAAGACCTTTAAGATCATCGAGTCCAACTGTTAACCTAACACTGCCAAGTCCACCACTAAACCATGTCCCCAAGTGCCAKRTCTACATGTTTTTTAAATACTTCCAGGGATGGAGACTCCACCACTTCCCTGGGCAGCCTGTTCCAATGCTGGACAACCCTTTCRGTGAAGAAATTTTTCCTAATATYCAATCTAAACCTCCCCTGGCGCAACTTGAGGCCGTTTCCTCTTGTCCTATCACTTGTTACTTGGAAGAAGAGACCAACACCCACCTCAYTACAGCCTCCTTTCAGGTAGTTGTAGAGAGCGATAAGGTCTCCTCTCAGCCTCCTCTCCTCCAGGCTAAACAACCCCAGTTCCCTCAGCCGCCCCTCATAAGACCTGTTCTCCAGACCCTTCACCAGCCTCGTYGCCCTTCTCTGGACATGCTCCAGCACCTCAATGTCCTTCTTGTAGTGAGGGGCCCGTTAACAGGGAATATTGCCAACACTTTAAATACAGCCAGTGTTTCCTTGCTAAAACAACATATCTATTCTGAAGTTTATGCAAAATACCAGATATAATAGCTAAATATTTTATTATTTTTATACACTGCAGACAAAGATGTTGCTGTACATGGCAGACTGCAGCTACAGAGGAATTTTAATTAGGCCAAATCTCATTACATGTTTGCAGTTCAGCTGGACAATGAAGCCAAGGCCTCCCTGTGCTTGTGAAAATGCCATGGGACATGTAGGGCTTAAAGCAGCCAAGATCTTAATTTTGCAGCTCTTCCAAAGAAGCTGCTGTCCTTCTGCTGCAGTAGCTGCAACTTCTGGGATGACAGCACTTTTCCGATTGACACTGGTAATTAACAAACACTGGCTCAAAGGGAACAACAGCATCCATTAAAGGATTACTAGCAAATAGTTTATTAGTTGAAGAACCCAAACACTACTCACATTTGGATCAATCAGTCTGAAAGAAAAGGGAAAAGAAGCATAACTAAACCCCTGGGAGTATGTCAAATTATTTGATCAATACATTTTCAAATTTTATTTAGTGTCTGACAGCCGTGTAGCTAATAAAAAAATGTAATACCTGGTGCATGCAAACAATTAATTTAATTCTTGGATCAATCAAAAAGGATAATTTTRTGGCCAGAAGGCAGGCCAATATTTCATAATAGCCTCTTATTCTACTTCTAATTGTTTAAAGATGGTGCAACAGTTAGGACCACCCGTGAGGATTATTTCGTCCTCTGCTCCTTACCCTGCAACTGGCTTTATCTCACACCCTCAGTCAGACTTTGATGCACATAAAATTAAACAGTCAAAGAAGAGTGTTGCAGGATGTGCTGGGTTTGGCTGGGATAGAGTTATTTTTCTTCATAGTAGCTTCTATGGTGCTATGTTTTGGATTTGTGACCAAAACAGTGTTGATAACACAAGGAAGTTTTAACTGTCACTGAGCAGTGTTTACATAGAGTCAAGATCTTTTGTGTTTCTCACCCCACCCCACCAGCGAGTAGCTGGGAGTGCACAAGGAGTTGGGAGGGGACACAGCCAGGACAGTTGACCCCAACTGACCAAARGGATATCCCACACCATATGACGTCATGCTCAGCATGTAAASCTGAGGAAAGAAGAAGGAAGGGGGGACATTCGGGGCGATGGTGTTTGTCTTCCCAAGTCACCGTTACACGTGATGGAGCCCTGCTTTCCTGGRGATGGCTGAACACCTGCCTGCCCATGGGAAGCAGTGAACGAATTCCTTGTTTTGCTTTGCTTGCGTGCATAGCTGAGCGAGCAGCTGTGCAGTGCTTAGTTGCCGACTGGGGTTAAACCACGACACAGGATTTACAACAAACTCTAATAACGTGATCTTCAAAACCAAGGTCTAGTCTGTTAGGAACTTCATTTTTCGCCATTACAGATACTGCAAATCCAGTCCAGCAACAACATGGCAATACTGGCATGAGTTTGTGAATTCTGTAATTACAGTTGTACATGTATAAAAGTATAAATACATTTTTATATACATGTTTATATGTATTAATAGTTTATAGGTATATTTATAGTTTTCATCCACATACATAAAAACAGTTCCAYGTGTTTATACCCAAACATATTGGAAGTTTAGGTGTTAACCTTAACCAGTGTGCAAGCATTACAAATCAGCATGCACCCCTGTATTCCAATTTAGGTATGCAAGAAATTGCATTGATTCAGAAGATCTTTGCCTCTCCTGGATTTTAATGACTGCCAGCAGTTTCAATTCATCAGCAGATTGTGAACATTGTTTATATCAGATTTAAGACATAATACAGAATATTGCCACGTCTGTTACGCAACTGGACAGCTTGACTTTGGTCTATACCAAACTGAAAAGATCCAGTCATCAAGTCTCATTTCCCAGCAACTGCAAAAACACTCCTTTTACTGTCTTTTCCACTTTGTCCAACTCATTGCCTTTCATAAGGTCTTAGAAAACTCTATCTACATCTCAAAAGGACTATAAAGATAAGAAAAAATAGCTTGCAAGGATAAAAATTCCAGCTTGAGACCTTCATCTACCCTTTCTTTCACAGGTTTGTTTTTTCATTCTGTAGTTTTTAATATTCAATAARTTGCTTTTTTATGTTAATAGCACATGAGTAAGTGGAGAATGTCAACATCAGAAATATTATCTAAAATAGGCAATCAAATGAACTTCTTGATTTTAATATGGGTTATAATAATTAAAAAACCCACAAAGTTATGAAAAAACGGAATCTTTCTCCATTTAGATGTTTTTTCCTCCCTACTCCGTGGCAAAGGGCAAACCTGAAGGATCTCTGATTTAGTCAGGAGATCTACAGCTAAAAAGTATGGGGTCACTTGAAATTTTTTGGGAGGCCATCAGCATGTGTAATTTCTAGAACAAATGTCCAGATGCATCTTCAGAGTCCTCATGGCTGCTGCTGTTTTTCCTGCAGGTATATGGGGATGGAGACGGGTGTTACACCTAAGGGAATGCTTCCTCCAAGCAGCTTGTCAGAAAGAGTTTTCTGTGGAAAATCAAGTGAAACAGTGTCACTAGGAAATACAGGYTGAAGCAGGACAGTTTAATTACCTTTGGCAAAACATGCAAAAATTCCCTAGAATGACTCTGCTATTGTTGATGCTTTTGACACTTCAGTTTTCTAAAAGAAGGAGGAAAAGTTTTCTTGACACAAGTAGATTAATGTATGGGTATGTGGATCTTGGAAGTCACATTCCTATTTAGAGAAAAATTGTGGTGGTTAGAAAAGAAAGATTAATTTGGGAAGTTTGGGTGTTTGAGTATTTTTCTAGAAATGCTTTTAGTTTTGTAAAATAAAGTCATTTGCAAGGTTATGTTGCACCTCTAACAGAGCGTTAAGAAGCACTAAGGAAGCAGTCAGAAAATAAATAAGTTGATCTAAAATAGAATCACAGAATGGTTTGGGTGGGAAGGGACCTCTAGAGATCATCTAGTCCAACACAAGGATATTAGTATTCAGTACTCTAATTAGTTAAATAAATCTAGTCTGGGAAATYTCAAATAAATAAATACATAAAGTAGATGATATAAGATGTAAAAGACACATAAGAAGGAGATATGCCTGTGAGTTCCCTGAGGTAGTGTTTGTTGATACCAGGATGTCCACTTTGCCAGGCTGTGTTATGCATGGAGACAGTTAAGAAGTTGCTAACCAGTTTTGTCTATTGCCATGTGTTGTACCTGCTTAAATATAGGTATCTTATGTCTCATATTCTGTTCTGATAAGCCTGAGACTTCCATGACTAATTTTCCAGTGTCTGGTCAGAGATATACCAGGAATGTGGCATGTTTATTTAGTCCTGTTCAATCTGAATCTAACTTCATAATAAGTATTATAAAGTTATTCATAGCCTACATACTTCATTTTTAATCTCTAGTCATTTTATTGCCAGATCTGAAATTATACTTCCAAATCCTATGATTTGCCTTATCAGTTATAGATATGTAAAATAAAATAATATGATCAATTGGGTTGGCTTTAACATAAGGAAATARTTATTATTTTAGTACATTGATCACAGCCCCTGTTACATCTGCCACCTTTTTACTGAAGACAAATGATAGACCTTACTTGTGTTCGTACCTTTGCTGAGATTATAAATTGTACTTTTCCCAACTTGACAACAACCACAAGAGGCTTATTACATTTCTGTCAGGTTGGTCATTCAACTTACTTAGTCACAGGGTCACCTTTTTGATTTTAGTACAGATGTCAGAACATTACACTTTTTCAAAATACAAAACCTTTACTGAAGGAGGAAAAAATAGATTATATGTGTTTTATAGGCATTACATCCCAACAGAGAGACCCTGTTGCTTTTATCATCCAATATAACACTCTTTCTTTGTACTTTCAGGTATTAAAAATTTGCAGGATATATAATATGTTGTTGTAATAATTACAAGCACGGTGGTAATCAATCTATTGTCTTCAGTTCTCTAAAAAGCAGACTTCTAGAGTATCAGAAAAGCCTCCTCACTGATTCCAATTTTGTGTTTGAATACATTCTTCGTTCTGTATATACATCTGCAAAATTATTGTATTGTTTCTTTGCATTTACTGTTCAAATAATTGTGTATGGCAATGAAAACTCACAAGGCAACAAGATACATTTATTTCTCTCCATTCTGGGTCTAAAATAATCTTAATTTATATGTTAACATCAGAGCCAAAGATAATTGAATCCAGAGGGATTTTTTTCTGCTGATTTTAGTAGATCTATCACAGATACTTATCTCTGGACAAAATAAGTTACCATCTGGACGTACTTATTTTTCTCCACTGACTATAGAGGAAGCTTAAATAGCTAGTGCAGATTTATAAGGCTAACCTTTAGATGCATAAATTAGGACAGATAAACCCATTTTCTCCTGGATGCCTTCTTGATCTGCTGTTTACCACTTGGTGTACTTTATATACAGCTAGTGAAATGTTTAGACGTCAGGAAATTTGAGGCATCTCATTCTGAACCTAGACAGGCAAAGCAATGTTTAGCTTAGCTTAGGGATTGTATTGTACACATGCATTTGCCTGTTTGTTCCTTCACTAGGTGTACCAGGTTTGGCTAGGATAGAGTCAATTTTCCTAGTAAAACTGTTGCCCTGTGGGCCAATTTGTTCCACACATGCCACAGGAGTAGGTCTCTCCAGTAAGATTTAATGAAATGGCTGTCCCGGCTCTGCTCCCTCCCAGTCTCTTGTGCGCTTGGTAGAGCATGGGAMGATGAGAAGTCCTTGAAAAGTAGATTACCTAGCAACAACTAAAAACATCAGTGTGTTATCAACATTCTTCTTACACTAAATCCAAAACATAGCACTAGGAAGAAATTTAACTCTATCCTAGCCAAAACCAGGACAAAGGTCAAGGCAAAGAAAGAGCCCTCAGAAAATCCCAGCTCTTTGTGGGGTGTCTCCAGTGTGAATTCATTCCTACATAAACATCAGATAATCCACACAGGTCCYTGAAGAGATGCTTTCTGAATGCCTCAGACACTGGAAACTTCAGTGGCAAGCTCACAATTCAACACCAATCGACTGTGAGGCATGCATTCAACACAGTCATGGATTTCTTTGCTCCAGCCACCATTGAACCACTTGTTTGGATGATACTAGGGCTATGTGGTTTTTCTTCAGCTCTGCTATAGGAACCATAGRGGACTTTTTCAATATGGGGAAGAACATGTTGGTCTCGGCAATTTTTGTCATGTTAGATGTCAAAATTTTCTCTGGGAAAATAGTTATATGCACCTAAACCAAAAGCTGTTTCAAACAGTCTGCTTCTGTTGTGAAACACAAWCACAAAACTTTTACTTGATGTCACAGAAATCTTACAGATACCCTAAAAACTTACTAAATTTTCTTGACAGTTATAGTTTGGTCTAGATGTTGTCAGACACAGATCACTGTTACACTGTTTCACACAGTTGATCTTTTCATCTTCAAAGAATAATTATATTTTTTTGATTAAAAACCCACTTTTTCATAGTTTTAAGTTCCAAGTGGCAAGCTCAAATAGTATTTTTGACTGGTTATAAAATCTTCCGTAACAGATACTTGACATAAAAAGGGCTTCTTTGTAATGTCAATTTTGTAATRTCATTTAAATTGACCTGTTGATATTGATGCTTTGGGAATCAGTTTGCATATTGTCAAACAGATCACAAATAGTGATAACCTTATATTAAGGTAATTTCTGGGTGTATTAATGTATTGTATTCCATTATCTTTTGTTTCAAAGTCATTACCATATATAGTAGTCCTAAACCCTGAGTACATACACTTAAGAAGAGATGTTGACAGTTTGACTATTGTACTGGACCTGTCCAGGATAGAGCTCATTTTCTTCATAGCAGCTCATATGGTGCTGTGTTTTAGATTTTTGACCAGAACAGTACTGATAACACACTAATGTTCTAGCTTTTGCCCAACAGTGTTTGCACAGCGTCGAGTCCTTCTTTGTTTCTGACTCTGCCCCCCGCAGTGATTAGTCTAGGGGGTGCGCAGTAGCTTGGGAGGAGGCACAACCGGGCAGACGACTGGGACTAACCAAAGAGATATTCTGTACCATATAACGTCATGATCAGCAATAAAAGGGAAAAGAGAGGGTTTTAGGAGGGTTAGCCATCTTTTGCTTGGGAACTGGCTGCACATTGGTCTACCAATAGTGAGTGATTGCCTCTGCATCACTTGTTTTATTTTGTTTTGTGTTCTTCTCTTTTATTCCACTTATCCTTCACTATTAAACAATATTTATCTTGACTCCCAAGTTTTCTTTTTTGTTCTTCCTTTTCTCTTCMCTTGTTCCATTGGGGCTGGTAGGGGGAAGTGAGAGAGCAGCTCAGCTGCCCACGGGGGTTAACCCACAACAACTATTTATAATTRTCACACAGAAATAAATATATTCTCAAACCAGCAGTACTATCAATAAAAAGATCATTTGGAAACATTTGGAAAGACACATGCTCTCAAATAACTTTAAACATATATTCATWTTCACTAATTAGAGGTCAGATCTCTTGATAATATACTTATTCATTTTTTCAACCTGATATTGTTGTTTCTTGAATGTTGCGTAAGCTGAATTTCATTTCTGTGTTGCTTGCAATAATGTGATATTGTGAAAGTCAGCAGGAATCTTATTAAAGATGCAACAAGATGCATTTTTTTTCCTGAATGTAATACAGACCAATTTATGCATAGATAATTTTTAAATATGGGAAAAAAGTATGATTTCATCAAGAGATCTCTTGCTGTTCAGGACAAATTTAATTTCAGTAAAATTCTCATTTCTTGAATATATTTGACATGCTTCCTATTTGCTTGTTCTTATCTACTGCCTTGAGAGATTAGTTTTTGATTAAATTGGTCCCTCTTAATAAAATCTGAGATCACATGAAAGAAAACCAAGAGAGTAAGAAATAACAGATTATTTTTCCAAAATACTGATGAAACACAAGGTAATTAATCAATTACCTAGGAAAATGTGAAATTGTGGACTCACTCTTCCAGCTATGCATAGGTCTTGCCAGAACTGGATACATCCTTTACAGCTGTCTTGACAAAGTCATGATAATGGCTTTGTTGTTCYTTGTTTAGAGCAGAGTGTTGAACACAGGTCTTACACTCATTTGGGCATTGACAAAAAGCAAAATATTGTGAGTGGAGGTCAAAAGAGAGGGTAGCTTTTCAGACCCCACTAGTTGCATATTTACCAGTTGTATCATTTTACTCTTCATTTAATTCCTGGTTTGTGTTGGCAATGCCTGCCCCCCTCTCTGAGAAAACTTGGCTTTTGTAGTTAACAGTTTCCACACACTGCTTGCACACCGACATGAAAGTGGATGACTTTATTTTTTTCCAAGGCATCTAGGAATTGGACAAAACATTTAATTTGGTGAGACCTGGCGTTAATTAGGCTGGTTCAAGGTTTGAGTCAATTAATCCATCTGCTAAAAAGTTTCCTTTATAGTCAATGAAGGGGAAAAAATAAATAAAAGACTCCACAGGAAGACTYCTCCCATACTGAGAAAGATCTGTCTGACAGGTAAGATGAACAGCCCTCCAGGGATGCCTCATTACCTCCACTGGCAATGGAAAGATCTATCATGGCTGGCTTAAATTGGGTGCTAACTTTTAGACACTTAACTTTCAGTAAAAGGGAGATCTTAAGAGCTTCTGCGTCTCTCAGGCAGCTGACTGGTTGATTAAGTACTTAATTTTGAAGTTCTGCTTCTTGGGTCTTGGAGTTTCTACAGATAAAACGTTTCTGGAAAAAATTGTTTTCCAACACTGCATAAAGGAAGTACTGTTTTCCACCAATTTATAAACTTATTAGCGTGCATGAATAACTAACTTTTCATGCTGCTTTTCTTATCTAAGAACTGCCTATGACTTGGTGTTGTTGACTTAAAAATTAAACAAACCATATGCACCTTATGGCTTGATGTATATGTATAAACACTATATATATTAGTAGGARCAGAAATCACATTACCTCAGGCAGCTGATTCCAAACCCAGAGTATTTTGCCATTGATTCCAAGAGAACCCTTCAAGCCCTGTCTGATGGCAGATACTGGGGCTTTTTGACTGGATCTAAAATCTACTGTAGAGAACTGAGGTCTTAACATGAGATATTACGCATTCTGCTTGGAGCATAAGACAAGCTAAAGACATACTGTTGATATCTACCTGGCTTTCTCTACAGCTTTGTACTTTGATGGGATTGAGAGCAGCCCTGCCAAGAAGGACTTGGGGGTACTGGTGGATGAAAAGCTGGACATGAGCYGACWATGTGCGCTCGCAGCCCAGAAGGCCAACCMTATCCTGGGCTGCATCAAAAGCAGCGTGGCCAGCAGGTCAAGGGAGGTGATTCTGCCCCTCTGCTCTGCTCTGGTGAGACCCCACCTGCAGTCCTGCGTCCAGCTCTGGAGTCCTCAGCACAGGAATGACATGGACCTGTTGGAGCGGGTCCAGACGAGGGCCACAAAAATGATCAGGGGATGGAACACCTCTCTTGTGAAGAGAGGCTGAGAGAGTTGGGGTTGTTCAGCCTGGAGAAGAGAGGGCTCCAGGGAGACCTTATAGTGRCCTTTCAGTACTTAAARGGGGCTTATAAAAAAGATGGGGACAGACTTTTTAGCAGGGCCTGTTGAAACAGGAAAAGGGGGAATGGTTTTAAACTAAAAGAGGTAGATTTAGACTAGATATGAGGAAGAAATTGTTTACAATGAGGGTGGTGAAACACTGGCACAKGTTGCCCAGCGAGGTGGTAGATGCCCCATCCCTGGAAACATTCAAGGTCAGGTTGGATGGAGCTCTGAGCAACCTGATCTAGTTGAAGATGTCCCTACCCATGGCAGAGGGTTTGGACTAGATGACCTTTAAAGGTCCCTTCCAACCCAAACTATTCTATGATTCTGTGATTTTTGATATTACCAAGAGCAAGATCATTTTTACTTCCTGCATGGTTTGCATGTATTGATAAATTACAGTTTCTGTGATGACATAATATGGTCTTTTTCTGAGAAGAGACAGACAGGCAACCTTAATCTTTTCCTAAAATTACATATCCCACAGCTTCTGTAATTCAGCATGCGTCAGAACTGCACGACTAATGGCATAACTCTGTCCCAAACACTGAAGAAGATCCTCCTTTTCTGGCAATACTGTATAATTAGAAGTGTCCATGCTCCCAGAAAGAATTTTTACGATCAGCTTGTTTCTGGCAAAAGCCAATTGGCAAACATGAGTGAACAGAGTAGAGTAGAGTAGAGTAGAATATTTCAGTTGGGAGGGACCTATAACAATCATCTAGTCCAACTGCTTGAYCAATTTAGGGCTGACCAAAAGTTAAAGCATCTTATTAAGGGCATTGTCCAAATGCTTCTTAAACACTGACAGGCTTGGGGCATCGACCACCTCTCTAGGAAGCCTGTTCCGGTGTTTGACCACCCTCTCGGTAAAGAAATGCTTCCTAATGTCCAGTCTGAACCTCCCCTGGTGCACCTTTGAACCACTCCCACTTGTTCTWTCACTGGATCCCAGGGAGAARAGACCAGCACCTCCCTCTCCACTTCCCCTCCTCAGGAAGCTGTAGAGCGCAATGAGGTYGCCCCTCAGCCCCCTTTTCTCCAAACTAGACAAGCCCAAARTCCTTAGCCGCTCCTCATAGGRCATTCCTTCCAGGCCTTTCACCAGCTTTGTTGCCCTCCTCTGGATGCATTCAAGGACCTTCACATCCTTCTTAAATTGTGGGGCCCAGAACTGCACACAGTACTCAGGGTGAGGTCACATCAACACTAAATACAGCCTGATAATCACCTCTCTTTAATGGCTGGTTATATTTTGTTCAATGCACCCCAGAATGCGGCTGCAGACTCAGACTCCCAAGACCTTTRGTAGATGATTGAGAGGGGTCCTGCTGTAACTTCTGCTAGCTACTTCAGTGCTCTGGGATGAATCCCATCAGGCCCCATGGATTTACGAACTTTTAACTGATACAACCGGTCCTTTAGAATTTCAGTRTCCACAAATGAAAAATCACTGTTCCYGTAGTCGTGGTCCTCCACCTCAGAGGACTGAGCAGCGCACAGTCAGTATTATTAAAGACTGGGGCAAAAAAAGTACAGAAAGCTTTAAGGACGGCCTGAAAACATATCTTAAAGCGTACCGTATCTCCTAGATCAGCCAGGAGGGGCAATAGGGAAGTAAAAGAATAATAAAAGAGAATCAGCTTCCTCTTTTTATTCACCRTACAGTTGTATGCTTCATTTTTTTAGCATGAATTAGTATTTATAAGATGTTTATTTGTCTACTGGATTCTAAAAAGTATTTATAAAGTATTTATAAACTAAATCTAAAAGTATGAACATTTGTTTTAAATGTTGAACTCCTCTGTGCCTCATCGGGAAACCAATGACTATCTTGCAAGATGTTCAGGAAAGATAAAAATCCTTGAAAAGAATTACCTCTAGGAAATAGGATTAGAACATATTTTTCCAATTATATATAGAACTTTTGTACTGAAATCTTGTCATAGTAATAACTGCAAGGGAAACAATGCTCTAATATTCACATTTATACCAAATTCTGGCACTGATTATAGATTACCTAGGCATTACCCTTGCATTACATCCTGTAGCATATTTTGCTGCTTTAATATAGAAAAAAATAATTGCTAGACTTCTCAAATATTTTACAAAATATATTGTCTTAAAATGAGAATACTGTTTGCCAAATACTTATGTTTCTTGTTCTGCCTGAAAAGCTGCATTTTTACTATTTTTTTTCACTCAAAATGCAAGTTGTTTTAATTTAATTTGCCTCCACTAATCTATTGCTGCTAGAGATTAATTTTTGATTGATTGCTTCCTCACACTCAAATCCAAGTTATCATGGGACAAASCTTCCACAGCAAGTAAAGAACATTTTATATAGCCCTTTTTAATTAAAAGAGAACTATTAATCAGGTATACCAAGTTTGGGAAGTTTTGTGGCTATAATAGAAACAACAGGGAGAAATTTATCTCAGCTCATGGGWTTGAAGGTTATAACCATCTTTGTTGGTGGATGATGTAAATCCCCCCGTATTAGAACCAGCAAGGACTGGTTGAATGATTATTTTTTCCTTCAACTAATAYCACACAAGTCCTGCTATAAGTGCAGGTATTCAAGTATTTGGAGAAGGGAATACAGYTAGGGAATAGTTGTCTCAAAATATAAGAGAAAGCAAAAAGAAAAAAAATGAGKAAAGAGATCTTTCAGATAATTTGTTAACACTTCTTCCTTTTTTATTTAGAAAAATTTGTCTGCAGCAATATAAGACAGTTGTTCTAGGGGAAATACCAGGTGTGCAGGAGGAGGGAGAAGCCACTGACATTAGTTCACAATCCTGTGTAGAGAAGCTTATGTTCTTTGAGCATTTACTATTTGGCATTTATTATTTTTACTCTTTGACAACAATCTCCCTTTCCTGCCAGGGAAGTCCAGGCTCTGAATGAGGTGTTTGCGATCTGCTGCCTTGCATTGGGAGCTTGTCGGAGACCTAATGGAACTGACCCCCTAAAATTAGTTTTTAAAATTCAGATCTGGTGCTCTGGGAAAGTGAGCTACAAATTTTATGGGCAAAGAAAACTATCACATTAGTACTAGCTGGTACAGCATAAGGTCCCACGTTGTTTCTACAGAGTCTCCTCTTCTGTTTAGCCRGAGGCTCTGTGCACCCTCAATCTCTATAACAAATAGGGGAACACAATGTGGTTTCAAGTCTCCTTTAGGATCTGTCCTTTGGCTCACTAGAGACAACAATCAGCCCTCTCAGGAAATATACTGAGTCCATTCAGCCTATATTAATAGCATGAGTTGTGATCTGCTGGTGYGTTTCTCAGCTGAAGCTATTGGACAAGTAACCACTTTCCAAATAACTTGGCATGAGACCAAGTGTTAGCACATTTTATTCAACTCCAATAACTAAAAGTCTTTTGGGTCTAAAAAATGTTAATAATTCTCAAGTTAAATGTATAAAACTTACATGTAATCCTTTCACGGCCCAGATATCGGATTGTCTTGTCTTTTCTTCTTGTAGATGGAAGAATTACTACTGTAAGATCTAATTCTTCCCAATTTTTAAGCATGTTTACAGTGTGTATTGAAGGGAATATATTTCCCACCACCACCCTAGTTCTTCTCCTCTCTTTCTTTTCCATTCCCACACCTTTTGTCAGTGGTATAAAATAGGGACTCAGAAAAAAAAATAGAGCTACTGCAACCTGATATGTACAAGGGCTGTGAAAGGTTTTTTGCATATTCCTCTAGGGCTGGCACTGCAAAAAGGCATGGATGAGCAGACACTCATATCAGTGCCTCATCTGTGAACCTCAAGAACTGCAGGAAGAATATAAGAGCAAACAATTTCACAAAAATATGGTAATGAATGCACTGCCTCCACTTTTGCTGTCAGCTTTCTGATCTTCCAAGGCAGAAACCTCCAAACASTCTCTTCAATAATGAAAAGGGAATGAAAACGCGATACAACCCACAGGTAAACAACCTTTGTTAGCTCTCCTGTCAGATTTGCTCAAATATTTTCAGCAGGTGGGCTCCCAGTAGCTGGGTTACAAGAGTAAGTTTAATTGTTTGTTCTGGGAGAGAAAATATGACAAGGAGTGTATTTTTAAAGTGAGACTTACATGGATCATATTTTCTTGGGACCCTTCCTAAACAATAAAGCTTTTGKGGTTAGTCTAAACTGGTTTTAGCCTTCCAAAGGACTTGTAATATCAGCTTTTTTCTGTTGTTTGTTTCACCCACTAAGGACCCACAGACCTGTCTTTTTTCCAAGGGAATGAAATGTAGCTTTAAATTTGAAATTATGAAATTACATTTTTCCCCTCAGCAGCGTTGCTCATTTTTGTGTGGTGTTTAATTTTGCAGTGCTTGTCAGAGTGTCTTGTTTTAAGACATTGAATGCCCTGTCCAGGCAACCAGAAGGAGTTGACTGAGATTATAATAATTCTCTTGGCAAAAGGTTGATGCACAAACGCTCAAGGCAATTAGAAACTCAGTTTTGCCAATCTAATGTGTAATTCTTTCTCATGTTTTGTTAATAAACAAGAGCCAGAAATATGAGGAGAGAAACTGCAGCACTTTTTATTATTCCACAGGCACACAGCCTACTTGGTCTAGCAGAAATTACTTATTCACTCTGAAAAGTTTAGTGTCAAACCTTATGTTATGTCTGTCTCTCAGGTACCTCATTTGGAGAACAAAGAGACCTAGCACTTATTCTGCTTCTGATCTGTGATTTCTGGGTAGTTTCTAACACTTGTGAGTTTGCAGGAAATTACAGGTGGGACCCAGTCACCTTCCACAAGTCTCTAATACTTATGCAAGCTTTTGGTGCCTAGTAAAATAACCCTTCTGAAAGAATTGTTTGAAGTCTTTTTACTGTTGGTTAAGAGATATGCTTGTCTTTGAAGGCTTTCAGAGTAGCTGTTTACTTGCTCAAGTTGAACTTTCTAGGCTAAAAAGGTAATTTTACTGTTATAAGACTTCAAAGACATCTCCAAAGACTGTCTCCATTTATGCTTTCCTGTTACCTGGTCTGGCTTCAGAAACAATTCTTATTTCCCCTTCCAAGTATCTCCTTTCAAGTCTCACATCTCTTTTAGGTGTGGCAGAACACAAGAGAGTTTGTTAACTCTGCTAAGCCAAGGAAAAATTAATGAACCTCTTCACAGCCAACCACACTCCTATAAATATAATGATTTTTATTGTCACTGAAGCATTAATTTAAAATGTGGTCACATGTAAATTTAGAATTCAGCAAAACATCCACTAAAAAATATACAAATAGGTGTTGTTTAGAAATCCCTTTCAATTCCATAAACTGCCAGTCACTACAACCATTTACTTCCCAATATGGGCTAAATCTTAGTAATGCCGCTAATTTAATTTGCAAAGGAAAAAAAGCTGTCATCTTTATATCTCATAGCCATCTTTACTCAGTTCTTGCTTAAAAAAAAAACCAAAAAAACACCAAAACACCATAAAAATGAAAAACAGTAAATAAAACCCTTTCAGCTAACCAAGTCTAAGCCACAAGATTTGGGAACTTTCTATATGAGGAGGATGGACATTTCCAGGAGGAGATTAAAGAGGTAGTTAAGGCAAATGGCATGAATCTAGCTCCAGCGCCACATCCATTTCTCCATGTTCCATAGGAAAGGCCTTATTATCCTATAAAAATAATTCTTAGAGAGAGTTTTTAGGTGAGAGAAGTCCTTCCCAACCACTCTAAAATCTCTAGGATGCGTATTTTCATTCTCATAACATGAAATCCAAACCTAGATTACTTTCTTCTACGGTATAAGGTGTCTAAAATACTACTGCTTCTATATGTTGTAGTACATAAACTAAGTTAACAGGCATTGCGTCAAAAGTGTCAAAAGTTTTATTCTTTTTTTACAGGAAAAAGGTATAAAGATGAGCATGGAAAGGAATTTAGAACTTCAAACACTTGAGTATGATTTGCTGATGCTGTCTTAAAATAAAAAATTAAAAAATGTTTTCTTAAATTGGGATACTAGTTACTAACATTTTTATTTTCAATCAACAATTACTTGTAATACAAATAGAGTACTTAAATGTTAAAATCAAGTACCTGGATATGAAAATACAGGGAAGAGAAAGTGTTAGAGTTAGAACCTGCAGGTTGAACCACATAATCCCAGCTAAACCCTGGAGACAGGTGAAGAAATATATGTCATGTCCCATTAATGAGAAGAACAGACATATAAGAATATTATTTTCATTAGTATCTTCAAAAAATGTCTTTTAATAATTATACTCTCCTACAATTTGCATACGAAGCTGGTACTTCAGTCTGAGAGCTTGCCAATATTTTGATTAGCCACTACCACATTTCAGCATGAAAAGCTTTTTCCTTATTGACTGAGTAAAGTCATCTAAAGCAAAACATAATCATAACCTAAGTGGTAGAGGTCTTCCTTCTGGTGTGTGCTGGATTTGTTTAGGCATATCATTTGCTCTATCTTTTTAATAGCACTTGGAAGGCAAAGGGTAGCTATTGATGTTTTGCCAGCGTTTCACTTACTTCATGTTAGCAATCTCTCATGAATYTGAAGGTTCGCATCCCTTTTTACCGTTTTATACCTTAGCATAAAATATATTATATATCTTGATTTACACCATGTGTAAAACTTATGGTTGCAGAGCTATTAGCAATATTCCATGAATATCTATCTTTCTTAGGTTTATAGACTCTTTGAAAAGAGGATTTTAAAGCTTCATTTTAAGACCAGAATATACATTTATTTTTAATAATGATTTCTCATTCTGTTTTTGTGTTAGATTTTGCATTATGAGTATTTAAATAATGGTAAGCTCTTAGGTATTTTAAGAGAGGTAAATGATTGTAGGGAAAAGAACAAACATGGTTTGACTGTAAACCATTTTTACTGAAGAAATAATTTTATAAATTAGGTATTCCACATCAATAATTTTCAACTTTTTGTCAGTTTGAAAATTATAAAAACTATTTCAAAGTTTGCTATGAATTTCCTTTTCTTTTTTTTTTTTTTTTTTAACTTTTCTGTCCCTCGTTTAGGAGAAAATACAGGTAAGAAAAAGAAGACCAACATGGAATTGGGAAAAGAGGGATCCAAGAGGGATTCTCCCAAACCACAAAACAAACATATTTGTTACTTCTGTTTCAGTTTTAAAGCTGATATACAAAAATTAAGGTTTACCCAACATTTTCAAAAATATTTTTGAAGTAGTGAATTTCAGAGAAAGAAATAGAAGGGGTTTCCAGCATTGACTTGTTATAGCTTCTGTTAACTTTGGTTTCCTTCCTTGGAAGATCTTATTGGCATAAAAACCTTTCTATTACAGTTTTAAACCTCTTCTTCTGAAAAAATATGGTTTCTGAAGAAGACCTCAAAGAAAGTATTAGCAGTTTTACATCTGTACTCGTTTCCTTGCAATATCTTTCTAAGGACAAAATGTTGGCACTGGTATGCTTTCCTAGAATATAACAATGAGAAATGTTTGCCAAATTTTAAAATACAGGCATCTTTCCACAATCCTATCACACAGTTAATTTCTTTCCATTTGTTTGACCCAGTGTTAGTCACAAGTAAACTTTAACAACTGAGGAAGAAGCCCTATATGCTCTCTAGCTTCTCACCCAGTCATTAAGCACATTTTGGAAAAAGTGGTTTATAAGGTTCAAATTAGAAATTAAATGCCCTGAGAGGAATAAGCTTTTTAACCTCATCATCACAACAAATCATTACGACCTTTTTGAGCCACCACAACCCAATTTACCATAGATAAATCTKTTCTCCACCTATTCATTGTTCCCTTTCTAGAGACCTTGAGCTGATAGCTGCTGGAATTGTATACACCGTTTCAGATACTCTGTAAAATAGACTGGGTATTCTGCATCCTAGTCACTCCATAAACTGTTATGGTAGATATTTAAATATATACAGTACTTGTTTATATAAGACATAATGACTTTAAATTGGGCTGATTAGATATGCCTGACTGAATGTACGTTAATAATTTACTTTTCATCAATTTGTTCCAGTGCCTAGMGGGCTCTGAGAACATTAAAAAGGAAACATCCTAAAATGTTAAACAGGAAAACAACTCAGTTTATCTGAACAATGCCTGCTAGTTCAAAATAAAAAAAAAATCATAATAGTTTCATCTAGACACAGATTCAAAAAACAAAGAACCAGAGATCAGGCCTCTAGGCAAATTGTAGGTGAACTACAGAAGAAAGAGGGAATAAGTGGGTATTATCTTTTTATATAACACTCTGAGTTGGATTTGACCCAGAGTTTTTGACCAAAGGCTTTTCTGTTTTCTGGTGAACTTGACATATACAAAAGGAATAAGTCAAAGACTTTCTCAAACACTTACTTGAAAAGAAAAAATATTAATCTTCATTTCAATTAAAGATTTTCTATCCTTCAGTATGTATTTCTGATGYCATTAATTTTGCCATTCTGAATAAGTCACACTAGAAACTTTGAAATATATTTTTAGACAGAATCCCTTGATGTTAACATCAATGTGGACTACAAATTTCAAATAAAAGGTCACGTAGTTCCTTACAAAAATTTTTTGCTACTCAGAGATACCAATCTTTTGTACCAAAATATGCATCTAAAAGGAGAATGTTTTCAAAGACTGCTGATCTCACAAGTCCTGTGTCGTATATGCCAGTCCCTTCCAGATTAGCTCCCACRTCCTAGGGCATTTCACGTGGCATTACAGATATGTGTGTGTACAACTAGGAAAAGACGTCAGCATTCACAAGTGATCAGTCAATGGTCAATACAGTTAACAGGGTCAGTGAGTATTTCAGCCAACCAACTGCAAGAGGTTTAATTCAAATGCTGTAACATATTCACCTCSCTGAGGCCGGGTGCGTGGAGGGCCTGAATCCCACTGGGAGGCTGCTGAGGGCCAGGAGAGATGCTGGCAAATATTTACGATGGCATCAAGTGCCTATGCTGAAGTAGAGAGTTTAGTTTAACATGGCTAAACAGAGGTGTCCAAATGTTGGTGTTTACARAAGTGCCAAGTGTCTGGAGGGGAGGCTGGTTCCACATGAGGGCACCGAGGRCCATTTCAGGTGCTCCAGAGCCCCTGAGACAGGGTGTGGGTTAGCAGATCTCTCTCCTCAGCAACCTTGACTCTAATCTCTTCCATCTTCCACCTAAAAGGAGTAATGAGATTTATCATCCCTGCTCCTAGTCCTCCTTTTTTAGCCACTAGAAGAGTACCTARAAGTACCGTACATTTAAGAGCAGTGAGAAACTGGTTCCCATGTAATGCAGAAGACTTATGTCTGCATATTGCTGATCAGACACTGCACGAAGCTGGTTCCTTGGCTATGAGTAACTGCTGAAGAAATTGGGCACTGAGGCAACAGGCTATTTAGGAAACTTTCTTGTTCTTGTTGTCTTACCCCTAACCTGTTCATTATTGGACATTTCCCAGCCCCAGGGTTAGAATATATAACTAGAGTTCAACAGGTTTGAGTTTTTCACAAAAAAGTGGATTTTGCATGTTTTATGAGAAATGTGGAGAGAAMGAAGTCAACTATGAAAATGTTACATCACTGACTACAATTGCTAGTTTTTCTTGTCCTTTTACTACACACCCACTTTGCAGAAGCGCCTCCARCCTTGACTATCCCAATTTCATGTTAGAGTAAGTAAAACCACCCCACAAGTAAAACCACCCAGCAACCCTTCTGGGACTTCTGTCCTTCCTCGATGTGTAAACCTGATGCCTCTTTGCACCTTTAGTCAGCTCAAAGGCTCTCCATCTCCTCTTCACKGATGTGAGGGGAAGAATAACAGCGTAAGACTCCCCTTCACGGAGTCCTCAGCTCCCATGCAGGAGTGGGATATATCTGCTTTTTCCTGATGCAGCAAGGTCAAAAGGTTTAAGAGCAGGTCTGGAGCAGATTGGTTGGAGCAAACTGACTGTTCATACAGTTCTCATGATTAACTTCAGTGGCCCTTGGAGTAGCTCTGTTTTTTTTTCTCAAAGTATTTTCCTACAATATATAAAAGGAGTGTCATGGTTTAACCCCAGACAGCAACTAAGCCCCACACAGCTGCTCGCTCACTCCCCCAGGTGGGATGGGGGAGAGAATCGGAAAAGTAAAAGAGAAAACTTACGGGTTGAGATAAAGACAGTTTAATAGGGAAAGCAAAAACCACGCACGCAAGCAAAGCAAAACAAGGAATTCATTCACTGCTTCCCATGGGCAGGCAGGTGTTCAGCCATCTCCAGGAAAGCAGGGCTCCATCACATGTAATGGTTACTTGGGGAGACAAACGCCATCACTCCGAATGTCCCYCACTTCCTTCTTCTTCCCCCAGCTTTATATGCTGAGCATGACATCATATGCTATGGAATACTCCGTTGGCCAGTTTGGGTCAGCTGTCCTGGCTATGCGCCCTCCCAGCTTCTTGTGCACCTGGCAGAGCATGGGAAGCTGAAAAGTCCTTGACTAGTGTAAGCACTACTTAGCAACAACTAAAACATCCGTGTGTTATCAACATTATTCTCATACTAAATCCAAAACACAGCACTATACCAGCTACTAGGAAGAAAATTAACTCTATCCCAGCCAAAACCAGGACAGGAGTGACTTCCCTCCAGTGTCCACTGAGGGATTCAGTTTTGCTGTCATGCCATAGACMACATACACAACCCACCAGAGTATAAAGCATTATGCACAGCATGCTTTGCATCACTGAATTTTGTCCTTCTCCATCCTTCCTTTCTACCCCTTTTCTCACTGTTCTCTAGAAAGGCACAAATTTACTTCTTCAACCAAGAACCATGGAAAGATGATTTTAATAGCAACAATAAAGTGCCTGGCTTTACAGTAGAAAGTAGTTGGCTCAGATTTATTTTCAGTTTTTTTCCAAAGCAAAAGGTCTTTTTTCAGAATTTCATGTGTTTTCAACATATGAAATATTTATTTTTCCCTCCATGATACTTTTCCTTTTCTTTTCATTTCATGATACAGTACTATTTTCAGAAACTGTGTACTTTCATAAAATGGTTCCAAAATGGAAAAAAAAATACAGAAAAATGGGATTTTCCTTACAAAACCWCAATTTATTGGGCCAAGACCAGGGAAGTACCTCTTAATATTGCAAAATATAAATGACTKTTCTCTAGAAAGCCAAGTTTCAGTGMAGCTATAGACCTCTGCAGGGATATACCACATGAAACTGCATCAGCATTATTAAAGCAACATGAAGTAACAGAAAATATCTGGTTGTCTGTATTACGATGAGTTGCAGAAGATGGTAATCACGGTGGGTGGGGGTCTCTGTTGGATTTAGATCTTGGGCTCCATGAAGCGTGCTGACAAATGTCTAAATATTTCTACAACGACACTACAGAGCCCAGCAGGATTCACAGACTTCACTACAGGGTGATCAAGTGTTTTTAGCAGACAGAAWGAAAATTCAGCATGACTGTGGGCAGCTCTAAGTTATGCAATCTTCACTTTATCCCAGATGTTGCTAGAGGAATTTCTCTTTTGTTTAATATCAACAACATTTTTCCCTTGACTTCACTCACTGTAGTCACAAGTAGTCATGTCAACATTAAAATACAGATGCCCAAACTACCTTTCATATTCATCCATAGTAGCCAAGGACTAACAAAATGGTATAAATAAAATAAGTGAATAAGACTGCACAGTATCTCTATAATAAACCAAACCTWTTGTAGGGTATTATTCAATAAATGGCATGGGAATAATCTGTTTAACCTACATTATCCTTTATATCCTTCAAAACCCTATTTTGCCTGTACTGTTTAAAAGCAAAGAAAATATTAATATATTCTAAAATGCCATTGCAGGCTATAGCTGGCCAGAAAGCAGGACTACCTGTCCAGTCCAAATCAGACTGAAATAAAAATTTATGAAATTTCACAAAAAAGTAATTCCAGCTCTTCTGAAAGTAAATGCAGTTGCTGGGCTCTCTGCAGCTGCTTCATGAAATTGATATTCTTGGTAGTTTCACCACATATAGCCACTTGGAATCCCACGCTCTATAGCTGTAGGACAAGCAAAGAGACTAAATGAGCTGGTGTAGCTCGTATAGCTGCCCTAACCTGTGGCACTACCACAAGCAAGTTTGCCGCTATGTGCAATATGTGCCATTGCTGTCCTGATTCAATGTCATTAGGCTGCTTAGCATATGGACCTGTTTTTTGCGGTAAACTCTTTCTCATGGTTCATTTTGCTAGTAGGAATAATATATCACTTTGTGTAATATAAACTTATTTACCTGGGTTTTCTACTTATTCTTAAATAATATTTTTTAAATAAGAAGTCACCTATTACATTTGCTTATTTGATTTATTTATCATAAGCTGTGGAAGATGGTCAGCTTGCTCATTGTTTGTAGCAAAAGAATTATTTTCTTTCATTTTGTCCCAATCATAACTTCTGCCTGAAATTTTATTTTGTGTGTGGGTTCTCATTAATATTCAAAAAGGCTGTTCACTGCAGGCAAGGTTTAAAACCTGTATAATTGCATTTTTTCTCACAATATTCTACAGAACAAAGAGAATTCCAGAAAAAAATCAGACCTTGATACATTGTCACCATTTATCACTGTTAAATTCCCTTTATTTCTGAAGTGAAGGAAACGTAAATCAAACTTAAGGCACAGTGTTGGCAAATGCTGCCAATGTTCAGTTCCTCATAACTCAGCACCCTGTGGTATCAGAGCACTGAAAAATGACTGCTGCATACCAAAAGTATGGGGAGGTCCCTGTGTCCCTGTGCTATTAGCATAATTCTGCATTGCAGAGTCTTTTCTTGGACTCTGGTTTAATTAATAAAATTATGTAAAGTTCTGGAGGACAGTTGGAAGAAGCAGAAACCCTTTCCCACCCATCAGTTTTGATCCACTTCTGCAAGTGGCCTCTGATGGATCTGCAGTGCTACTAAGCTACAGAGTCCCTGGTTTMTTTTTGCTCTTCTGGCAACAAGCTTTTCCTGGCTTAGCTTTCTGTTGACTCCAAGCCATGAGAACATGGGTGAAGCCCCCTTTCCCCAGCCCCCCTGCCCTTTCTGCACCCTGATGGATGGAACAGTATGCCAGGAAGCATAGGACATGGGCTTGAGTCTTCTCAATCTGGGAACACAGWCATGGTCTCTCATCTTTGTGTTGTGGTGGCACCATTGCCATCTCCTCTAGTGTGGCTTTATGCACCTTCGTTGTTTGGCAGTTCCTCACATAACCTTTGACATTTTTGGACTGTCCTTCTGAGACATTATCTCTTTCTGTGTGCTGTATATGAACAACAGGTAGCTATGTGACATGTAGGTATTAAATCCATAGTGGAAACAAAAACCTGGATTAATCTACCCAGTGTTACACTCTTGTATGAGAAACCTCAATTAGCATCCTAAATTATGCTGCAGTCAGAGAAGCAGGCTGGTAATATCCAGAAGGCAGCTGAAATGTTTTCACTTTTCCCACTGAGTTTAGGGGTAACCTATAAGAAATTATGATCGTTATTTAGGCACTCTTTTAAAAAGTGTAAAGTTAGACGGGATGGAACCATGCCCTGATGCTTGGAAATTAATCATCGAGTCTAATTTTAAAGACCTAAGCCATTGGCTTCTGCACTACACTACTTCCAAACTGTACAGTATCTTTCTCTTATACATTTTCTCAAAATATTAGCAGCTGAAGAGACTGCCATACAGTTCTGCAAATGTCCTAAAGCCATTTTTTCTCCTTGCTGTGACTCCAGCTCCCAGTGTCTTTACAGATTGATACAGCATTTCATAATCAGAACTGCATGTAGCTCCTTCCACATTAAAAATGTGCCAGTGAATGTGTCCACCATAAGAATGTGTCTGCCATCATTTAGTGCTCTTGAAAACCTGGGCAAGTGAGCATGTTTGACCTCGTCAGCAACCTGGAGAATCAAAGCCAGTTTGAATGAAAGATTGCTCATTGKCTCCTCTAGCTTCTGGCTTGCTTCACTGAGGGCAAAATATTGGGTACTGCATTATTTTAGGACACAAGCAGTACCCAAAACATTGCATTTCCATTTTGCTTAGTTGCTGTTTTTCCTGGAGACAATCTTTCTATATTGGATGGTGGGGTGTTTTTTTGGACAATGAATCATATTTAGTCATTCTGGAGCTCAACAGATGCTCAAATATAGCCAAGAGATTTCAGCATTCACTAGTCCACTCATGGTATATTTGTAACTATTTTATCTGAAAGGACAATAAATGCTGCAACCGAGACATTACCAGATTCCATTGCTCTATCTAGTTCCTTCCACATGTAAAATGTGAGTAATGTGTCTTCAGGTTAGGTTTGGATGTCGACTTTGGTAATGACTTAAGGATTARACAGTGCTATGTGAATAGTAAGTATTTTCATATCTCCATGGCTGGTAAAGAACTTCACAGTTTTCATAGTGGAAAAAGGATGGAACCTGTCCCTCTTGTTTCAGAAATCATAAACGTCTCCAGCTTTCAAAGATCAAACCCCAATATTCATTGAACTTTTCCTACTGTAGCATAATGATAGTATGATAGAATTAAAGGGTCCTACAGGAATGCATGTATGTTTCTGAATCTTGATTGAAAACAGGTTAGCTGATGGATTGGCCTTCTGCTGTTTTTCCTTGGCCATCATGGAAACATCTCCCCACAGGCACCTACCTCACTGACCAGCTTTCCAGTCCTTTGGGAATGAAACAGTGTGCAGGAACTGACTCAGGAGTTTCCTGGCACCTCAAACATTCACCTCTCCAGGCCGCCTGCCTTTTCAAGTATCTGAAGGCTGGGGAGCTGATAGACAAATTCAAGCTAAAAAAATTAAATTAAATTTTCAGAACTGGAATTCTCTTTATGTCTTTTTTTTTTCTTCTTTTTTTTTTTTTTTTTCATTTAATTTGACCTTTTGTCCCAATTTGGAAGACACAGGTCATTAAAAATAAAATCCAGTTATTCTGAAGAATAGAAATTCTATATTGTAGCAAACTCCAGCAATCTGTGCTAAAGTACAACAATATATTAAATGGCAATATTGTAGCATCCTTGTCAAGGATAAAGTAAATACTTAAAAAACTCCTTTACTTAACTCTTAAATAGTTCTCTAAAAAATTTCTGTCCACTACAGCTTTGGATTTATATATCCCTGACATTTTGTGAAATATTTTTATGGGGTTCAGAACTAATATCAAAAGGGAAAAAATTAATACATGTTATATAGTATCCTGTGTATGTGGAGTGTCTATAAACACTCATAGCTTGCCTGAAAATAGCTAGGTTACCATACATTAAAAATATTGAAAATTACTGATATGTATGGATAAAACCATCATTCTTTTAGCTTTCAAATATCAGTTACTGTGAGAWTATTTAAAAAGTTACATAAAAAACAATAAATGCTATGAGAAATCAACACCAGGGCAAAATAATGAAATGAGAGCTCTGTCCTTACAGAGCATTCTTTGTGCACTGAAAGTTTTTCAAGATGTTCAGCCCTTTCTCTTATCTGGCATAAATTCACTTTCAAAGCAAGTTGAAATATCTAGTTGAAGATATAGTGAAAGACTGTTTCTTCTCAATGTAACTTGCCCCTACTTAGCCTGAAGTGATGACAGATTTTTCAGAATATTCTTTGATCATAATATAGATTGTCTTAATAGGTCAACACAGACAGGCGTGAAAAAAGAATTTAGAAAACTATTTCTCGTAAAATTAATCAGTTTGAGAAAGTTAATAGTTTAACTATTGACAAAAGAACACTGATCAAAGAACACCATGAAATCAATCAATTATTTTAAAAAGGTAGCACAGAGACATGCATACTAAATAAAATAACATTAGACAGTAAATCACGTTAACATCAAAGACATCATCTGAGACTAAAARAGCAATGACATTAGAAATAATAACATAGCAAATATGTTATAAGGAGCTGCAGACTTGTAGTCAAGGATGATAATAGCTTTGTAGTTCTGTAGTACCTTTCATCCAAAGATCTTAATGTATTTAAAAAAAACTATACTGCTCTACCTAGTTTGTAGATGAAAGTGGGATTAAAGTTAGGAGCAGGATATCTTGCCTCTTGGATAAAGACAAGATAAAGATAAAACTGCAAGAGTTGGATTTGTTGCATCCAGCTTTAAATATAGGCCTCTACTTTAAGTCATCCAGGCCCTTTCTACAGTCAATGTAGGCAAATAGGAACAAGAAGATGATTCATCTTACTTGTCTGACAAACCTAATTTAAGATGTAATTACAATTTCTGAAGAATGGCACTTTCAAAATGTTTATTTACTGTATGGTAAGAAGCTGCGGTCCTTACCCTGGATGATGATGTCTACATTACAGAATCTTCAGAGTCCAAGGACATCAACCTCAGGTGCAAGAAGGCATCTAACTAGCTCAAATATGAGTCATGAGGCTTGAAATCCGCCAGGAACTTTCTGAGAGACCTACACTTCTTCCTGGATCTGGCTGGCTTTAGAATTTTATGTGGTAAAAAAGTGCAGAGGGAAGAATAAAAGTCCATGGTCTGATGGTGTTTAATATTAAACATAGGGAAGCTTTAAGAAATGAATATGCAGTTATTATCTAAGAAAGAACAAAATGAAAACAGAACCTTTTACATTACTGATCAATATTTTGATCTATCAGCTTACTTAACAGCCTTCCTGAGATATTAAAGACTTAAAAGATAGTAACTTTTAAGTGTTTTGAATTTTTCATTTCCACCAAGGGGAAAATAAATATTAATATTTGTTTTTATGTGTATGTATACTGAGCTCAGGCTGCTTTGTGACAATGAGACAGTCATCTTAAATCCAAATAGTTTTCCAAATACCTTTCACTCATACCACATGATATCACCCATGTCTTCCAGGGCACCAGGTCTTTCTTTGTGCCGCCTCCCCCCTGAAATATATTTTTAGTGAATATTTCTGAAATACAGGACCTCAGGGGTCATCTTTTACTCTCTTGCCTTCTTTTCCTGCAGTGACATGTTCAAATGCTATAATGAGGTACATAATCTATTGTTTTATTTTATTTTTAAGATAAAGCTAGTCTTTCCATGCTCATAATTAGACTCTGGATTGGAGACTCCCTGGATATTTGCCTTGCTAACTAAACTTTTTTCCCCTCTACCTTATCTTGTTATTGCTACAAAAAAAACCCAACTCTGGTATGGTCAGAGTTATATCATATCATGACTTGAACAAACATACTTGTCCTTACCTTCATTCAGGCCAACTCTGCAAATTTAACCTTCTTACCAAAAGACCGTCTCCTTCTTAAGCTGTTGACTTAAGTATCAGAACTGTGACCAAGACACATTTCAGTTTTAAGACAGATGTTCTCCTCCATGAATAAAGCACAGGAAAATAAATGTAACTAAAATAAGTTCATTCTGAGTGAAAAACATAAAGAAAATAAAGACTAGTTTTCATTCTGGGATGCATGAAATTAAAGACTAGCCTTCATACTGTTCATTGCAGTGATGTGAAAGAAGAAGAAAAGAGAAAGCTACAGGAACATATAGCATAGAAATACTGTGACAAAGAGGCTATTTTTGTATTGCAATAGGAAAAGGAGGAATTCTGTTCTACRGAGTAGAGGCCATTACAGTTCTTTATACAACAAAAGATAAATAAACTGATTAAATGTCATGAAGATATATAAAATGATTGTCATTAAAAAGGTCTTTTTAGACTCAGACAACATTTTGTCCATACTTACCTGGGAACAATCCTGAGGCTCCCAGAGACAGTGCACACCAATTTCAGTCTTTCCAAAACATCCTCTTTCCACCTTATCAGGAGCTGCTGGATTTATGTGTAGATCAGAACACTCAGTGGCTATTTTCTAATTACCCAGGGGAGGGAATTTAAGCAGKATATTAAGAAAATTAATGAACATTGTCAATAGTGTAGATTTTCTTGTCATAATGCTCCTCTGAAAGATCAAACTGAATATACAGTGTCTGAAGAATTTTATGCACTTCTTTAATAGGAGGCATACATAAGGACCCATTTTCTTTTTACTAGTTAAATGCTCAGGGATTAAAAGATTCTGGTTGTTTTGTTGGGTTTTTTTCTTACAAATTTCTGTAGCAGAAACAGAAAGCCTGCAAAGAGKCTGAGAGCAGGTATAGTATTCCTCTACAAGAAGCAAAAATTTAGGTAAGAAGTAGCCATTGGGTAATACAAAAAAAGTGAGACCTTGAATGAAAAGGAGGGTTTCATTTCAAGATTTCAGGCATATAGTATATTCCCAAATGTATACCTGAGATATAAAGAAGATCCATTAAAGTCCTTTGGAAGTCTGCTACTGCTCCCTGGAACACAAATATCCCACATATGGGATTCTCCTGTATTCTGAAAGAACAGAAATATAGATCATAGAATCATAGAATCATAGAATCATAGAATCATTAAGGTTGGAAAAGACCTCTAAGATCATCGTGTCCAACCATCAACCCAGTACCCATGCCCACTAAACCATGTCCCGAAGCACCACATCCACACGTTTTTTGAACACCTYCAGGGATGGTGACTCCACCACTTCCCTGGGCAGCCTGTTCCAATGGCTGACTACCCTTTCAGTGAAGAAATTTTTCCTAATATCCAATCTAAACCTCAATCATCTCCATATTCTATCTTTATTTTTATATAGGATCATGGCATCATAACATATTTTGTATTGAAAGGGACCTCTGAGGGCCTCTAGTCCAACCTCCTGCTCACAGGATAGTCAGCTGTGAGATCAGACCAGGTTGCTAAAGTTTTTATCCTGTCAGATCTTGAAAACCTCCAAGGATAGAGACCGAACAACCTTTCTGGGCAACCTGTTTCATTGCTTGACTGACCTCATGGGTCTTTCCTTATATCCAGTCTGAAACTCTCTTGTTTCAATTTATGCCCATTGTCACTCATCGTCCCATGATGCACTGCTGTGAAGAGTCTGTCTCCGTCTTCCTGATAATGCCTTTATAGGTATTGGAAGGCTGCCATTAAGACCCCACCTACCAGATGTCTTTTCTCCAGGCTGAAGAAGGCTGGAGAGGACTTGTTAGGAAAGTGAAAGGGAAATTCAAATTATAACTGCTCAGCAGTGGTAATTTCTGTCCAAGGAATGATCTGGCATGGYGGGCAAGAAGGCCCAACTACAGAACAGGCTAAACTGGCTGGAAGCAGGAATGCCAGAGACAGGATGACTTCGTGTAAAGGAGTGAAGTTTCCCTTAGTGATGAGATAGGAAACAGCCAAAGCATTGTCTTGTAGCAATCCTGGAATGCAAGCACTCAGGGGCCAGCTTTGGGCAGCAGAAGTGGGCTGGGGGATGGACACAACACTGAGTTGAGGTGCCTGATGCTGATACTCATGATTGGTGCAGGTGTAAGTGTATATAAGGAATTGGCACATAATGTATCTTTGCAGACTACTTGTGCAGTAGGACTCTGTCCAATGCATTGTTCATTAATTTTTTTTTGTATATTTGAGCACAAGCATGCTTTTAATTCACCTCAAGCCAAAGCTCAGCTGGAGTCAAGATGTGCAAGAGATATCAAGGACAACAAGGTAAGGCAAAAAGGTGGAAAAAATGAGGAATAGTTTAATTGCAATGAATAGATTAGTGGATACTGCCTCGACTAGGAATCGGACAAGGGATTTTGCTTTAAAATGCAGGTGTATGACACCATTGATAACAGTAACATCTGCTCATCACAATGACAGATCAACAGTTGATGCTTATACACTTACTATAATTCACTAGTAGATTTGTCAACTACTAGAAAGCAACAAGAAAACAAGAAAGTTTAAAATAGGAAGAGCTCCAAAGAATTAAGTGATAACATTYCCTTTTAGGAAGCTACACTGAAGCCCTCAGGATCCATCACGTACTTACAGTTAAATTTGTTCTTAATTAGTATGTTAAATTATAACAAGGAAATTCTGTCTCTTACTTTGATATTTACTCAGTAAGAAAGGCCTTCCTGGACCAGTTGGTTGAGTCGCTGCTGGACTGCTCTGCAAAACAACCAACCACATGTGAAAGAGTGGGTATGGAGAGGCCACCAGTGGTCCTGGAGGAGCACATGCTAGTCTTGGTGACACAACTCCCAGGAGTGGCAACACTGGCAGGAAGTGCACATTGCTAAGTACTTTTCACCAGATGCTCTGGGAGYTGTTTTTAACTCTCCTACCTCTAATAAACTGGATCTAAGCACCTGCAGTYTAGTCCTGAGCCTGTGAGCGCATGGAAATTCCAGCAGGCTGTGGTAATAGCTGAGCTTTCTTCTTCTAAATCCAGCCAAGAAGTTTGGCTCCTAAAATCTGGATACCCAAGAGGTTTCAAAGATTCTGCAAAAGCAAAGTGATTGAACAAAAAGTTCCCAAAACTCATTTGGCTTATTTGTACAACTGTCAAGATGTACTGACAATAGAAGGAATATATTTCCTGGATGAGAGAGAAGAGCAGGCAGCCTTTTAAATGTGCAATAGCTTTGCAGATGATGGATATCGTATGCCACAGTTCATCAGATTATAATGAGTCAATGAATGTGAGATAATCTGAAATGACAATACAAACTATGCTTGCACTCCATTTCACATTAAGAAATGCATGGTATTTTCTTAGAAATAGTGAATTACTTATACAATATATATTCATTTTAATCCTCAGAAGGGGGGAAGGAATGTGTAGCTATGGCACAGCTGACCATAATTTCAGGATTAAAAAGGGCATTTTGAAGTCTTCAAGTAATAGCTAAATTTTCTTCTAAGAAAAAACCCCAGCTATTATGAAAGGCTCATGATGGAAACTTTTTAGTATGTATGTGACATGCCTCAGGCATATTCAAATTTGTTTGACATTTTCAAGAGTACCATGATCGTTAACATGACTGACAAGCTGTACTGCAGAAAATGGAGCTTGAAATAAACCTGTGTTTTATTAAGTGACACTATAGATAAAATAGTTGATTGTACTTTACTCTGTATAATTCCTAAAAAATAACTCTGTGAAGGCTGTGCACTGTCCCTGAAGAACTAGAATGAGGCAACAATGTGTGCATTACTGTTAAGAGGTGCGTTAAGATGGCATGTTAAAGTTATTTTCACGTGTGGAAACCCCTTTGCTATTTATCTGAATACTGTTGAGTTGTTAATGGTTTTAATTAACCAACTCCCTGGTTCATTCTTTTTTGAAGTGTTTTGCTAAAGGATTAGGAGTTTTACTCAGGTAACCCAAGTAAACTTCATTCATTAGCAAAACTTTGATAACTAATCAGTATGAACAGAAACAACTTAATGAAACAAAAGCATTTTCTAAGTTTTACTAGGCTTCATGAGTCCCATTTCTCTTTGGTTACTGGGAATAGTATTCATGAATCCAAGCTGCAAGATTAATTTCACTGAATCAGTGGCAAAGATAATTATTTTCATTGCCTCTGAAAAGCAAAGCCTTGCTGCCTGTTTGTTTTCTGTTTTACACTCATAACTTCTTTAAGATGGCAAAATAAAATGACTAACAGGTGTTAATTGTAAGTATTGCCAAAAGTATCTGTTAAAAATATTAAAGAACCATTTGTGAAAAATTGCTTTTGATATTACAACACCTCTAATGCATGGATTTATGCAATTTGTGCATATTTACATGCTATGCAGTACAATATGTCTACACTTTTGTCTGCTTAAACTTCAATTACCTTATATTTTCATGTATTTAAAATATCAAAAGGGTCACAAAGGCTTTCCAAATATTTTATCAAAGCCTTTTAGGGCCACAGTGACTTAACTGATCATGACTGGTATCATCACAAATCCTTGATATATGCTGTGTTGAGACATGCTTGTCACAGTGTCAAAACATCATTACATTCCTTTGAACAATGTCAATAGTGCTACAGGTTGACACAGCACAGTACCTTTTTGCTCATTACCAAATAAATAAAAAAGGCTTCTCTTGTGTCAAAGGCACATCATTCCTTCTGCTACTATTCCAAGAAACATAACAGGCACCCAGCTGTGTCAACAGCTTTCTACTAACTTCAGTGCGATGACCAAAACCTTCCTTATTACCCACAGAATTATTTCTATTGAGCATTTGCAATTTTACCTAAGCTGTTATTTTGGGACATGGTACTCCAATGACAATAGAGACAATTTTCATGTTTATATGAATCTAAGTTGACTTCTAATATATTCAGATAATAATAACAATTATTACTATTGCTGTTTTAGTAAATGATGCACTTCTCTGTATCACAAAATAAGATTATTATTCAGGAAATCAGAATTACAAAAAAGTGTAYTATTGAAAAGGTTATAAAACTACAGAATAAATGCTTAGTGAGACTCCTAGATTTCAAGTTTTCAAATTCCATTTAATCTTCATAGATTGCATATATCCTAGATGATCTAAATAGTAAAGCTCTGTTACAAACAGTGTGCTGCTTAAAGACATTCAATAACATTTAAGCTGGGATGATATGTCATTTCAGTTATGCCTGTAGGTGGAAGACTATTATTATTTCTTTTACTTTGGAGAGCAACTGAAATCCTGGCTAAAGTTAAGTCCTCGTGTCACTGCTTTCACTGAAGCTACTTCAAGCATGATGATGACCCATTTATTTTCAGTGGGCCATTTTAAAGAATTGTAAATTCTAAAGCATTTTAAACAGTATGTTTATAAGAGTTAATAGTTAAATAATTGGCACARAAGCATGCTGCAGAAATGAATGCTTGACAGCTCTAGTAGATGTAAGCAGATAATGTAAGGCAATATGCACAATATAGTAGGTAGTGCATAAGGGTCCTTTAACTAGCTGTGTATATCCATCACTGTAGAAATAGCAACAGTCGTTTCAGCAGTGCCCCTGTACTGACTAGCCTTTGCTGGAAGCTAACACTCCTAGGACTCCATGCACAGTGCTGTGCTTGTTCTGCAAATGCACCAGCTAGTTCTGCAAATCTCTACTCTGGTATCCACTGAAAGACATRGACTGGTCAGTCCTTGGGTAAAGCTTTCTAAAGCGTATTTGCATCCTTGAAATATGTGTTCAGTGTCACTGTTGGCTACACCTGGGAGCGGGGAAAAATATCTGCCTCGCATCCAGSATGCCAAGTGGGGAGGAATGCTCCATTAAAATCTGTCGATTTGGCTGTTCTTAAGAGTCCCTACTTCTGAATTTTACAAAAACAGTGCATGAACAAATCACAAACAAGAAAATACTTATTTAATGAAGCCACCTATTAATCATCCCATAAGACAAGGCCTGCCTGTACAGACAAACAGTACCTTCCGCCCTCAGTATTAAAAACCTGGTCTTTTTCAAACAAGTAAGAAACCATTTCCAGCATTCCTTCCTGGGGGAGCAAGTGATACACTGGAGGACATGGGTGCCATCCAGAGGAACCTCAGCAAGCTGGAGGAATGGCCAGCAAGAACAACGTAACGTTCATCAGCACCAGAGGTAAAGTCTTGCACCTGGGCTGGGACCACCCTGTGCTCTGATACCGGCTGTGAGCTGACTGGCTCAGTGGCAAATCTGCAGAAAAGGACCTGGGGGATGTGAGTCAGCGGTGTGTCCTGGCAGCAGTAAAGGCTAAACATGTAGTGAGCTGAACTGGCAAATGCATAGGCAGACAGACGGTCGAAGGACRTGACCTTTCCCCTTTATTTTACACTCATGTGGACCTGGAAAAGTGTCCAGCTTTGTCCTCTCTGAGTACAAAAGAGATGATACTGAGGAACTGCAGAGTCCAGCAAAGGGCCACTAAAATGACTGGGAGGAGAAGCATAGTCCTATGAGAAGCTGATTCTTCTAAGTCTCCTGAGCTTGGTTTAAAAATAAAGGTCCTGWTGTGGAACTCTTGATCATATTAGTAAAGTTTAGTAATATGAATCCTTGTTTTTTATTTCCAATGGCAGAAAGAACTAATCTCAAGCATTTGAAATGAAAAGTTGTAATGGTGTCTTGATGAATTGGAGAAAGCTGCAAAGAAAGCTGGAGACAATTTTTTTTCCCCTCATTACCTCAAAGAATCCCTTTTCATCAAAAGATACATTTAAAGGCAGTAAGTGACTAGTAAGAATAAAACTTGGCAATTCCCAAAGGAAGTCTGTAATGAGCACTTTTAAGCACTTAGGGATATTATGTAGTTGCTAAAGCTCCTACTCTTTATGACCAGGAAAAAAAAAAAAAAAAAAAAAAAAAAAAAAAAAAAAAAAAGAAAAAAGAGAGAGAAAAGTATTGTGCAGTGAATAAAAGAACTATTAGATTCAGTTGGGAAAAAAAAAACCAAAAACGTGCTCACCAGCAGTTTAAGCTTCTCAGCACTGCAGACCAAGCTGAATTTTGCTGTTCTAAAAATCAAGAGCAAGAGCCTAGACAGGACTGAGCTGTCTGTGAGGAGGGAAGGGGCAAAGCTAAAGGAATGACCAGGGCTTAATGTCGTTACAGAACTGGGGGATGGAAACTGAATTCTGTTTACGGACTGATCAAAGTTCAGGGGTAGCCACAGGTCTATATTGTCCCTTTACAGTAGGAGAAACCCTGCTTTCCAGGATGCCAGCACTGGCACAAGAGATCCTGGGAAACGTGTTACTCTGCGTCTCTGGCAGTCTGCTGCTATGTCACTGTTGCTGCGTTGGTTACTGTGGCTACACAATTGCCTGTGAGTAGATTTACTCCTATGACTCACTAAGGGTATTTCAGATACTGAAACACCTACACCTTATTCAACAACTGATTAAAGATACTGTTTTTGAGGTCTTTGCATTCATTTCCAGTTTCTATCTGCAAGAATCAGTACACACAGATACTTACTCAGGAGCACTAAACTGGGATGTCCCACTGAGCTTTTGATGTTCCCCCCTGCCTTGTATCTTGAAAAGGTAACATTATTCAAGAGGTTTTTTCCCCACCCATAGCTTCAAGAAGATAACAATGATGATGGCCAGAGGTCTGGCATGTTGTCTGTCCTGTAAAATACATATTGCACACAAGGTCACTAGGGAATACAGGGCTTCGGCCAGATATGAGCAACAGTCTGTGATGCTGGAATTCATTTATCTTCCACACTTATGCATTGTAATGTGCTGTGTGCAGCCTAGTGGGATTTTATACTGATACCTTCTCTCTGATTACCCCGTTTACTTCAGCTTGGGTTGCCATGAATTCTCATTGGAGCTGTACCTTGGAACATATAAAAATCAGCATATCCATCCTATGGGAAATCTCCACATTACAGAGTTCTCAGCCGGAAGTGGGACAAAAATTTGTAAATTTGTTTCATCCATTTAGTTCAGTCAATTTTACCTGGACAACCGCAGGYATTGTTTCTGGCTCTACTGCAGCCACCCAGACTCTGTGTCCTTTCTTCATCACATTCTCTGCACAGGGCAAACTCCCTAAGGCCACTTGAAAGAAACKCCTGGCATGGGACACGGCAGGTCACTTTGTGAATACTTTGTAATACAGCAAATAGAAACAAAGCAGATGTTTAGGCTCACCTGACTTTAAACCACAGAAACTAATTAACTTACACACCTCCACACCGTGGGCAGTGTCTTTGGCTAGAAGAACACATGACAGATCTTCATTTATTAAAACCATAAAGGTCAAAAGAAGAAAACAAAAGCGTTCGCCTTGCACTCAATTAAATTAAACACAAACCTGAACCACAAAGGGAGTTAATAAGGAAGYTTACTCTTTGTGAATGGTTCTTGTCTGAAAACGTCAGCTTCTGAGGATTTTTTACTTGTTTTCCATAAGTCTCACCTCGTCAGCTGAAAAACAGCCCGTAAGTCCAATCCACTCTTGATCTTTCTGTGAGACTTGCAAAATGAATAGGCCTTTCTTACAGAGTTATGAAGAAAGGGGAAACAAATGTTATGTTACTTTTGAGCAGGTGTAATTTCCAGGAAGTGAGCTAAGATCATCATCTCATGTCACATATGAGAAGGTTTCCACATACAGTAGAAGTTTTTCAGTTCAGATTTTCACCCATTGAGTATTATCACAGCTGAAAATGAATCATCTGACTTTTGGACTGATATTAAAATTTTTGTGTCAGGTTTTCAAGTCTTCCATAGTCAATGGGGAAAGTTAAACATTTACCAAAGAGGATAAATAAAATCTATATACTAAGTAGGTAGGTGTGGAATAAGAATTGATGGGAGGATTGTATCTCRAAATCCACCACTTGCTTAGATTTGGGTGTTTACCTGAGATGCAGTGAAGCACATCTATGAAATAAGTCAGTTTGAAATCACCTTAGAACTTAGTTGTATATGTAATTTCAGCAGCAGACCCTATCTTTTACGTAAAAATACTCTGGTTAGAATACCTTTGCAAAAAGCGGAGGTGAGATCTAGACTCACCTGAGCCTGGGATTTTGTGAATCGACAACTTCACCATACAGGGGTGGAGTTCATCATTGCATCGACTATCAGGCTTTCAGAAAAGCTAGGATTAGAACATTTTCTGTCAGATCTATAGAGGCTACCGCTTAGCACAAACTGTGAGATTATTCTCCTTGGAGAAAAGGAAAAAGTCTGATGTTAAGTCCAGTTGCAGTTACTAAGGGGTTGTTGGTGGTGAGAAAGTCTTAGATTCTCTTCCTTAAAGAGAGATTGTAATCCGGGGTTGCAAGATGAGATGTACTACCACCCTGTGCATGTAGAGCTAGGCTAATCCTTGCCTAGTCTCTCCCTGTCCCCAGATGTCTTTCATTCCTTTCTGCATGGGTGTCTCGATGGGACTGCAGAGGTCCCATACAAGACTAATGTGTGAGTTTGGACAGTATCCTGGCTCCCAGGGGCAGTGGGTGTGAAAAGTTCAAGTGTACAAAAGAAGTTTAAAATCCAGGCTCCCTGCTCCACAGGCTCCTCTACTCAATCATTATTTAAAAAACCAAGAACCATCTCTTTTGGCACCACCTTTGAATCAAGCTTTTTTTCCTTATTAACCTCTCTCTAGTCGTAGTCCTGGTGAACTTTCCCAGAGAGCAGAAGATCAGGGTTCAAAGACCCTCCTGCTGATGAAAGTCTAAAATTTAGGTCTTTTGCTCCTTGGTTCATGTTTCACTCACCAGACTGAGGGGCTTTGCACTGACAGCTTGCACAGGGGTAATCTAAGTGGGAAATTTTGATAGAAACACACACAGGTTTTTAAACCTCGAATAAACCTTGAGGTGCTGGCATGTCTCAAAATACAAGGTGTAGTAGAACTTCAGTCTGCTAAGTCTTCTAACATAAATACAGCATCTTTGGAGCTGGGGCATTTAGACAGGTAGGCAGGGACTTCACCTTCTTGGTCTCTATATTATGTAYCTACACACAGGTTCACAGTCACTTAGGCTCCTAAATCCCATTTAGGTTTAATTTAAACTGGATGCAAGCTCCTAAGTACCATTGAGAATCTGAATCCTTAATTTTAGTTAAAGTGAAACTTAGGCACTTTTAGATTCAGAGAATTAATCACTATAAATCTGGGCTGAGTTCCAAGTTCCAGCAAGGCTGAAAATGTAATAGTTGTTACATACTATTCCCTTTAGATTTCCATTCCCCAAAGGATATTTTGGCCTGCTTTATTGAAACTGAATATTAAAGCTGCTATTAAACTTCATACTGCCAGTGAGTAAAAATTTGGTGAAATAAAATTGTATCTCTATAGAACTGGTACTTTGAAAACAGTAAGGACATACCAAACAATCCTATATCTCAGGAAGAGCAAAATACTGCACAGTATTCCATGTAAGACTTAATTTTTATTTTTTTTTTAATCCATTTGGCTTTTTCCTTTCAAGAACAGGATAAATCAGGACATATGTATTTAAGTATGTATATACTTATATGAGCAAGCAGTGAGCCCTTGCAGTAAAGAAGACAAATGGTGTCCTGGGCTGCATTAGGCAAAGTATTGCCAGCAGGTTGAAGGAGGTGATCCTTCCCCTTTACTCAGCACTGGTGAGGCCACACCTGCAGAATTGTGTCCAGTTCTGGGCTCTTCAGCACAAGAAGAGACATGGATGTATCGGAGGGAGTCCAATGAAAGACTACAAAGATGATTAAGGGATGGAGCATCTCTCCTATGAGGGAAGACTGAGAGTGCTGGGACTGTTCAGCCTGGCCAAGAGAAGGCTCAGGAGGGATCTCATCAATACATATAAATACCTGAAGGGAGGGTGCAGAGAAGATGGAGCCAGGGTCTTTTCAGTGGTGCCCAGTGACAGGGCCAGAGGCAAAGGGCACAAACTGAAACACAGGAGGTTCTGATTGAACATCAGGAAACACTTTTTCACTGTGAGGGTGACCAAGTACTGCAACAGGTTGCCAAGGGAGGTGGTGGAATCTCCATCCTTGCAGGTATTCAAAAGCCATCTGGACATGGTCCTGCTCAACTGGCTCTGGGAGGCCCTGCTTGAGAAGGAGGGTTGAAAAAGATGACCTCTGTTCCAACCTCAAGTACTTTGTGATTATGTGGTAAGTATATATAGGTATGTATATGTGTGTGTGTACAGGTGTGTATATATGTACACACATGATTAACATAAATCATGYTACATGAGCACGTACATAAGTGAAAAAATATATAAAAATATGTATCTCAGATATATCTATATTTTAGATATAAGCTTATACATGTACATACATATATACAYATTATATTCATTATTCCATATATATATGAAACTTACTCTTTTCTCCTATTTACATTTTGGACTGGATARTAGTTTTCTAGGGGAATTATAATACAAAGATGTAAATTGTATACAGCTGGTTGAGGTCTATTCGTACTCTATATCTAGATAATTAAATATTGAGCAATTAACAAACCATGTTCATATTTCCGGCAGGAATACATATTTTAGCCAAGCAAATGAATAAAGAAATGGAATGTTATCAATATGCCACAGATAGCAGCAGCATCTTGTATTTGTTGTCATTTCTGTCTAAGGAGTGGTTGCCTGGGAGATGCTACTCTGACAATGTGAGCCCTTTCACATTTTCATGAACAAATGTCTGCAAATCACCTCTCTTGAGTTTGTGTTGTCATTCCTTTTCCATCCCCTGCATATTGGCCTAGACTCTTGCACATGATAGTATATGATTCTACTTAGTTGTGCAGGGTTCGATCTGCTTTCATATACACTACACAGAAAAACTGTTTCCCCAGTTAGTCACATCGAAATTTGCTACATCTGAAATTAAGTTTTTGTTCCTCTATTGAAAAAAAATGCCTTCCCATGAACTTGAAAACTTTTTTCCTTCCTGGGATAAAATTAACCACTAGTGACAATGTTAGCAAAATATGCTTCTATTATTTCTAATTGTTCTTTTCAAAATTAACAGAACTATGGTCTTTGGTAGTTAGAAAATAATCAGTTTTACTGGACCTTCTGTCCTTCTGAAAGAAAGGAAAAGGAGGAAATACAAATGAGAAAATCTACTTTTGATGGATTCCATCTACATTCTGACCAGATAACTTCAGTGAATTCTTTATGAAGTACGCAATTTACCTGTTTCACCGTTATTGTGACAGACCTTACTTCCAGATAGATGAGATATCTATTTTGCTATGTCTGTCATTTGATTTCCTCATATCTTTCACCTATTCTTCATGACTACTCAGAGAAATACTCCATAGAAAGGAGGAATGCCTTTGAATTAAATGAAAACTTCAATCCATTTTCTAAGAGAAAGTGTATATTTCTAGCGTATGGACTAGAAGAGACAGACAACAATGATAGTTTAATGCAGTCAATTATGTGAAAAGAGCCATCCATTCATTAGACATCATTAAGTGCATCTACACTTAACTCAAGTTTAACAAGTTAAACTGAAGGTTTAATTGGTACCTATTTTTCAGAAAAACTCCCACTTCTGCAAAGATTATGGATTGTTAATGAGTTTTCTCTCTGGAGGTTTTCCCTCCAATCTGTAGCCATAGAGCATTGTCATACTTTGATTTGCAAGTTTACATAGCTTCCCTTTATCAGCTTCTTCTAGACTAAAATAGCTCAAACTGAAGCAGCAAGGGAAAAAAAGGTAATGTAATGAAACCTGTCTTTATTCCAGTCAGAAGAGTAAATAATGGCAAGCCTATGGATAGCCACTCCATTTTGTATGGAAGAAAACAGTTAGAAAAATGTTCGGTGTTCTACATAGTTCTTATCTTTCTTTCATGTGTATTTTTGAATGAACAGTAAAAAAATATTCAGGTTTACGTAATGTCTGATTCAGGATCACCACCAGCATCCTCCCCCACCCCAAGKTTATATGAGGTTTACAGTAAGAAATATTATTGCGTTTGTACTCAGGATTATGGATGATAAGTATTAGCAATACTATTTAAAACAGACCTTCTCCTTGCCAGAATCTACAACATACAGAACTATAAAATGCTGACCTTTAGGGACTGTTTTAGTACTTTGTTACCTGCTGAATAGTGCATTTTCCTGTACATCTTCATTTCAGATTTTTTACAAAGGAAAAAAAGTGTTTGGAAGTGCTGATGACTTCAGCAGAGATGGTGTTCACCTGTTACTTTCTTACATACTCTATTTGATTTTTTTAATTACATTTCTCCAGGCTTCCTCTAGCTGTTATGATCATTTAGTTCTAATAAAGGTCAGGCTAGCTAAATAGCTTGTCAGACAGAAAAATTACACCTACTCATTTCATCTAGTGAAATTTTTTTGGTGGCCTTTTGTACTGATATTCTGGGGTTTTATGAAAGATGTTATTACTTGATTCTTTGATTGATTGGTGTAGAGTAAATATACATGCAGTGAGAGAAATGAAGGACATGGTGTGCCTAAGGCTGGGGAACAGCAAATGTAGGAGTGCAGRAAAGAACGTCACATTTTATGAAGGACTCGGATAAAAAAACTCAGGGAATATGACCAATATCTTGAAGAAAATAAGGCAGATACCTCATTTGAAATAATGATTCTGTGAGAACCATATGCCGCATTTCTTCTCAGCTTTTGTAATTAAAAGACCAAATCTCGGGAATTCTTATGACATCTCCCCAAAGAATTTAATAAGGAACAAATCAGTTATTTAGTCTTACTATCTAATTAACCCTCAGGAATTAGCTCAAAATTTCAGGTGTGACCAAGGAAGGGATCTAGTCTGTCCAAATTAGGCATCTGATAAATCAGTTTTCTTCCCTTTCTTGAGTCCCTCAGCAGCAACAAGGGCAGAAAGGTGTGGAAGTAGGAGGTAGGTACTGTGTATTCTCAACTGGTCAAGTAATTTCCATCATCCATAAAGGAGGATGCTACTTTACTTGTTGTCTTGAGCCCACTGTGCTTCACCTTACTAGCTCTTTATTAGTTACAGGCTACACAGTCAAGGTAAGCAACTACCTTTGTTTTGAAAACAGCAGGGCTAACATTTAGTATTGTTTATACAATTTTCAGATGGCCAGTTTTCCATAATGTCTACAGTTCCTATTTAACTGTAAGTGATACAAAGAAAATTGTATGGCTTTGTTTTTGCAGGAAATTGGTGAATTTCTAAGCTGCTAAGCTGCAAAATTCATTTTATCACATCGTCAGTCATCTCAAAATTCCAGTTGCCTCTCAGCTGAAGCACTGACAGCTCTATCAAAAAGCACACGTGGGCCAGATGCACAAAAACATTTTGGTGCTGAACTGTATCGTGGCCAGAATGTATCTAAGCCAAAGTCAGGAGGCCACGAGATCCTCTTCCAGACTTTATGTACATTTTTGTGACTCAGATCTAAAGTAATTACCTTCAGCCAACTGAGGTTCACTTGCTTTTGAATGGTATGCTGTGGAGCTTGGAGAAGATGCAGAGGGAAAGAGGCGGGTGGAAATTCACTGAATCAGTCCTCTTAATATATCTCAATCTCACCTGCAAAAAGCTGACGGCCGAGAAGTACAAAGTGCCTTTAAATGGAATACTTCCATCCATCTTGACAGCAGAAACTTTGGCAAATATATTTACTTTCACTAGGGCACAGTACAAGATGTACTAAAAATGACTCAGTTTGCTCTTATTCATGACCCTTTTGAACTTAGCCCTCTGCAAAGTTGTCTGTGAGGGTGACGGGGAAGAACTGTAATATTTTAAAGAACCTATGAAGCTTCAGAGGTCTTTAATTTATTTATGTGTAATGAATGGACTCAACCCTGTGATCTCAGTCTGGTAGCTTGGAAAAGAAATCTAGAGACCATGTTGCAGAAGAAGAGCTTAATACATTGGCCCATACTAGGTGAGGCAGATGGACAGAATTCTGCTAATAAACCAGGCTTAAATCTCTAGACGGTGTGATGCATGCACAGATTTACTTTCCATTGGAGGAAAGAGTTGGCAGGAGTTCATTCTTTTTATGTAACAATTCAGACTCCAGCAATGTGTGATGTGTTCTCTTGGAACATAATGTGTGACATAAGTTATGGCACTATATGTGCTGTTTTTTCCGAAGGTCTTTCTTAAATGAATTCTGTTCAATTCAGTGCTCATTCATACATTTGATACTGCTTTGTTTTCATCTGGCTGTGCTTTCTTTTCAGTGAGTCACCATCCATGGGCAAGGCACTTGCTCAAAAAGAAACATCAGAAAAACTATAGTTATCAATATATATTATGAAATTCAGTGTTGTATGAAATTACTTCTGGTTAATTGTATCATAAGACATGAAAGTATCCTTCAATGGCGTGTTGAAAGATGTAAAGAAAAAAGCATACAAAATAGTCTGAACTGAAAAAAAATCTATTATTTTAATGTTTCTTTTTTTGTTAGCAATAATCAGACCATCAATTTTTAAAGTCAGAATTTTCCTTTTTCTGTTGGGGGTAGAAGATAAATGAAATCTTGATCAGGAAAGAAAAGCATCTTTACTTAGCAAGAGGTTAATTAAGGTACTCATACAGTTCAAGTGCAAATAACAGGAGAAAATCATGTTCTGACAACAGAATAAAATAATTTGATAGTGTATCTCAGAAAGAAAGCTAAAAACCGACGTAATACAAAATGAAATACTTAACAAGGCACAGCAGACACACAAGATGAACTAATTCACTGTCCATTTCAGACTGATATTTGGGACACTTAGTGTCATGAATTKATTTTTCTTCCTTTCTGGATTGGATTACATCCATGTTCACTTTTTTATCATGACCTCTGCGGAAAGGTTTGCAGGGAACACTTGCTATTCCTTATTTTCTCAGGTAATGGAAACAGGTATGAAAATGAGTCATTAAAACCTGTAATACAGCTTATAACCATTTCAAGAGATCTATCTGTATGAAACATACAATGATAAATGTTTGACATGGAAGGAAGTGTAAGAACAGTAACATTTTTAAACAATAATAAGGCTTTTATTGGTCGTTATTCCATAATCCTTTGGAATATTTTTCATACTGCATGACAAAGAAATGACCAAATTTCTGATCAATTTTTGTACAGACAGACAATAACTTTCTGAAGTCTTAGGCATTAAATTTGCATTTATATTTGTAGTTATTTCAGATATGATACCTATCTCTTGAATCGGCACTGTATGAGCATTTCAGTCTAATAGCAAAGCACTCATGAAATGTTTTGGTTATACTCCTCTCATTCTGGTACTGATGGCACTGTCGTTCCCATCTGTTCAGTTTTATTCTGTTTCCCTGTATCCTCTTGTCTCTACAAGGAACTGTTGCTTTTATTGTTCTTTGATGAATTAAAGAAAGATTTTGAGAAGTTGTTCTCTCCCTTTTTAATTACTTTTAAATGATAGGGAATCCAGGCAGTGCTGACATTAATGGTCCTTCCTTCCAGTTTGACCACCTCCATTGGAAATGACTGTTAAAGGTCCTAGTATGGCATTTCATGCAGTACAGCTCTGCAGAGAATGTGTGCCCAGGTCATATAGCAACGGGCAATCCACACCCTGCAGAAGTCACTGTCCTTTTTGTTATTTATTTCTGATTAACTTTGTTTCAGTATTTCACCGGACTCATTCATCTTTCTGCTTATATTTACTCTTTGTTTTTCAGCTACATTTTGTTTGTAAGCACTCAGAGATATGGAACATCTTTTTGTTCTCTTTCTGTGGAGATTAACACAATGAGGTCCATTGTAGCATCCCTATAAAACAACAGAAATACAAAGAACAGCAGAGAATATCAACCAGATATTTCTTTTGGCCATCATTTCCAGGAAATCACTCCAAAGTTCCTCTCTATTCCCTGGTCTGCATTCTGCTAAACCAAGATATTTTATCCCATACTCCTGTATTCTTAATTCCGTCAGTTTTACAGTACTAATACATTAATAATGATCAAGTTGCTTCCTCCATTTCCCTGCAGTTACAAGAAATCAGACTATACTGATGGCCTCTAATTTACAGGATTGCTGTAGCTCTTCCTCTAATTTACAGGATTGCTGTAAGTCTTCCACTAATCCTATTGTTTGACACATTCACAATGACTGAGATACTGGGTTTGCATATCTGTGGTTAAATACCTTTTTTCCCCCTATTCTTGTTCTTTCTGTTTTTTTCAGCTCTTCCTTACATTATTTTAACTTGTGCCAACTTGCAGCATACAGGCATCAAATACAAGATTAAAGCTATTGGAAGACACATCTTTTTCTTTTTTAAATTTAGAGCTACAAGAAGGCAGTCACAGTTGTTTTTTGCATAAAAATAAAGAAAAAGCTGTTGGGTTTTTTTTTAATTTTAACTACAGAAAAAGAATGAAATTCTTGTAACTAAGGAAGGGTACAATGTATTATCCCATCAGTGCCTCTCAGCTCCATCTTGGTGGAACAATCTTTTTCCTAGTTTTAATTATGTTTACTTGGAAAGACAAATATGAAATCTTTTCATGAAGTAGTCATTTGTTCCAAGGAAATCAACTGTGAACAGGGAAAGTTTTTACATGATAAATAGCCCTTAGTCACTATCCAATGATGATACTCAGTGGCACAACAAGCCATTCACAGCTAACCATTAAGGAAGTACTAATGACAATTATTCTTTTAGGCAACATCTATTTAAATATTGAGATTGTTCTGTGAAACACAGGAGCAGCTGGACTGTATGAAGACTATTTATGCAGAGGTGGAATGCCATTTCACTATTTCTGCCTGTAAAAACATAAAAGCTTTTACTGTAAAAACAATCCTGACATCTCACTTAAAAATTTACATTTTTAAATTTCCTTTTGTGTAAGTTTAGTATTATATCCTATTTTCTTCAAGAATTTGTATTTATGCTTGTACAAGCAAAGCCTGGATAATAAGAAATAACAAAGTGTGTGGAATTTTAATTTAAAAGTCCTGTAATGCATATAAAAACAGAGTTATGGTATATGAAATACTAAAATATGGCTATGCATTAGCAACTCTGTCTCGTTGTTTTCTTTTGTCTTAAGTCCCTTAATGTTTCTCACAACTGAAGATGCCAGGGTGCTTCCCTGGRCATGCGGAGTGACAAATATTCACAGATCCGCAGGCCTTCCTGAAGGTGGCTCCATTTGATAAAGGTTAAGTTAGACAATCCAGGATCAGCTCAACTGCAAATTCTTACCAAAGTGATTGGTCGGAAGAGGAAAAAACAGCAATAACTGCTCAGATAACAGGTATGGATAATGCAATGAGAGAATTTCAATAAAATAGTTCTGAGATTTAACCAACATATTCTTGAAATTAATCAACAGAGCAAAGACTCTACAAAAAATGACAGAACAGTCTTTGCTTATTTGCAGTGTACACTCAATCTCAATTCTGAACTAAAGACTTTCTTAACTAGTATTTTTCTTTTCTTTTGAATTCTGAGTACTAAAAAGTACCGGTTCATTAGACTGTATCTCATTCACACATGATCGTTTCCAGGTTCAGTGAAATAAAGAGGCAGACAACAAAAGAGGCCTTAAGAAGARCACTTGTTTATTTTAGGGTAGTGCTCAATTCTGCCTCAAATTACTTCAGCTCAGGATGTAGATGAAAAGATAAAATGTACCAAGTTTCATTTCAAAAGAAATTCTAAAATAGGAAATGGAAGAGGAAATTAAATTTCAGTGTACTTCAGAAGTAAAGAACTATAGAGGCAAAAACTTTGAAAACCAGGGAATATAATAATATTTAGTCTGCTGGTTTAAAAAAAAAAAAAAAAAGGAAAGAAAAAAAGAATAGTGATTAAATATTTTTAGTTAACTTAAATTTCAGGTTACTAACAGATAAAAATTTCCATCTTTATTAGCAAATACTTTTTGAACACTGAGGTTTTTCATCATGTTCTAATGGCTCAGTGGCAATGAATGAATAATGGAAAGATGGTATTTTTCCACTGTAGAAGATAAACACTTAAAACCCTACAGAACCCTAAGATATGCAGTCAAGGTGTTCTGTCAGTAAACAGAGTTCTACCAGGTTACTTGAATCTAGACTAGCCTTTGTCTCCAAACTCAGGTACAGCATCTTTGAAAYGTACTGCATCAATTAATCATTTTCTGTTTGATACATTTTTAGAAAAAGGTTTTAAACCTACTTTAGGTACTTCAACATTGTTCAAAGTATTATATGCAATATTTATATGCATTCTAGTTTCCCACCAGCCAGTAATGCCTTGTACATCTTTTCCAAATCATCTTTTTCACAGTTCTGTCATAATCCTCCATAAATTGAGGATGACACTATAGTCAACCAGTTAAACTTGTGTGTGCAGAATGCTTTCATATGAAAAAGTGTTTGTCATTAAGAGTTAAGGCAAATCCAAAAATAATAGCAGTGTTTGTGGTAGGTGGCTAAACAGATCGATAGGACAACAAAATYGTAGCTTCATCTGCACCAAGGGGCCAGAAAAGAGGTTTCTTTGTCCTGCTGAGGACCTTCAAATCTTTGATGTCTGCTCCTCTCAGATGAATATAAGATGCTGTCTATTTATACTTGTTACGTATACATATACATTGGAATCCATTAAATATTTAATACATTGTACATGTAGTGGAATTTTCACTTTCTGATCAATACCACATATAATTCTTGGAAAAATATCACAGCATTTCCCCAGATGATGAATCACTTCAGTAGAAAATAATTTTAAGAAAAATATTCAACCAATTCTGCCTTTAAACATTTTTCTGTCTTGAGCTGCAATAGAGTATGAATGCTACAGACTTGTGAGCAGTTATCTATCTAAGTTACCTAAAAATGGTTTTGATAGAGTGAAGAAGAGCTTTTTTGGTTTCTGCTTTTTCAATAACTTGGGAATAGGCTCCCAAATTTAAGAATCTTATCCTGCACTTGAGAAACACTCCCAAAGAATTTAGTCAGGAAGGAAATGACACAGGTGAGGTGAAGAGATGAGTACATAGATGAAGACTGGGAATTACAGTGTATAATTGTAGAAATACTAGTTTTTCTAGTTGTTGGCAAAACAAGATAAGAAATGAAGGAAATAAAAAAAGTAGCAGCGTTTCCATAGCACAGGGAGAAACCTACATTTAACAATTTTTTATGGTTTATTTTTAAGAAATCTTAGAAAATTCATATTCCACTACTCTCGCCTCTGTAAGGATTTAGGAAGACTTGGAAAAGGACACATTAATTTTGTGAAACAGCCTGAACCTGAAGACAGTTTTTTCTTCTTTCCATTGGAAAGTTAAAATAGGAATGTTAAAAAATCATTGTGTCCTGCTGGCAGTTCAAGGCTGTCCTTCTTTCTGTTTGGCCTGTAACACACCAGGTGATTTTTATATATGCATTAAGGTTACTTGTTATTTTAAAGTTTTGGAGTTTTTTAATAAGTAGTAGCAGTTAAATATTTAAGTAGCTTAGTGTCTTTTGGTGATTGTCTTTGTTTAGAAGAACAGCATTTAAAATCTTCTCTCCTATTCTCTAAATGACTATATGACTATCAAACAAAGTGCATACTTTTAAGGTGAAATAAATAATGACAATGTTAAAAAAATATGGTCAGCAAAGAGTAAAGAGTTAACTAACTTCATGTAAATTCTAACTAATGAACACCTTGTATGGTATATAGAAAGGATATTTCTAATTTAGTGGGTAAATAACTGTTGAGATTCTGAACAGATGTGAATAAGCTTTTTATAAAAAAAAAAGGCTGCTCAATGGTTTTAAATTCTACTTAAATTTTTTTCTCCTTATATCAGGATGTGGTAAACTCCAGAAGAATTAGAAATTGTCAAAGAATTTTGATTTTAAAAGATTTCTATAAAAAGGTATTTCTATCAAAATCAAGATTTGGAAAGAAAGTATTAAACTTAATTTTGTCAAACAGATTTCATTGGCAAAATAGAATTCAGTAAAGTACAGATGTTTCAAATGAACCTACTTAAATTTTCTGTCATTTTGATTTATATGCTTTCAATTTTTTACTCTTCCCATCACTTTTTCTTGCTAGCTTTTTCCATTCTACTAAAAAAAAAAAAAAAGAAAATATCAAAAYGGAAATGCAAAAGGACATATTTTCTTCTTTTTTTTCAAAAACAAAGAAAAATTATGTCTGTTTTTTTCAAAATATTACTGCTCATTGAAGTGGAAACTCTCAATTTTTGGTATACCACAGTTTTCAAAAGAAAAATCTTCCTGTGTCTGTGACAAACTATCTAGAATATTAGTAAGAAATTAATTTTCAAATTTCAATACTAACCATGGAATAGTAAAGAAATTAAAATACTTTTTTTTTCTTTTTCCTTCGGATACATATTTTGCAAGTATATCCTGCTTTTGATAATGTTTTAAATGCCTTGAAGATAATTTTCCTATTCAGAAATAAAGGCAAACATTTTGGTTTTCTTTGAGAGTTCCAAAAGAGGGAGCAGGGGAATCCTTTTTTCCTCACTTTCTCTCCATTGGATTGCAGCAAAATATAGGGATGTAAAATTATTCATATGGTGGTAAAACAGGCATAGCATTTTTAAGAATTAAACCCAATTTGGGGGAAGATAACAAAGGAACAAATAGTTGGTAACTGTTGTGTAGACACAAAAATCAAAATTCATGCAATATTAATGAAAATGGTTATCCTACTCTTAGAAATAAGTATTATACTCCACAGWCATTGTTTGCAAGATTGCTTTAAGCAGCAGTGTTCCTAGGGACCATTCTGTTTGGTCGAGGGAGTTAATGATGTAATGTATTTTCCAGGTCGGGAAGGCAACAACAAATCCACCATGAGGTCAGGAAGCACAACAAAGTCATTCTTGAAGGAAATGCCTTCATAACAGAGGTATAGCCAAACACAGCTGAAAGTCTTTTGCGAAAGGATTGCGTCTTTTTACATTAAAAAGCTGAACTTTATCACTAATTCTTCTTAAAAGCCACGTGTGAGCATCCTCACTAAGTTCTGGCCTTAGCCAAATCTCATTTTCGTCAGGATCCCTGGTAAAGTGAGGCGTATTAAGAAAGCATGCTTTGAATTTGAATTTTAAAGGGTTTCCTTTTCCTGATTAGGTGTGTGAAGCAGCTGACTGTGCTCTTGTACCCAGCTCCATCAACATGCTCTTCTGCAAGCAGATGCTCACAAATCCGTGCTGTCTGAAATGACCAGACACAGGACACAGGTTTGATGCAAAGTCACAGCATCTGTGGCATTAAGTTGCAGCTAAGAAGCCTTCAGCAGGACTTGGCAGTTCAAGCTGTACCACCACCACCAGTGCAGCTCCGAGCYGGCTCCTGTCTGCCCAGGAGGGAGCACAGGCACACCCAGCTTTTATTATCACACATCTATTATAATAATTTAGTTCTGGAAGTCTGAAATTGTTCTGGTCTCCTAAGAAAAAATAAGAAAACACGGGTTCTTCAGAAGGAATATCAGCACTTATTTGTTGATGAGAACAATCTAACATCAGCTACAATCTACATCAGTTTTTGCTCTAAATCATTTGAGCAGAGAACTTTAAATAAAACCTCTATTATAATTAGAAGAAACTATAATCATCATAAATTGCTAAAATACCAATGTTGCGGTAAACAAAGCTGACAATATCAGCGTGAGAATTATTTTAAAAAATAAATAAAACATGTTCTGTTATGCTTGACAGATTTAATTGCAGGATGTTTTTTATATGCAGAGGTTGCAGACTGTTAGTGGTAATCAAACTAATGATTTGTCCTTGCCACTTAGCAAGGTTTATTTTGTGTTAGTGAAAACATAAAGGTAGCACAGTAGGCATACTACTGGCATCTATATCAGAACACAGATGATACTGATATCCTTCCTATACAGAAGGATGAGAGCACTGTGGAAATTTTTATTTTGTCATCATTTCCCTATTCAAATGGTGCTCAGAAACTGAAAAGAAGGCAAAGATATTTGCCCCTTTTACTGATCAGTGTAAATTTTCAATTCCTCTTGTGATTGCATATGCTTTTCACATGTGAGTAGAAGATACCGGAAAAAGAAGAATTAATGCTCCATCCCATGTGACCAGCACAGGGCTTTGAGAGGAATGTGCAGAAAATCCAGGTTATTAATTAGTTTCATCTCATTCAAACTTACAAGTCCCTAAAGGAGTCATCCCAAAGGCTAAACCAAGTATGCTTTAAGTCTGACTTCTTTGTTTTGTAGCTTGGAACAAAAGGCAAGATTATTTTGGCTGGTCTCTTTCTTTCTATATTTCTCCTGATCTATATAGATTGTTTTTTCCTACTCTTCTAATGAAGATCTATAGTATCTCGAACTGAACACTCTATTCAAAAGCACTAACCACTCCTGTCACTTTAATGTTGGAAAAAGACTTTTCCTTGGCTATACAATTATTCAGCTCAAAGTAGCAGAAATGAAAGTGGAGGTTACTGTTCTTTCAAATAATGATATAGTTGCTATTCTTATTTCTTTCTCTTACAATGTTAATTTCAGCAAGCACATCAGTGCAATTTAAAACACCCTTCTCCAAAGTCTATGAGTGGCTGAATTGAGCACTTCTCTGTTTCTGTAAAAGAAGAGCTGTGACTTTGAATTTGACTTTGAGATTTTGCATCCTGCAGTAAATATATATTTTTTGTTAAAAAACTACCAATCCCCTTTCTTCCCCAATTGCTGCTTGTTTTTCAGGGGGAAAAAAAGAAAAGGAAGACCTGATGTCTCTGGCCTGCCAATGCTTACAGATCCAGGGTCAAGGAAAGATGCTGTATTCACTGCAGCTTACATTTTGCCTCTTCTGCAGAGCAATAGGAAAATCTTTGTTTGGTTGCCAGTAGGTACCGCGTCTGCTGAAATGTTTCCATGGAGACAGGGCATAGCTGAGCGCAGCAGCCGGCCGCCGAGATGCGTGTTACAGCCCTTCCACGGGTACCGTGTTTACTTGTACAGGTGATGGAGCACACAACGAAGGCGTCTCTCTCCTTTAGGAATCTCATTTTGCTAGAAATTAAATGCTGATTTCCTAAAGAAAACTTAAAACTCTGTAAACTACACAAGGGGGAAACAACTAAACAAACATATAGGCATTGCACACAAATTTCACAATATTCCAGTGATGCTTGAGGAAACTTGACAGCCCTGTATAGTTGAGATCCTGCTTTTTGGCTTTTAAGTTTTATTTGCATTTCCGATTTATTTATTTCTAGATATAAAATCAAACAAATACTGTCTTCTTTAGCGTGAGATGACTTTAACTCATTCACTACTTTGCATTCAGAATAAAAATGATACTTTGTGGAATATCAGAATATAAGTGGTTTATGTAAGCACTTTTAATTGTGAATTGGTTCCTCAATCACAGAATGGTGTTTGAAATGTATAATTATGATTGATTTTTTTGTATGTTTTATTTGGATTGAATTTTTCAGTATTATTTTTTTTTTTTTCATTTGAACGTACATATTTTCTTCATCAAGGTTAATGAGCTGAGAGGAGGAAATATATGGAAATATATTTTATTTCAAGATGCAGTTAATTTTCTGTTTGTTTCTGTTTGGTGGTATCCAACCATGCCTCATTCCACAAAACCTGTTGGAACAAGACGCTCCTAGGAGAAAGACTTTGACATTAAACTCTAGGATGTGCTTCATATACCACAGGTAGGTAAAAAAAGGGGTTTTTACAAATGTGGAAGTGAAATCCTGACCTCATTAAAGTCAGCGTTAAAATTGTATCTTGGCTTGTTTAAGGTATTTTTTAGCAAAACCAGGAAATTATTAGTACTGCTATAGAAAATACTGATAAAACTTCATTTTAAATAGTTCAGTCACCAACACTGAAATAAACTAAAACTGGGAAAAGATGCCAACAGAGTGCTAAAATGGTTCTGGAAATGTATTATGAGACACTGAATGAGTTTCATAGAATCGTAGAATCATAAAGGTTGGAGAGGACCTCTAAGATCATCAAGTCCAACTGTTGACCCAACACCACCATGCCCACTAAACCATGTCCTAAGCACCACATCTACACGTCTTTTAAATACCTCCAAAGATGGTGACTCCACCACTTCCCTGGGAAGCCTGTTCCAGTGCTTGACTACCCTTWMCGTGAAGACATTTTTCCTAATATCCAATCTAAACCTCCCCTGGCGCAACTTGAGGCCATTTCCTCTTGTCCCATCGCTAGTTACTTGGCAGAAGAGACCAACACCCACCTCKCTACAGCCTCCTTTCAGGTAGTTGTAGAGAGTGATAAGGTCTCCCCTCAGCCTCCTYTTCTCCAGGCTAAACAACCGCAGCTCCCTCAGCCGCYCCTCATAAGACCTGTKCTCCAGACCCTTCACCAGCTTYGTTRCCCTTCTCTGGACATGCTCCAGCATCTCAATGTCCTTCTTGTAGTGAGAGGCCCAAAACTGAACACAGTTTGATTTGTTTATTTTGGTCAAGCAAAGGTTAAGATGAGATATACYGATTCTTTATAAATAAAACCTTCAATAACTTCAATTTCAAAACTACAAGCATATGTAGGACTTAATTCTACTTAAGTCTTAGTAACTTTAAATACCTACTGGTGTTCAGCTGCTTGCCCAGCTCAACATGTGTTAAACCAGTTACCAGATATGGCGTCCAGAGGAATTTTTTCTCCTAATTAGGAAGAATTTCTGCAGAGGAAGAATTTCCTTTTTTTTTGTAGGCTGGAGCATCATCATCTGGGAATTTTACTGACAAAGGTCCAGGAATCTGGTATGCAGATCACACACTCACTTCCTCCTGCTTTCTTCCTGTGGCACACSGTAGTCTTTTGGTAGGTATCAGGAAGCATTTCCTGGCCCAACACCTTTCCAGATATGTGGGATAACGTTGTGTGGTCCCCCCGCCCCAGCTGTTATTTACTTGTTAGCAGAGAGGTTAGGGCCTGCATGCAGTGACTCAGGTGGCCTCTTACCGTGTCCCGTCCCTGTGCCCTGCTGGATGGTGCATCAGGATGAATATGAAAACGAAAATCACATGCACAGGAGCCTGTTGGGTCCCATTTAACTGAAAACATTATCTCCTTTCAGAGCTGCTCATGCCGTGGGTCACAGATGATGTCTTTGCTGGAAGGTCTCTGAGGGAGACAGGAGAATTGAATTCAGCCTGGTGCAAAAATAAGGGAACCCCAAGGCACTTACTTTTCACAAATGATGCTTTCCCCTTTGTGGTCACACAAGACACCGAGCTTGAATTCAGGGGGCTCCTGCAAAGAAGGAACCGAAAGCCTGTGAGAAATTTCAGGTTTGATGCCTGCCCTAACATTTCCCAACCTTTTTTTCCCTCCAAAAAACAGTTTGCTGGAGTGGTACTTCCACTTGCTGTTGAAAACATGAAGATTGCTCATCTGTCATGTTCTCGTCTCACGTAGTATTTGCAGTAAACTGTACTGTAGCTACCTAGGATTTGGTTGTAATGATCCTAAGACTGTTAACTCTTGTTGGCCACACCTTGCCATTTTCCAGAAGTTTGAAAGGTTATGATTTATTAAACAACTCTGTGTTGGATGAGTCGGAGAGTCATTCTGCTGCAGAAAAGGCTCCTAAAATCTGAGCTAGCTCACTGCAGCCTGGCAGATATGTCTAATCCATGCTGCGGTCACAGATGTACCCATGGCTCAAWGTATCCTGACCCAACGAGTGTCACAGAATGATTTGCTCTTTATCTTTGCAAGACAAAAGATTTGGGTCTATTCCATCAGACTTGAAGAGCCACTCAGTCTGACATGGAGATGAGGATGGACAAATAGATTATACAGAAATCATTTTGCCCCAAGGTCTTATTCTGAGAGGTGCAAAGGTGCTATAACACATTRAATGAAGATGCATCTTAGTACAAAGTGGTTATAGCCCTGCTTACTTGTCCTCAGATTGGCGAACCTTGTGGGCACCAGTCAGCATTAGACATACAGGTGAGCAGAGGGTGACATTCAGAACTCTATTTCTCTTCAGCTGAAGACAGAAATAGGTAGGACAATATCACAGCAAAGGTTATCTTCAATCACCTGAAGGAGAGCGAACCATCCTATTTTCAGAGCTCCTCTCTRAACAGTAAAAGAAACCAAAGAATGAATCACAAAGCAAAATCTTCTTTTGCTTCCCTTTAAGAAGTGATCAGGTGCAGAGAATGCTTGACCCTTAAGTCTGTTTAGTGCGGAGGACTCTGCCTTCACTGCTTGAACACAGGCGTGGTTTCTGCTCAGCTTTGCAGTGGAATTTAACAACCATCTTAGGCTGAAAAATCACACAAGGACTTTCAGGATCCAACTTATTATGCATTCAGTATCCCAATACTCCATCTGCTGTTTCCTTGTTCCATATCCCATTAACAAATTCTAAGCTGCAGATTGTTTGTCACATAGTAATGAGCTGCATAAGTATGCAAACAAAACAAAAGTTATATATTTCTGTTAGAACAAGTGCCAAGAACACCTCCTGTTGCAACACTACTAATGACAGGATAGCAACAGTGGAATAAAGAGAGTAATTTGTAGCATTCCCAGGTCAGCTGCACACATGGTTTCTCCAAAAATAAGTAAGTGAGGCAATTTATTCTATACTTACAATGCATCAAATTCATTCCTGCTTTAATTGCAGTAGCCTCAGTGTATCTGTATCATGGAAGAATTTGGCCTTGCAGTTGGAAAGCTTCCTACAGATGGTGGCAAAAAAAGGTGACCAGCATAAATAATGTTATTATCCCAATTAACTGGAATTGATTAATTCATCCATCCATTTCCCAAATGATTATCTCCAATTAAAATAATTGCCTGGATAGCATTCCATTGCTAGATCCCTGGGTGAAGCAGAGATCTTCTAAATAGCATTTTACTCATATGCCAGCACAACCGCCGYTACCTGGCAGTAGGGAAACACATTACAATCTGCTACAGTTCAACACGGGGAGAGAGGAAGCTTTGGAATGTCTCTAAGATACACCGGCTCAAGTACTACAACTCTTATTTGTATAAGCATAGGGTTACTGTGGAACGGGACTTGATTTGTTGCAGAATGCAAGGGGATGGTGCCTGCTGTAAAGAGCTTACATTTCTAAGCAAGCATAGACACATACAAGGAGCACAAAGAAACCATGAGATAACATCAGTAGGCATAGCCAGCCCTGGCAGCGGCACCACAGCACCTCTCACTGTTGTATATTTTTGTAGGCATCAGAGTAATGGATGGTTTTCCAACCACATCTCTGAAGGTAGCTGGCTCTGTTGATGCTTACAGAGATATCCTCCCAGCTGTGAAAGTGATAAAGAGTCTGATGACACCTGTCTGAAAATGTAAAGCATGGGCAGGGGAGCCTGACACCACAGACCTACCAGAGGCAAGAGTCCACTTTCTGATTGTGATTAGGAGATGATGGGTCTGACAGGGATGCCTTGAAAAGGCAGTTTCTGAAATTGCATGTGAAGTGTGAGAGAGATGTGGAGTAGTCATTTAAAGAAAGGGATAACAAGCTCAAATGAGCTGGGTATGAGGAGGATGCCTGTAGCCACAGTATAGCATCTGCTAAGTTCAGAGAAAAGGCTGTTCTAATAAAATGTGAGAGTGTGCATAGATGTATCCATAGATGGAGATGAAAAACTATATCTAAGAGATGTTTTGTATAGAAAATATGCAAAATTCAAGCATAGTTTGCATCTAAAAACTATTAAATTCAGAGCTGAATGGGATGCTCAAATTACTGGGCTGCATAATCACTCAGTACAGTAACTGGTACACTTTTAAGAAAATGAGGTAGGAGAGAGCTTGGAATAAGAAACAAATTTCTGTTGAATCTGAGCTCCTAGCTACACGATGAGAAAACGTCAAAGACATTACAATTTTAATTTGAGCAGAAAGACAGTTATATGGTACTGAGAGACAACTGAGTTGTTCATGTAAGTAATAGCAAATGATTTTTATTTACAAACGAGATCGTAACAGGATAAGGCATGGAGGAAAAAATCCCCATCGGCTAAGTACTGAGGAACCCTGCAGAGAACTGGTAGAGGGATAAGAAGGGTTGTTTATGGGACATACTAATAAAAAGATAACGGTAATATACAGGGGGTGGGGAAGGGATAGATTAATGGAAACCAGTGACAGGCAAATCGACCAGGTAGAAAGTGCCCAGCACATCATAGAAGATGAAGCTGAATTCTGGTTTTAAGCATACACAACATCGAATCTTTTTGGTTGCTTAAATGTAGGGATCTCATGAGAATTGTGCAAGGCTCCCACGTGGCTTCCAGCCACCCCTTCTGCACTGTSCCCTCATTGTCACTCCAGGCAGGTTGTACAGACACCTTGTTGTGCCTCAGACGGACTAGATGTCTGTGTTTAGGTAACTGAATATTGTACTACAGGTGGGATTCAGTTCACACTTAAGCCTCCTAAAGGTTTCTATATGAAGGTGTCTACAAACACATTGAGTTAGCATTCACATTGCAGTCAATACAGCTGGTAGGGCTTGTGGAGCAATCCACATTCCCAGCTAAAGCACAGAGCTACTGAAGTTGAAGTGCCTAAATGCAGATATCTAATGTCATCTGAGACACCCTAGAGTATCTGGAATTTGCGTGGTGTAAAACAATGAGATTGATGCCAAAACATAAAACGASTATCGCATGAAATGAAGTCAGTGAGCTACCTGAAGAAAAAAAACCCTTTCTCTTTCTTCTTTTCACTCCCCCTTCCCTTCTTTGAGAGATATTTTGTTTCAATATATTCTTACCTCCAACTTAAACTGTGTCTCAACGTACCCAGGGGTGGTACAAGAACAGGGCCTYGGTTACCGACATCAGCTTACTACAGCAAGCGTAGCTGATGACCTCTTGACAAAATTAAGGATTTTCATTAGTAGGACTCCTGCATGAAGGATCTTGGGAAAGGTTTATACGCACAGTGTTTATTTGTAGGGTCTGTAGGTGACGGCTGACATGGACTTCAAAGTTACCTTAGAGGATAAACAAAAAGGTGGTGGGTGGAAGGAAAGGCCAGGCAGAAAGAGCAGTGGTGGRGTCCGCAGACAAGCATTCTCCTCTGAGTGAGGCACTTCTATTGCAGCAGGTGAAGAAGATGAAGATGACTACAGTGATCATTTTTGCCATGCTTTTCCCCAAGAAATATATACTTTCCACTTGACCTGTTCAAATTCCCTCTTTGTTGTTCCCATTTATGATATTATTAATGCTGATTGGAGTATGCTTAATCAGGCACAGGCATTGCATGCTGGCTGGTTGCTAAGCTTTTGTGTATGTATATTATTGGGTAATATTTACTAATTCTTTAAATCACGCTATCTATTTTGTTATACACTAAGTTTTGRACTTTTTTTAACAAACTAAAAACTACAAGTTGAGGTGGGCATGGAGAAAGGGTGATTCTCACATTGGTGTTAATTTCTTCTTATGAAAGCCTGTTGGGAAAAAGATATCTGGACTTGTAGGTGCAAAGCAGTGAGAAACATGAGTGTGAGAAGAACAGCATGAAACAAGGGGAAAATAGTGCCCCTGAKGCTTTTGGAAATCACTGCTGAAGTGAAAAGCTATGGAGCTGTGAGCACAAGACAGATGACAGAGCTACAGATGGAGGAAGRCCCTTTGCATTGCACAGGTTATCAGGCAGGACCATGCTTGTTCAGCTACACAGTTATATGGAGGTGATCACAGGAACAGTTTCCTTGATCACACAAGTCAGTGTCTCAGAATATCTTTTAAATATATGGCTACAGAATACCTTTTACAATGTGTTTGGGTTCTTTCTTTCTCTGTTTCCTGTGGTCAAGTGTTACTCTGGGAATATGGACATATCTCTAAACCCTCTCATTTGTAGTACAATATGCATGACTGCTAGAAGGGATTCTTGAAATGCTATTCTTTGTAATGCCAGATCCCAGAAACATTAGTAGAAGGACTTTATATTAATGTTACTAGGGCAAGARCAGTTCTTAGTATAGAGACATGAGCTGAGATGAAGCCACAGGATACCAAGCTGCAATGAGTGAGAGGTCAGTTCACCTTCTAATGCTACCATGAGCTACCTAAATGTGAGCAAATTAATCCATTCTTCATCGGTCAATGTTTTCTAGATTTTATCTGTTATGGTCACAGCTACATCATGTAGCTGTGGAGCACTTCAGCCGGGATATGATGTGTACAGACCTGAGGATGTGCTGTGACTAAAATAAAATGGTTGTGACAAAGACTGCAGGAAATATGTTAGTTGTTTTGRGGGTTGATTGCTTAGGAAGGATCAGGCAGCCAAGAAGTGAAAGAAAACATACAAACAAAAAAAAAGTCCTTTTGTTTAGCTATAATAAAGTTTTTTGTTATTTATGAAATTAAATTCCAAAATAGCATTTTGTGAATGGAAAGTGTCAATTGACTCATAGATAAACAGAAGACAGGAATGAAGGGGCTAGCTTCACCAAGGATGGAGCTGACAAACCTTAGGGGTTAAAGCAGTTGTATTGGGAATCCTAGCTAACATTCCCTGTCTGCCTGAGGAAAATGAACTAAGGTGTCCTACGGATCACATAATGGTCTAGCACTTTTTTCTTGGTGTAATTCTGGTTTACCTAAAAACCCCTCATTGTCTAGAGCAGGGATTGAAAGTGTTTAAGCTGCAAGATTGGAGTCTTAACTGCTCAGACAGAAGAATAGCATGCAGTGAGAAACATATTCAACAAGTGAAGGAACTGCAGGCAAGGACACAAACCTCAACATATCCCATGCTGTGGTGACTAAAGCATTTTCTCAATGGGTAGGAGGCTCCAGTTCAGAACTTTGCCCATAAACCGAGTTCAAATAATGATTAAACTAATACATAATAGCTGTGGAAAGTGTCAGAAGTGAATTCATGTCTCTTTATATGGAGCAAAGCAGGACATAGCGGAGGTGTTCAAAAGCAGCAGTATTGAAAAGGCAGACTCTTGTTTTCTTCCATAGTTTTGGGAATATAGTCACAAAAGCAGCTTGACATAAAGCTGCTATCCGGGGCAGCTGATACTATATTTTTGTGCTATTGCTATTATTACATTTTCATAAGAAGTCCCCAGTTCAAAATCAAATAATTTTTCAGACACATGAAAAATGTCAATGGTGCTCTTGGCTACCTAGAAACTTGTTAGCAGTTAGAGATATGAGTAAAGATACAGTATTTTCATGAAATTTTGCATACCAGCAGCACTGTGGACTAAGGAAATAAGAAAATGCCTATTGAGTTGTGRCAGTTTAACACGATGCCAGTCAAATCTTTGTAATGCTTTTTCTTTTATATTGGGTTTGTCACAAACAGCTGTTTTATGTGCCCAGTCACATTGTTTGAAATAACCTCACTAAGTCTTCTGAAAGCTTGATCAATTCTATCGGTGTTTAATCAGTTTTGGAGGGTTGACTATTAGATCAATGGTACTCCTCTAAGCCTAAGTCCATCAGACTTTAAGACATTTGACCAAAACTGCTCAGGTCAGAGGAAATGAAGACACAGAATCGGGAGTACCTATTTAAATACTCTCGGTATGACTATGAACCTGGCAATTCAGTAATCCAAATAGTTTTTTCCCCATAGAAATTGAGGTTTATCTCATGCACCATAAAAGTGAAGATATTTGTTTTTATGAGAACCAAATAACATAAATTAAATTTAAAAAACCTTTATCACATTAAACTTAAGATAATTAATTGGGGTTTTTATTTTCTTATTTTCCTTACATAAGGACATAACACAAATAAGCCTTCCTTAGATATCAAAAGCTCTAAGATCATAGCCATCCAGTGTGAATAAAAAAGGTGACTAAAGAATAGCAAGTACCTTTATGTAAGAAGGAGAAAACATATCACACAGGTAGTTTGCCTATCTAAACTAAACTTTGGGATAAATTTTGAAAAAGGACTCAAGGGGTGGAGGTGAATGGAATAAGATATATTATTCCATTATCAAAGATATACCATGCTAAATTAATCCAATATTTTCCTTGAGAACTGTTTTTTAATGATGGGATACGTATGTGTTTTAATTCACCAGGACTTTACAAAGAGACTTAAGATGATGTAAATGGGAGAAGAGGGAAATGGATTAAAAAATGGCTGAAGCAGAGATGATATGGTTTACTACCAGTGTGGAGGGACATTAGTGGGCGTATGTGAAGGAAGGTTTCAGTGATGAGCATGAGACTGGATCCAGCAAGATCCTTACAGTCCTGGGTTGAAGGTGAGTCTCAGTAGTTATTTCCTGAATGTGATAGTCAGAAGTTACACTGCCTCTTCTAAAGTCGTACTCTTCTTCCTCAAAAAAGTGAACAGTGTGACTTTTTTAATACATATAAAAGCATATACTTAACTACATATTTTTGTAGTCCCCATTTTAAAAAAGTATACATTGCTTCTTAAATAAAGTAGTATCTCTCAAGCTTTTGTTTTCTATTTCATTGCTAAAGAATTGGATGCCTTTTTTATCTCCTCAATAAATTTATATTATTTTACATGCATATATATAATGTGTATTTTTTGTAATAATAAGCAGCACAGGTYAGCTCTTTAGCAACAGCAAGCTTCATGCTTTTTAAAGAATAACTAGCCATTTCTAAGTGTATTGTCTTGTGCTGATATTTGGGTTAGGCAAAGAAAATCTTTGGCATCCTTATAACATTGCTTCCCAAGGGAAAGAGCATGCTGTCTGTGATAAAAACATGAAGAGAGCTCTGAAAGATCCAGGATTAAGAAGCATTGTGCCAAAAGGCCTTTATGAAACGGCCCTTTCCTGACAGCTTAGTTGTCTTGCAATCCTGAAAGTAGGAGTTTCTCTATTTTTACAATTCTTCATTCTAATTTACAACACACTTTTACAACACATTACTAAGGAATCATTTGAAAAATGTGTTTGGAAACATATGGTGACATTGGGTAGCTGTCAGGCATTTAAATAGAGAAAATGAGTGTGTTTCACATATACCTGTAAGGGTGGGAAGGAGTCCCAGTTTGTCTGATTTACCATTGCATTCTGCAYCACTTGTCATCATGAACTCAAATTAAACATTTGATGACCAACTATGTTTGCAAGTTTGTCATCTTTGTTTTTATAAAGTGGCCTAAAGTCCCAAAGTGCCTTTATGGTAATAAGACCAATCCTAGTTCCTTGTCACCTCACTCAGAAAGGAGGGTTGGTTGCGTGGTTCTGTTCAGAAAAGGCTTTGGATACTCCTACTCCCTCCTTCCTTCCACAATATTTCTCCCCCTTGAAGAGAACAGGAACCACCACATATTTCTCCATCCTTTTGCCTGATCCAGGACTCGTCTGATTCTGTTACAAGTGACCCAGAACATTTTCCTTTTAAAAAAGCTCTCTGTCTTCTTACCTTTCCCACAAGACCCCATTTTCTTTCTTAACGGAGAATAATACAGCTAATTTAAAAGAAAGAGTTACCAATTTGTATTTGAAGTCTTAACTTTGCTGTCACCACTGTGCCACCACAAAAGACATGCAGGTGGCCCACTCCCACTCTGACTTAATAGGTGCATTTATTATTGGCTACTGTCAACCAGGTCCACTTATGTCTGTGGGAGGGCTGCAAGAATTAGTCCTGTAACGCCTTGTCAATAGGCACTATCTTGCAGCTCCCTCTCCACCGAGCTGTACAGTTCCTCCCATTTCTGTTTCGTACTACTCACCACTCTCATACTGCTGCTGCCCATGCATACTTTAATGACATAAAAAAATGACTATGAGTGTAAGCCATTTCTCAGTTAAGTCAGCTTTGAAATTTAATGTCTTGTTTTCAGCAGTTATTTCTGTCAGAAAGTTCAGGATTATAATGTTGCTGTAGTACAATGTTATTACTGGGAATGAGTGGCTGGGATGGGAAAGCATTTCATGGTGTCCACACCACTGAAGTTTAAACCAAACGTAAGAAGGAGTGGAAAAGAGCAGCAAGAAGAAACTCAACCTTCCTGTAAATCCTCGGAAAGCATATTGCCTTAAAAGAGCCTATTTCAAGGTCRTAGTCCTTTCCTGAAAAGAAACAGTTACTCTGACCCTATGTTGCTCCAAAAGGCTGATGCTGAGCTATTCCACGCTCAGCTCATTCTCTTCATTGGCACTAAAYGCCCACCCATTTTCACTGTTCTGCCATTCATGGAAGGCAGAGAATGAAGGAGTTTACAGCATCTATAATCCTGYACACAGAGATTAGGCTGTAACCAAATAAAGTAAAAAGAATTTTCTCCTCATATCCTCATCTAGGCAGCTGGAGAGAGTCAAAACCCAGTCCTGAGCAGATTTAGTGAACTGGAGAGAAATGACAGCTATTGCTGYGGTGGAGAACAAGTGGTCTCCAAGCCTGGGAGGTGATTGCCTGTGCTTTGCACAGCTGCGAGCAGCAACAGACAGAACAGGATGTTTCTCCTGATCTCTAGATACTTTCAACCATTTTTAGAGCACCTGAAACATTAGAATGAACTCAAACAAGCAAAAGATCAAACAGCAGTTTCTATGTCTGAGTAATAACCAATTAGAATGRCAAAATAATTGGAGTAGTGAGGCAGAGAGTGTAGAAGATATCTCCTCCTTCAAAATGACCCTTTTATAAAACCACAGCCTATTTTAAACACCTCTGAAAATAATGAGCCRCAAGTTGCAATTAGCATAAAAGGTAGAGTTATTTCAGAGAAAAGTTTGAAACAAATGCTAAAGCAAGGGGAACTTTGTGGAGAGGGTCCTGCCAGAAGCTCTTATTTTTCGTASATTGGAATTCCCAGCTAAAATTCCTTTCTCTCCATTCCAAGGAGACTGAACAGAGGAGTTATGGCAAGCTTATTATTAGTTAAGTTAATTTTCAATAGGASATGACAGCAGAATGAATACAAACCATGTGTTTGCAGCACAGTATGCTACATGCTTCTTATTTTTTTTTGGATTGTGAACAACACCTTGGTTGATGTGTTCTGGACTTTGCTGTGAGTCAGTGGCATGAGCCCCTGGGGTGTTGTTCTGAACCGCAGTGCACCCGTGCCCATTGCTGGACTGTCATTTAAATAAATATAAGAAGTTCTTTGAGAGGCATTGGTAGAAGCCGAAGTATGTTTTAATACTAGAATGATATTCTCAGCAAAAAGGTAGGACTTTAACTACAAAGCCCTGATTTTGAGGTGTAACACAAAAGAATGGAAAATTAATATAAAGTATTGGGCTAAAAACAGCATCTTAGCACAATTTGGCATGTCGTGCTGATATGTAGGAGGGAGCTGCTTGGTCAATCTCACAAAAATTTCAGTACAATGTTGAAGCCCTAGCACACAATAGTATTCTTACCCTATTTAAGACAAAAATGCACTGTAAAGCTATATTACTGGTGGAAATCAGACTCTGCCTCATCTTTCACAGTGTTTTGCCAAATATGGATGTAATCTATATTTATCCCTGAATCTTTGGGGCTTCAACAGGGCTGAGAATAGTCAAAAGGGGTCAGTTAGAGGAGTAAATGAGTTAAAGTTTYAGAATTTGGACCTAAATTTATTGCCAGAATAAGAGAAAACTCTTTAAATTTTGGTGATTAATACCATCAAGCCTTGCTAGAATTGATCATGCATCAGTATTCAGACAAGAACATAAGCAAGCAATCAAAATTATAACAAGAATAGAATTTATGATCCTAGGTGATTCTCTGMAAAAAGTGAAATTTGAACATACATTGCAATAAAATGTATATACCATAAAAGTGACAGTGCAAACTATGCATGCAGAAAAGTGAATGTCTGCAACTGKGAAACTGTGAAATGCCCAACATTATATCAAAGACAGAAACCTGAATCTCTCTAGGACATGTTGATTCAAATCCTCAAATTCTTAAATTACTCATATTCATAAATGTTGAGTCTGCTTGAATATTGCTGTGATTTTTTTTTTTCTGTCAGGAAGAATCTTTTTTTTTTTTTTCCCCCCTGTAATTTGTTTCACAGTCCACAAAACAGAGAACCTTTTTCGGAGCTCTTTAATCATTCTCTTACACTCTGAATCCAGTCAGATTAGGTCTACAGGCAAAAATGATAATTTGCTTTCATTATTAAAAAAGTACTTTGCTCTTCAACATGTTTTTTTATTATTATTATTGTTTTGTTTTCTTGGTTGGMCATAAGGAGTTCCCACTGCAGTCCTGAAATTAGCCAAAATAAAGGAAAACTTTCAAACTGTATTTTTAGGACTAAAGAACATTGCTCCAGCTCTAGGTGATATTTAGAAAGACTTTGTTAATATCTGCCTAGAGTTGAACACCTCTTTTGGTGTCCCTGCGGTTAACCTAACATAATCATGAGCGTCTTCTTGCAGGTGTGGGTTTTTCTATCAGCATATGCTTGACTGAAAGCATCTGATTCATAGCCTGTGCCAGGACAGCAGATGCTATGCAAGTCATTTCAGAGTGATACAGTGTGTGGAACTCATGACTGTAAAAGTAACATCTTTCCTCTGAGATCCTATTCCAAGATATTTTTGAAATATTTTCTTTTTGAAACCTTTTACTTTGGAAAGTTTTAGAAAGAGAAAAACAAGTATTTTACTTATCTCTAGGGTCAGTTCTATGTTGCTTTCTCATATTTATGGTTGTTGAATGCTGCAGAATTAGTGGGTTGGGAAACCTTTTGTCGATGGCTTATCTGTGGGCTTTGTGCAGGAATAAACTCACATAAAGCCCACTGATACAGTCAGTTCCGGTCATCTGTAATTCAAGGTCAGCATCTGAGAAAAAGGCTACAGATTTCTGATGCACAGACTGGGAGAAAGATATAGCACAAAGGCAAAGAGCAGAAAGTGCTATTACTTACTACAGAAAAGAAATAATAAAAATGGAGGGTTCTAGGTTAGAATCACATYGTGAACCTAAGATTTGCTCTAATTCCCATGGAAATTTAATATTGGAGCAGGCATTTAAGTAACTGAAGGAAAACTGCTCTGATTGTAAGGCAATTGTCATCACTGAAATCACTTCCAGCTCTCTTCAGTTCCTCTCAGTTGTGTCTGCAACGAGCGTGGAGTGTAGAGCTTCAGACAGGTCTTTGAAATAAGTGCTAAAAATGTCAGCTCCATCCAGTTATACAAGGCAGTGAAAAACTGCTATTTTATTTTTTTTTTTTATTCACACTTCAGGAGCTTAGGGTCAGAACTGTTACTCTTGTAAAACCTGATCAGTTGTTGCCTATTCTGGAGAAGGTAAAATTTCTGGGAATCCAGGGTATGCTTAAATTTTARACTCCTAATATATGAATCTCCTTAAAGCAAACACCTATATAATCTATAGTGAAAAGCAGGTGCTTTTGAAAATCTCTTGTCTATGTAAACATAGGCAACTAAGCTGAAGAGAGTGAGCTGATGATTAGTGGCTTTTGAGCATAGCTGGAGATAGCAAACAGAAAATCTGCAATTCCTGAGCTGTCCCCACTGGATAATGTGGTATTAATTTTATATTCTTATATGAAAATGTACTCTAACCCTGTGCACCTTTTAACTCCTGAGCGACAAGTAAAGCGACAATCATCATTACCTCCTCTTCCTGCTAACTGGAATTGTAGGGTTTTGAAAGACAGGGCCACAGCACCTAAAAGAGAGGGAAAGGAGTCTCTCTGAAAATGGCTTATGACCTTTCACCATCGTTTCTGCCTCTTAGGAGACTTCTGACACTAACCACTTGTGTTGGCTGTCATTTATGACATTTTTGGGTCATTATCACCTCCCATGAATGTTATAGAGGGTTTAGACCTACATTCAGGCCTCTGTTCAAGACCTTTACGTCCTATTGTATTTTAGCTGACAACCGCTGTTTGCAAATTCCATACTTGGTGAATAAGAAATCAGAATTGACCAAGAACCCGGAGCTGAGACACCTTCRGTTTTAATCCTCATGCTAAAATGCTGTGCTGCCATGGCTTAGTTATCCACCGCTCTCTGTCTCTTTTTTGTGAACTGTAATCTGCCACCATTACTTACACACTACATCACAGGAGAGGAATTGAGAGGATTGATAGTGCCTTAATAGAGCTGTTAAACACAAATCTATTCATAATTATTATTATCCAACAACTGATTTCCATCTACAGAAAAAAAAATTAGTCATGCTCTGCTATAATTTACTGATCTGCATTTAACTTGACTGGGACTTCATCCTCTCTGTTTGCAACTGAACTACAAAAAAAAAATCATATTTACTTCAGAGGGATTTTTCCTCAGTAACATATATTATATATTCTTTAGAGAAAGTATATTTTTCTTGTAATGAAATAGCTAACAAGGAAGCTCAATTTCTAGGGGCTTTTAGARCTTAAATATCAAAAAATCCACAGCTAAAAGAAATCATTGTACAGTTAACTCTTCAGTTATCTGAATTTATTCACATATAGACGAATGGATATGTATATATACCTACAGTACATATCTCTCTCTCTCTCTCTCTCTTTATTTTCTTTTTTCAGGGCTAGACACAATCCCTACATGCCTGCAGGAAGAATGGAGGCTTCCCCACCACCTGACCAGGAGAAGAGGGCACATCAGGCAGTCCTAATGAAGGGACTGCAGTCGCCATGTTTTCAGTGGCAGCACCTGGCATGCACTGTATGCAATAGAAAACAGACACTAGGAGTAAATGAATAAGTACACAGTTCTGATATTAAAAAAAAAAAAAAAATCATGAAAAAAATCCCACAGGATCAATTTAGCTCAATTGCGTTTGTTTCCTGGCTACAGAATAAAATGACACCCATTCTTCCTTTTGTATCTGATCTGGCTGGGAAATTCCATCAATGTATTTCTTTGCTGATTCTTTCTCCTGCTAATATTCACTGCTTTTCATTCTGCCTTCATCTGCAATTTATCCTGTAAGCATCCATATCATTTAGGCTAATGGAACTGTTCAGAAGCAATTTTTTTTGAAGAAACTGAAATTTAGGCTGAAAAGAAGTAGAAATCAGAGTACACAGCTTGAACTGTCTCTGAATTACTTGATTTTAAAAGTGCCTGGAACATTTAGTCATCCAAGCTCATTGCAGCAACAATGCCAAGAGAGTTATGACATATTTTTAGTGCAAACAAATTCTGTTTGCAATGTCAACAACTTGTTAAGTCATTTCACATTACCTCAAGTTTAGGGCTTAATCTCAGACCCATACGAACAGTTTCAACCTCCTTAGCAGACTTTAGAAGAGACAACAGGAGCCTATTTCAATGACAATTCTCTGGAGCGCAGGTCACACAGGCTCCTGAGCTGGCTGCCCCTTTCCCGCACGAGAAGCAAGCACAGCACTACGCCTGGGTACCGGTTCTTGGGCTGATATTGCTACCCAGTACTATACTGTAACAAAAAAATCATGATAGGGCCCATTTGTGCTTACAAGGCGGAGCATTATTCACACTCACGAAAACTCAGATTCGTAAAAGACTTTGTCAGTACAAGTCACACTCACACAGACTAAATTCTGTGTCGGTCTTGCCTCTTCCTCTCCCGTTCACCATCATCACCCCCATTTCAGAAGGTGTTTCATTGACTCCAGCAGCAGTCAGAGGTTTATAGGTCTGGATCTCTGGCCCGACTGGAGAACCCCTGCGAATGCCAGCAGGGTGACTCCAGTGCTTTGTTAGCCACCCTGGGTACCGAGCTCCTGCTCTTTGGGCTACCCTACTACGTCATTCTCCGGGAGTTCAACATAATGACAGACACCTCTGTGAATTACCAGTATACTAATGGCTCCTGACATTCGCAAGAGTTTTCAGGAAACGATTTGATGTGATTAGTGCATAATAATTCCCCTTTGCTTTTTAACAAGCGCGGCATTTGTCAATGAACTGTTACACCAGGCAAGGATACCTATGACTCTTTTAATCCCCTGTTAAAGATTAACTGATTCTAACAAATTGTCTCACATATTGGCTGCTTCTAAGCTACAGAAGAACATGCTAGAGAGGTGGAAAACTTTAAAAACACCTGTAATTAGAAATTACACTGGACAAACACCAACCTCAGAGGAAAATCACGTGTACATATTTACACAGACTATGGACTATGAGCAATTCGTCCATTATCCTCCAAATGCAATGAAAATTTAAAAGCTGCGTACATTGCACACACATTAACAATACAGAGGCCGACTGATAGAGCTGGCTGGCAGCATATTGCATCCTGCAATCAGTTACGCTAAGTTGGTCTTTGTCCTCAGTTTCCCCAAATCTACCTTCAGAAAGTCACCTGTGATCTGATACTCACATTTTTGACCCTTTTTGACCAGTAGCAACTTTGAAAAAATCTGAAATAATTATTTTATTACTTTAGCTGGAGTCACATCCTAGTTTGACTCGATTTTTATTCACTCTCACCAAATACATTTTTTGAGATGGAATTTAAGAAGAAACCTGTTTAGTGAATATTAGTGCTTGCATCATCTTATTTGGAACATTATTTATTTTATTGTTCTTATGAAATCAAAGATTTTGATCTTTARCATAATAGGCAACAAAACTTGAAATATTGACTAAGTTTCTTCCTTATCACTTTTTAATGCCACCATCACAAATCATTGTGGCATGCTTATTTTCCTTGTTTTTCTCTAGTTACACATTTTTTTCCTCTGAGCTTTATTTATGTCAGTCAACTACTAGAAAATAACTTGCAAATTTTAATACGACTTCATTTTTGATGCCATTATTGGATTTTCCATTGGATTTTCCCCCAAACTGGTATTCTAATAAATATATTTTTATTATAAAGAATGGACAGYATATTTTTATTTCATTTTTCAACTTCAGATCAACAAACCTTAAAAATAAGCAAGAAATTCAGCATAAAACAATATACTTAAATAAATCTKGCTTCCCCTCCTTTGAAAGGCCACGTCCAAGCTTATGATGAAATATTGCTATTCTTGTCAGACAAATAAAGTAAAAATATGCAAACTATCTACTTTCCCCATGGACAGTGGTCTGCCTGCTATGTGCTACKCAGATGTTAATTTTGGAAGTTGTGTAGTCTTGGGTTAGTTTAGACAGAAACAGGTGGTTCTGAACAAAAATGAGGTTGGGTTCCTGTTTATAAAGAAAGGATGAAACAGCACTTCTTCTGTGATGTTAAAATGCCCATAGTTATTCATGCCTTTATCTCCAGAGTGAGTCAGAGGAATGGATTTTACCCTAGCTCTGTTCAATTACCAAAATTGCAACAGCAAAACAGGTCATCCATCATCCTCATAATACTATGAGAAATATTGAAAGTGTACCTTACCTTCAACGACATAAGTCAGAGACTATTTGCTATATTGCTAACAAGTTGCTCATAATTAGCATGAACCTCTCTTTTATGCTCTCTTCTCTCCCTTAATATGCTTTTTTATTGCTGTATTTTTTCCTTATTTTTGTGCTAGGAATTAAATGGAAAAATGATATGAACCAAATATTCATATTGGCATTAAAGATTGTAAACAGATTGTCAATAGATGATTAGCTGGCACACAAAGCTTAGAGAAAAATATTTATTCTATTGCTTTGAAAAATCTAGGGTAAAAAAATATTTTATTTTCATATTATATTATGCATAATTCACAATTATTATAATATAATAATTATATAATTATATTAYATAATATTATATTAAAATATTAAATCATCAAGAAAAAATAACTATTTCTCTAGTTTGCTGATTTGGCTACTGGATAGTAGAATCATAGAATCATAGAATCATAGAATCATTAAGGTTGGAAAAGACCTCTAAGATCATCGAGTCCAACCATCAACCCAGTACCCATGCCCACTAAACCATGTCCCGAAGCACCTCATCCACACGTTTTTTGAACACCTCCAGGGATGGTGACTCCACCACTTCCCTGGGCAGCCTGTTCCAATGCCTGACTAATTCCTACACAGTAATTCCTACACTTCTCCTCCCCAAAAAACCCTAATATGTAGTTTTAAAATAGCACTTTCTAATTAGATGTGTGTCCTGGTTTTCTCACTTTTACTTTTCCGATTCTCTCCCCTATCCCACTGGGGCAGGGGGAGCAAGCAGCTGTGTGGTGCTCAGTTGCTGGCCGGGGTTAAACCACAACAATGTGAAATCATAGCTCTGCTGAAGTCTGTAAAAGCTTTTTCCACAGATTTCAATGGAACCAGAATTTTACCTCAGAGGAGGTAAACCTCATTTTCATCCTGACTGGATGGCTTTAATTAGATAAGCGAATTAGCCTCAAGGATAAGAACTTGACAGTTCAATAGCATTACACTTGGACTCGTAATGTATACAAATTCAAATACTTGAGAAGAAATAGCTATCCTTGTATCTATAAAAAACTAACGAAAACAATGGCCGCACTCCGCCTACCTTAAGGAAATATATCAAGCTGTGAAGTCTGTGCTTTTGTCTACTAAGCATTCAGAATACCAAGTAAGAAGAGAAAGAAGGGATGGGGCACTTAACATCTGAGAAAAAAGGAGATCTTCCTTTCATAGGGCAATAACTGATTGTCTTGCCTGGGAGCTGGTCCATACCTGTGCTTCTGCTGTGGGGATAACATGTGCATTTTCCATTTAGGAATTGCTAGATAAAATGGGAGAATGGAATTAGGTTAGCAAAGTACTCTAATTTCTGAGCTATATACAAAGAACATCGTCTAATTCCACAGCAGGGAAAATTTAAGGGTATTCAGAAAAAAAAAAAAAAGAAAACAAAAAACAAAAGAACAAAACCAGGCATAGGACCATCACAAAGTAACAATTAATCCAATGTTGGTTTCAGATTATGAATTTGACCACCAACCACTGAACATCGTGGGCAGTAATTCCACTTACTGACCTACAGGATACTTCCTCATTTTGACCTGAAAAAATAAAGTATCCCCAAGAACCTGGTCTTAATGGAAATGAAATTAAAAAACTTCCTGACAAAAACATCAGCCTGAAGTGTGTCAAACTGATCTTTGCCAATGAAAAATGGTTTTGTCAAAAAGGTACCAGGCAASCATGAATAATCCAGAATGAGAAACATAACAGTTCTGTTGTCTATCCTGGGGGATAAAGGCATAAAAATATCAAAATTAAGTTGACTTTAAGGGCTACTCCAAGTAAAATAGAACAGGATAATAATTCAGTGAGTACAGAATATCTTTAACTATGACAAGGCRTATGTCCTAGGAGTCATAAAATTTTAATAACACTGTGGGGTTTCACTGACTTTAAGCCCCAGTTTCCAAATAAAGATTTAATMTTTCCCTTTAACTGTGAAAAGCCTCTTGCAGTTTTACAGGTCTTGAAGGCTTTACAYAGTTTTGTACTTTCTATGAAACTTGAATTATAATCTCCTGTTAGCTGGAGTTCTTTCCCTTCTGTCTAATTTTTCTTCAAAGCAAAAGGTACAGTTCAGTGCAATTGTTTCTTTAAGTATCTCACCAGGGGTGGCTGTTAGTCACTTGCATGAAGTGCCTCCACTTAAAGTGTCAATTTGCACAGCAGGACCCTGCAGAGCAGTAGAAGCAAGACAGGGAATATTTAAAACAGTATTAAATACAGTAAGAAAATGAGTAGGAAAACTGAGCAAAAAAAGTGGAAAAGGAAAAAAAAAGTCAGCATTAGGAACATGGAAGTAAGAAAAAGTACTGAAGAGAAAAGCTGTGAAAAGAGAGGGTTAGAAATTAAACTGGAAATATTGCTGATATGGTGCAAATCACAGTGCACTCTGAAAGTCAGATGCCATGCCGGTGAAACTTTTGATAGGGGAGAGTATTCGAATTTTGAACGTTCAATGCAATTTTAACATTAATAGCTTTGTGGGGGAGTAAAGATTGATTTTAAGAAAAATGGTTCCTTGTGTCTTGGCTGTTCCCAGGAGCATGGGAAACCCAGGTTTAAACCCCTAGTCTGAACCAAGCGAAGAAATGAGTTTAACCTAGCTCAATCCTGTACAATCTTTTTAACAGAAGTGTAGTGGGGAGGAACCTCTAAAAACCCTAGTCCCTTCCAAATATGGGATGAAAACAGTGTCTTTCTCAGATCAAAACCCGGAGGTCTTCCTGGCAGGCACATATGAACAGTAAAAGGTGACTGCTACTGTAACACATACTGCATTCAGTTACTGTTTGCAGATTACAAACCATCCATGAACCAGGACTTCTTCCAGAGCCACTCTTTGCTATCACAGAATTCTTCCTTTCAGAGGAGCTAATATAGCAATGTAGAATACATTCACACGTATCTTACAATGAATGCTAAATGCTCCCAAATTATTCCTTCAGCTGTTTCTTTCTCCTCTCAGTTATGTGGTCTCTTCACCTTTCTGAAGAGAAGCATCAAGATAGAGATGATGATGTATAGCTAAACCATGTATTCATGAAAGGAAATGGTAGAGGAAGTGCTGATAAACCTACTCAGGTAAGCCTTGTTCTAAAACTTAGATAAAATGGGTAAAAATATTTTTYTTTATTGTTCTGTTCTCTACAGCCATAATTCTTTTTTGAATGTGTTAACTTTGGTTGACATTCATTGTCATATTTAGCAGCCTTGAAACAGCAGGTGATAACAGACTTCATGTATTATTACACACTTAGATTTCTTTGGTCCTTCGAACTTACTGGAAACAAAAATGACTAGTTTCTCATTGTTTAACTTCATAGCCTAAGAGTGATTAAGTTTTCCATCATAATGTGTGTATTTATTAGTCTACACTATGTAGATGAGCCTTGTATTTGTTCACACATGATAAGTACTGCTAGAAAAACTTTAACCACTATAATATGTGATGTTAAATGGGTCCACTAACAGAACAGTTGTACGGGATCTTAAGACCAACAGGAGTGTGAAATGTAGATTGGGATTCATCTTCCTACACATGTCCAGAAAACAAGACTTTTTTTTTTTTTATATATATATTTTACAGAAAATGCTGCACGTAGCTCTCCCAGCCAATAAATCTAGGAGAGAAGCCCTGTCGGAGCCTGTGAACTGGCAGCTGCTGCCAGAGAGCATCCTACGTCTGGTAGGCTGAAAGGTCTCCACTTGCCAGAAATAAAAACAAAACATCGGGCCCCGTTTTTTCAGAACAAACGAGCTCCTTTTCCCTGTGAAAAGAGCACAGAAATGATACTTATACTTCTGTCCTGGTCTTTTAAAGGCAATAAATGGGGTAATAAAATGGTTCTGTGCTGCAGTGAGTTCAGCYCTAGATCTCTGTCTTTAAACAAGACAAACACTTGAGAGTGGACTGCTTCCAAAGCAAGCAGCGGGCGATCGGACTGCGTGTAAATGARGGCCACAGCAGCAGCTTTCATAACAGGAGGAGCTCATGCTCTGCTGTCCACACTCCCATCAAGGTGCTGTTTACTTGCAGCACACAATCTCACTCATACCTTATTCAGCGAAGCGCTGTCACACATAATGAAAAGTGGTCCCTGATCCCAAGACCTGACACTCGGCATACAAAAGCAGCAAATATATATCAGATGAGGAGCAGAACATGAGGGACAATTCATAAACAGCATAAAAAGCAATGGTCAAGACCTGTCAGCTGCTTAGCTAGTCTTCTGAGCACTATTTATTCCTAGCTACGGGGGTGGAGCTATTTTGCAGGGTGCTTTTTCCAATTCACTGTGGTGCCTAGGATGAAAGCTTGAAGTAGAAAGCAAGTGTTAATAACACAAGAGATGAAGCAGAGATGGGCACAAAAGCCAGCAGCCTTACAGTGAACATGCTGAAGTACAAAGAGTCAAGAGCATCAAATGAGAACGTTAAATACATAGAGGTTTTGAGTGAAGTATATTTGCAGTAGCAAATTCTCATAGCTCAAGAATTTGAATAGAATACCAGGTGGGTTATGGCAATAACCACATATTCCACAGCAGAAGCGCTATCATGTTTCTTTCATAGCTGAAGAATATTTGAATAGAAAAATATTTGAATAGTGAAGTTTAACAAAGCATAAAAGAAGATACAAATTTCAGAGCGACTTTTTATTTTCTTCCGTTGATATAGTGGCTCATTACGCTTTGGCAATGTGAAAACTCAAGAAACAATGAAATAATGTGGAAAATAGTTTATAAAGGTATAAAGGATAAGGAATAAAATCCTAGGGTGGATATTTTCCTCACTAAGAATGAGACATCAGGAAATACATTAAGTAAGAAGACATTGGTTTATTTGAACAGGATATTGCTTATGGAGAAGTAGCACAGCTTTTTGTCCCTGTGTCCCTTCCCTAGRGAAGGAAGGAACATAATGCTGAAAGCAGTTGTGAAAGAATTGATCTGATCTCTACTTATTTGCTACTGTTAGGTTAGGCTAGATCAACTGAAGGCAGGTTCAAGGTAGGGAAAGTGAGTTGGAGACTGGAAGAAAATGGTTATTTTGTTAACAAAATCTCCAGTAAAGAGGACTATAGGGAAAAACACAGCTTCCTTTAGCTTTGTGGGTAATGTTTTGTTGATAGTATACTACCTAAAGTTGCTTCTGGGATTGAACTCAGGGGCTCCCATCTGCTGGCTGAATGGCCCAACCACTGAGGTAGTGGACAGATAACAGCAAAAGGTAGCCTGTATTTGATATTCCTGTGTAAACAGATTATGAGGGAAAAAAGAAATAAAAATCCCTGCAAACCATCTTTACTTCTGTTTGAATCTAAATTTCCTTTTTCTGTGCATGAACAATTGGAATTGTGTACACAGCTGAAATGTCAATAAGATCAAAGGCAAAGAGAGCAAAATAGTACTGATCCTACAAGAAAGCAAAAGTCAGTGCAGAAACATGAAGGGAAACTTGCCAGGAGCAAGAAAGGAGGTGAACTGAAGTGTACTATTATTTTTATTATTGTTCAAGAAATAGTAAGGCAACTTAATGTAGTACCAACTAAGCTAAAAGCTTTCACTAAGTTGGTTCCCCTTGTAACTTCCAGTGTTCAAACACTTGTTCCTTAGCAACTCTGAAATAKCTTATCTCTTTTCACTAAGGAATGAGTTACCATGCACGTAGTGAAGGGCTAGAGTACATTCAGAAAGGATTTGAGCTTCATCTACGCTTACTTAATAATAACTTGTAGTAACTTGTTCACAAGCTTGTTCCCAAGCAGAGGTTAAGATAAGAAACAGGGGATCTGGTTAGGTAGTTACTTTTTTCCATGTTCTGGGTTTGACACTAGGTCATGGCTAGAAATAAATAGTAATATCAGCCTTGCGATATGCTCATCCRATGTTGTTTTTTTAATGTACGACTGATTTCGTAGACTGTAGCAGATACTACAGAATAGCTATTATCAATCATTTCACCAACTGTATGCAACCTCTGCAAATGCCAATCAGATAGAGATGGATGGTGCCATTGGACAAAAAGGTAGGTAGAGTCTATGAAAAGGGTATTTGAAATTAAAGGGTATTTTTTTCTCAGATCAACCTCAAAAGTGAGCTCTCAACTATAGCTAATGTTGGAAATTTCTTCATGTGGATGCATCCCTGTTGAGTTATGCCTGTGTGTAGAAGTTGGCCAGATCAGAAACAAAATTAGCTTAAAAATTGCTTGCCTCCTCTGCAGTCAATGCTGGTTTAAGTACACTTCTTTAATTCATGGCTGCAACATTTTTAACCAGGGAATGTGATCACTTGCCAAATAAATGAATTAGTTATTCTGACGGTTGAAGATAYTGCATGTAGGTCCACTTAATTTTAGCTCGAATGAGGCTCAGAAAATAAAGATGCTCTAATCAAAACAGGTCTTTAAAGATCTTTTGTCATCTCAGTCATAGGTTTGCTGATCATGTCAGTGGAAGATTTATTCATAGTGTTACCRATTTTCCCATTCATGATATGTGGGCTAGGATTGGATCAACCAAATCATGTGTGTTTGTAATTAATTTTATGCTTCAGTTGCTTAGGGATCTGTAACTGTGAACAATTGCCTTATGCTTTCATGACAGCAAGTGCTAAAGGTGACACAGGGTAAATCACTTCATGTTCACAGAAAATGTCCAGGCAGATCAAATAGTATTGTACCTAGTAAAGTACTGTTTTTGAGCATCGTGTTTACCACTGAATAACTTAGACACCAGAAGGCAGATGCTGCATTCCACAATACTGCAGAAGTCTACCATAGGCACCTCAGCTCCCTACAGAGTGTGTGGGAAGGGCTAGAAAAGGAAGAAAAAAATCAGACCAGGGAGATGACTTRAGAGCCCACAAAGATATTCTGTATGCAGCTGGTTTAACAACTGAAGACAAATCTATGACTGAAGTCTTTCTTTTAGACCTCACATCTCCACCTGTTATAGTCAAAGAAGAAAAATCCACACACCATAGGAGATGATGCACCTTCCTGGCACATTATTTTAGGAAAAGATAAATCATCCCACAGGGTGAACGTTCTCTCTCCATTCCCTAGAGAAGGAAAACAGACAATTAGTTTAGCCTAAATAATAAATTTTTGTACAACAAAACTTTGGGGACAAGAGTCCAACATAAAGTGGACTTTTACCATTGAGAAATAGCATATCCTCTCAACAAGTTCATTGAATTAATGGTAATTGTTAATTGTTAATGGCTTGCAGCCATTGAAATCACTGTCTTTAACCCTTTTAAGCATTTTCTAATACTTGAATTTAAAAACAGTATCCATCCTCTGTAGACTATGAATTCACTTCTTTCATTTAACTGACTCCTACAGGAGTTTTTGCATCATATTTATAGTAATTTATTAAAAATAATCTTGGAATAACCCCAAATAATCACTATTATCAGGATCTTTGCTAGCTGGGACTAAAATCCTCAGTAACAAAAATCTTTTTCAAGATTTAGATTTTTTTTGTTAGAATTTGCAAACTCCAGTGAAGCTTTTAAATTATGTATCTATTGAATACTTGCTACTTAGATTCTCAGGAAGACTTTTTTTTCCCCACTAAGAATTTGCAAATTGTGATCCTTGCAGTTTAGTCTGATGTCTAAGTCTGTGTTTTAAACTCTTTGAGAGAAAAATAGCCCACTTTCTCCAGTCTGCCACCCACCTCAATTATGTTTCAAACAATGTCATTTGCCACTCTTAAGACAGCTTGAAGCAAGACCCACGGAAAGCTACCTTAATCTCTCAAAATTGCCATGCAGAATTTTTAGTTTTTGCCCAATGCAAGCTTTAGGCCTCATTAGGTGCCTACATTGTGTGAATGATACATAGGGTGATTTAGGATAGTTTTTCCCCTGCAGTGCAATGCTGTTCAAGCTCCAAAATTAAAGGCATTGTAAATATGGTTAGTTTGCCTGAATGCAACACCATATGGAATGACTACACCGCTATAGGGGAGCCTGAGCTAGTAACTCTCTTAGAACTTGTACAGACACACCTTCTCATATGGAGGTACTTGAATACTGCTAAAATCATGCTGCTTTTCGTTTTGTAGGCAGTGTACATGGACAACAAGTCACTGGAACAACTAGAGGACTATGTAAGCTAGCTGATAGAAAACGCTGAAGCAAAACTTTGGATAAAATGTGGCCATTGCTGTGACTTCAGTATCTTTCTCTGGAAAAAAAAAGGAAGTATCTTATTTCCAGTCTGTATTCATCATCCTGAATCTTCTTCTGCAGCAAAATGTCCAAKTTATTTTTTCTCAGAAAACAGAAGAAATAAGAATAACATCTTTCTCTTAACCYGTAGCACAGCACGCCCATCATTTAGGAGCTCCAGATATAAATCTTTGCTGGCAACAGAAACTAGATGTGGATATTTCAGGTTACGTGTGATACCAGCTATGTTACAGACTCATCTCCCTCTTCCCCTGGCTCAAGAATATACAAGTGTTTTTCATAAAGGGGAGCAGTGTTAAAAGCAAGTTAACGAATGCCAAATCTGGAATGTAGACAACTCCAAAATAGTTGTCCCTATGTTCAGTAACATCCATGTGAGAAATAAGAGATGGAGCTTGTCTTTTTTTAAAGGCAGGAGAGAAGTATGGGTCTTCATATCCTAGATGAATGCTCAAAACATGGAGTTTCTGTATTAAAGGTGTGTGGATACAGGTCTCCTCCGCCCAGGGGCTGATCAGGTGGCTGTGCCCCAGAACTGCAGTCAGGTAAGGACTTGTGCAGGTGAATGCTTGGTACATCTTGCTGCTCAATACTGTCCAGATCTAGGAGTTTTCAGCATGCCAGAAAGTAAATATTGGAAGTTTACAGACCTTTGCTAATATTTTGGTGGGAATATCCAGCGTTATACGACTACTGAGTTGGGGTTTTAAGGATATGGACTTTTGACACCTATAGGGAGGAGTTGACAAATTCATGGGAACGTCTGGAGGTTTGTGAAGATAAAGCTTGTATGTCCTGTTTCCTACCAGGGAAAAGGCACTCATTCAGACATAATACATTGAAATACAACTGAAAATCAGTGTGATCCTAGAATTAAGACAATAAAGGGCTTGATAGTGGAAAGGATTTGTAAATCACGAAATTTGTTTTCTAATATAACCTAGGAAGGACAATGGTAGCACATTTGTAATTCTGCAGTAAATATGAAAGTCACTGTTTTGACTTAGCCCAGGGATTGCCATACCATTTTTTCACCAGGATATGTAATAATTAGGTTTAGATATCAGCCATAATTTGGCAGGCTCTCTCACAATACTGTAATGTTATGAGTGTTCCCTACTTTGGAAATGGGGAGGCTGCACTCCACCTGAAAAAATGTCATAGCTTGTTTTCTGAGTTTTCTGAGCATTTCAGAAAGCTAGATTTTGGAATGTTTAGGTACTGATTTCCTGACTGACGAGTTACAACACAGGTGACTAATATAGATTTGTCACAAGGAAAGAACAACAGGAGCAGCTCTTTCCAAAACATAAAATGAATTTTTTTTTCTGAAGTCCTGTGTCATCACTACTAAAACATCCCTGACTTGCTTAAAAAAGAAGAATAAAAAGCACAAAACAGGTAGATAGTAGCATTCAAATAGAAAGATTTGATATCTTAGAGGTATTTTACTTATTAAAGATGTATTTCCGAGAGATAAAACCAACAGGTCATTCTAATAATAATAATTCTGTGATTGTATGTGATCATGATAAAATTGCATTTATTATGTGCAAAAATATGGTTTGTGAATCAATATATGTGTTCTCAGTACTTCAGAAAGGAAAATGTCACAAAGCTGAAAACATGAGCAAAAGAGAGGAGGGGAAAAAATTAAATGTCAAAGATAATACCCAATTGATTAAATAATGCTTCATTACATACATAACATCTGTAATTATTTAATAAAGAAGAAAAAAGAATTCTAATGATTAAGAATTGAGATGATGGTATCAGTACAAGTATTTATGAGATGTAAACAGAAAAATAAGTTTAACAGAGAAGATATGTGGATGAGTGATATAGAAGTAAAAAAAAATTACTGAGAAGGGATAGGGCCCATAAGAGGAAATGTTTTGCCTATATCGAGGACAAGGGCAGTGTGAATCATCATTGGATCAGACAAATACATTCTATACTACAAGAAGGAAGGAAGTTCAAGGTGTATCAGGAACTGCTTGSAGCTCATAGGGCAGGGCTCAAAAAATCATATCTAGATGTATCARTGCAAAACTCAGATACCGAATATACAGTGTGATCTTGGTGACCGGAATCAGGGGCATATTTCAGTGTGAACGACCTAAGAAGATGTATCTGAAGATAACAGAATCATGTGGTGTAATAAAATCACCAAAGCTGCCTGTTTTGAAAGCACTCCTTTCAGGCAAACCAATGACTCCAAATGTCCAGCTCAGACACCACTGGACTAAAACCAGACATAGATCTGCCTCCCATAGGGCTCCGGGGATGCCCACCTAAGTCTTCAGTTCCTAATCTCGTGTAATTTACTTCACACAGAACTACCGTTACTTCTCGTAGAGCAGGATCTTCCTTGAGCAGTCATCAGAAGAGGAGAAAGAACAACTTCCCTTACATCTAAGATTGTTTCCTCACACTCAGAATGAGGTTTAATGAGTTTCTCTGGAGAGCATATTTTTCCGTGAATGGGCTGGTTCATCAGCATGGTTTGTTTATTGCAGGTGTAGTGACAGACCACTTTTTTGTACCTTCCACAGGCATATGGCTTCCCAGCACACCATGAAACAGTATTTATCTTTCTCCCTTCTCAGCATGGCTCGGATCCATAATTGAGCCCTTAATTTCGTTTCTCAAAGAACTAAAATCTGCCTGTTAAACTGCCAAGCGCAATGTGATGTTAATGACTGAGTAGTGCATAATTCTGTGGTATTAATAGCTATTTCTAGGCATGTATGTACCTGTCCTATTCATTAATTCCTTTCTGACTGTTACATTATTCTTTCTCAAACAGTATTTTTCCTTCTATCTATTGAGAAGCTCTTTGTGTCCCTCTTGATTTTTCTATTCGCTATAATTAGTTTAAAATCACATTTCCTTAAATTGGAGTTTTCAGCTTTCTGCACTGAATGAAATTTCATGGCTTTGAGTTGGATATCCCTTTTCATATTTGATAAAAAAAATTAAAAACCTTTGCTAATCACTTATCACACAGGTTAGAAATATTAAAATTGTATGTTCAAAATTAATCTATAGTCAGCTCTTAATGTTTTCAATGCACATTGTTTCATCAGTAAGATGGTCACTTCTGAGCACTCAAAGTTGCTAGAGAAGCTTTTAGGTTTGAGGAATTGTAAATGAGGGCATTTTATACAGTTGTTAAATGTGGTTTGTTTTTTTTTTAAAGAGAAAGACAGATAGAATCCATATTTCTTTTTTTTTCTTCATGATTAAACAGGATAATATAGTGCATCTTTTGTATTCTGAAGTCAGGCTGTGATGCCATTTTCCACTATCACAGTCTGCCTGTCTGAGAAATAAGTGGTTTGCCCCAGTGTAAAAAGTTGAAAAGAGATTAAAACGAGCACTTCTTTAGCCCCGTTTACATAGCTCTAGTTGSTCTGAACACGATATGAATGACCACCTCTACCCTGCTCTGTGGCGGAAGACTATCCGTACTGGAGCACCCTTTCTGCATTCCTAGTCTTGGCCTCGAAGGCATCTCTAAGGGTCCCCAGTTCCATTCAACTCCAAACCAGATTTGTCCCCTTTCCAAATTCCCGTTTCCCCGTAATCATTCCTTCTGGCTCTTGGTGCCACACCCCACCCATCTCCACCATGCCTGACCTATTGAAGGTCCATTTGCCGTGTCTCCCTTAGACCTCTAGGCATGGCACAGATCAGCTGCTAGTAACCAAGGAGCAAGGGAGGGATGGAGGAGGCTTTCCCATGAAGCATATAGAGACACCTTCAGAGAGGGACTCCACAGCGAAGCACCATGGAGGATATATTTATTGAGCAAAGCTATCTCCTGGGCTCTGTCTTTCATGTCAGCCAATGCAACCCATCACAAATTCAGTGCTGTGCCTGGAGTGTGGCAATCTCTTCTGCTGCAGGGCCTGTGCAGACAGATGCATACCATGCTCTGATGTGCATATATCACATCATCCATACAGTCAGCCACTTGAATGTCTACATGTACCAGACTTCATCTCATTTCTTTCCCAATACCTGAAGTCCTGGGATGCAGAGTCTGGGAGCCCAGGATAGAAAGCAATTTGAGTCATCCATGGCTCTCCTGGATGTAGATGTCATATAAAGCACAGTACCTGTACTGAGCACATCTGGTGGGTTATGTGAGCAACGTTCTGAAAGCTTAGTTTCGGGGCTCAGGTCTTGTCCTCTTACATCTTTGTTTGGATTGTAAGATGATAATTTATTTCAGTTAAATAACTTCTAATTCAATGGGACCTTGAATTAAAGGTTAAATCAATCTTGTAGAATTCAGCCCTGTAATTAAGTTACTTATTTCTGGACTAATATTGTATTTCTTGCACACCCACATCTCTCTCTCAGAATTGCAGAGATGGGCTGACTGCCAGCAAACATTGGGTGAGCCCTCAACCATCACAGCAAATCAAGAGCAGGGCTTGTTTTGATCAATGATAATAAAAGTCATGACATTCATGCCAATAAAATACCAGTTCACATCTGTTAATGATGGTGGCTAAACTTGTAGACAACACCGGTTTTACTTGTGAGAACGGACTACATGTGCTTCTATGACTGTGTTCAGTGTCTCTGATGCATAGCACTGCATCTGTTTGCTGGCAGCTCTCCAGCAGAGCAGGTGTGCCACTTTTCAGACTGCTAGTTAAGGGAATACTGTTGTAGATCACTTTAGTCCATTAGATATGAGGATATGTAAGGCCCCCTACTATCAATGAGATAGTAGGACCCCGGCAGTGAGGTACAAGGAAGAGTTTGCGACTACATGGTTTTGTAAAATCCTGAATTAAGATATATAGAGGATGGCAGGCTGGATAGGCATATTGACTAACTGATCACATAATTCAGTATTTTTCCATCCCTGAATAATATGCTTTCTGCCTGTAGCTAAAATAAATGCACACACTGCACACATGGATTTCTGACAGAAAAAAATACAGTGTAGGAAAAAGACATAAAAATCTAAATGATTATGCATGGTAATTAATAATGAAAGCCTTGCAGAGAAGTTTAATGAGAGAGAATCAAACTCAAGTAGGTTCATTTATGTTTGACATGAATTGTGAAAGGGCCCTGTCATTTTAGAAGGAAATCTACCCACCACACTTATACAAACTGTACAAGAAATCTCACAATGCTAGCTACATCTGTGGCATAAATCTATTTATTACATTGAGGTTTATTTTTTTGTCATTATTATTCCCTGGATTAACTGCTGGTGTGGAGATAACCCTTCCCAGAAAGATCCTCTGAGTACATGCTCTGTGATCAGAGGCTCAAGGAAAGCACAGCTACGGAGCCATTAACTCTCTGAACTAAAGTAATCCAAATAGCGCAGTCGTACTTTTTAAAGGACAACCCTGATCTATCTCACACACTGAATAGTGCTTTGTACAATGTAGTAAGGATAGCACATAAAAACCCAATTATTTGTTTTTAGGTATATAAATGAATGCTTACAGAAATGTGAAATCATCATGTTTATGGTATTCTGTGACTCGGGTGTAGATTTCTTTTCAAAATTTTATCTACGTGATCTCTCTAGGCAAGGCTGTTAATACTGGACTCTAAGTCAGGCACAGTGAAGTGCATCATCTCCTGATGAGGACTGACTACATTCCTTTCTGATTTCGAGGCCGTGCATGTCAATCAAGCTGCAATTAGCTAGTAGCAATGGTAAACCAATTAATGTTACCTGAAAGGTAAAACAGACCTCATCTGTCCTTCAGGTAAGTTACTTCTAAACTAATCCTTGCAACCAAATGCCCCAGTGGTCTGTATAATCAAAGGGTGCATGTGTTATTACTATTAAAATGATGGCTGTTAAAATACTTTGCTGGTTTTGTTATATGTCAAATTACAATTATCACAGCTTACAAGTAGTGTATTTATATGCATATAAGGAACACATTCATACAGTTCTTTGTGTATTCGGCACTACAATGATGTTATTGATTGCTTAGTTTAATGAAACCAAGGATTTAAACCATGTCCTGAATGTACTTCTCCTGTSTTCTCATAATCGCTTCAATAAATATAAAGACAAGCAAGTAATTTGTGTCAGTATAAACAGGGGACTGTTTATGCCTTTTCTTGGATATCTTTATTGTGAATGTAGATACCCAAAGTTAATGTTCTTCAGGTGAAAAGCATTAAATCAGCTAATTATATTTTCCAGTGTAATGAAAGAGTATTTACATTTTTACTTCAGTTGATTTAGTAGATTTCAAACCATTTTCTTTCAAAACATTTTTTTTTTTCAAAACTGGTAAACAGAAGGCTAAAAACAATTGTAGGAGCCATAAGAAATGAGCTCTAGCAGTGGCTGGTAGGTAGTAAAGCAAAAGGGAATGACAATTTCTTATATATCTTTCCTCAGTTTTTTCCCCTGACTTCTGGTGATAGTCAGTCATACAGTTGTATTTTTTCTCACAAGCTTTTTAATTTTTGATAAGATATGTCCTTATTCTCAAGGCAGCTTTTGAAATCAGTTTATAGAGCTTTTGAAATCAGTTCTGTTTTTTTCATTTTTTTTTTTATATACTCTGAAAAGTTCACACTTTGCTGAGGATTTGGGAGGTTTCTGCTACAAGGAATTAATTCAAAGGTCTTCCTAGAAGATGCATTGTTACTCCTCAGAATGTYTTTGTGCTTTCTTCATCCTGTATGCACTTCGACAGCAATCACCATTCTGCTTCCTTCATTTTTCTTCCTGCCTGTTTCAGCTGCATAAGAAGGTGACAAGCTCTTGTCTTGATGTTGTCATTGTTATCTTCCTATGCTGGGAATAAGGTTGAAAAATATGAGTAGTTCCCTAGGTCATAACACCTGTGTAATGTCTAGTGATCACAGCTATACTTAAGCCCAATGAAAGACTGTTTTTACAGAGTTCAGCATTTCCTAAATCATTGGTATTTTCAACTGAAAGACCATGAAATATCTCTTGCTTGTACACTCAGAAACACCATTGTACACCAAATATAGCCATAAAGTTTATGTAAGTCCAGTCAAGCTAACTCCTTATCTTTGAGTAGGAACGCAGGGACTGTGAGAATGATCAGGGCAGCCTAGGATCTTGTCTTTAGGATCTTATCTGCAGTCTGCTTAGTTAGCACCTTCAGAAAGTCTTTAATTAGGAGACACGAAAGTCAGGAGAACTACAGTAGCTCTTCTGAGTGCCTAATAAAAACAATATTGTTTACTTTCTCTGTGTCTTAGAAGTCACATTATATTAGTGAGGTGAGAAATAAAATCAGGAGATGAAATAAAAGTATTAAACTAGTCTGAGCTCTGTGACTAACTTCAGTAAGAGGCTGAAATCCTGAGAATATAAAACCATCTCTGTGAGACYGTCATTACAAATTCAAAGTAACCTAGAAATTCTGGGCTATTTAGTGACTATCCAAATTATTACTGAATCAATATATTTCTGCCATTAAAGGAAACAATATCCACTTTTTGTAAGAAAATGAAGTCTTTCAAATCTTCATGGAAGAAATATAAAAGATTTGCCAACAGACCAACACTTAAACAGCTAAATTCTTTGTACTGTAGACAAGATCAATAGATCTGGAGAAGTTACATCAGACATCTAAGTTGTTCTGGCAATCAGCTGCTCACAGAAAGAATCTCATTAACCTATGGGGTGTTGTAGGAATATTTGTGGTATATCAGACCACCAAAGAAAATTCCAAACTCCCTACTTCATTGAGCTAGGCACCTTTCAATAGCAACCAATGAAATAAATCTAGACAACTCTACCTGGATGCTCAAGCAAAGCCATGCAAGTCCCAAGAACACAGAAGTCCCCTGTTTCAATGATGCAACTTGAGTATAGAAGACTTAGAGAAAATGGCAAATTAACAGCTTGATAATAACATGAAACTATAGTACTCAGCCAAGATAGTGAAGGTTACACCAGATACATGTGGTATTGCAGGAAGACGATACTCAACGGGCTCAGATAATCAGTGTTTTTAACATGTAGCATGAACAAACAAATAGAGATCAAACAGTCAGTGAATGACTGGTGGAAAACTGCTGGTAGAGAGAAAAAGTGAATCCTGATCTAAAACATTTCACAGTTAACCATTAAAATATATCTTTGGTATATTGAGGCTATATTATAACCACATCAGTAAGGAATATACTTTTTTTTTTTTCTGGGTGAATATTCTCTAGTATTGTCTATAATAACTTTGGATCTCATTAGACACTGAATCACAATGATTTTTGGTTAATAAAGGTACCGCCAACTAGTAATTAATGAAAGTGGCTGAACTGTTCATACTTTAACATCTGACTTCGAGTCTTGCATGGCTCCAGAAAAGGCAGTTTTGTTAACTCCCATCTATTTTTAGTTGGTTAAACTAAAAAGTTTAATTTTCAGATAGCAATACAGTATAGAGAATGAGTGGTCAAGATAGTATAGAGAATGAGTGGTATTCATTTCAGAACATTCAGAGTATCTCAAGAAGATCTCAAGATTCTTGAGTCCCTGACAAATATCAAAATTTTCACAACAAAATGCTCTCAATATAGCCTTCAATCTGTTTAGAACTTTTAAAGCAGTTGGATTTACATTCAAAACATTTTTTTTTTTAAACCAGCTGAACCGCCTTTTGAAATTATGTATTGTGTGGTAAAATTGATGGACAATATTTTCTTAATCATGCCATAGGACCTTCAAATGTATAGGGAGACATTTGTTAGTGCTAAACAAAAATGTAGGTACCAAGAAAAATAGTTGCTACAACAAATGTGCATTAGTGATTAAACGCTCCAATTCCAGTTTGCTTCTTATTCATTAACCTACTAATTGTTAATCTAATTTCCAGAGACTGATCAAATGAATCAAGAGGAATCATTTGATGCTGGATCATATGCAAAGATATCAAACATCAGCAGATATTTCATTATATCCGGAAAGTTTAGTGTTTTCTGGAGCATATCTGGTTCAAAAGAGGTACGCTATACTGCTTTCAACGTGTCCTTTCAATGTTAAATCCAAACTACTGAGGCTTGCCACACAACCTCACTAAGCATGAGTCAATGATGATGAACATTTTCAGAATAGTGCCCTGACCCAAGTTGGCCCAGCAATCTTCATTTCATGGCAGAAACAATTTTGTGTATTTTTGCTATTCAGTTCACAYAGAAATCAAATGCTGTAGATAGATGATACAGAATGATTTCTATGGCAGATGATACACGATTTCATAATGTGTTACAGAATTATGGAGTTTCTAAGACTTTTTAAAACAACATATGGCCACTGATGAAAAAAATCACCTTAAATAACATTTCCTACTACTCTGCCTGATGAACTTTCTTCCCACCATTTCTTTTCCTTAAGAAAACAATATGTCCATTATTATTTTAGTGTCTCAGCCTTTTCTGCATACCATATTTTTCTAACATTATAGCTCCAGTGGAACAATATTTGCTATGTCTCACTGCAGAATTCACACAGGCCTAAGCATCTCTGCCCAAAGATCCCTTTTCTGGGTCAGCACCTAAGGGAGGTATAAAGGTCAAGATGAAAGAGACATTAATGAGGGATCAGTACTCCACAGGTATCGAAGGAAGCTAGACTTAATTGGGACCTAAATTAGCCATCCTTGCATCTTTTAGCCTGCCTTTAAACTGGAAAAGGTTAAGAGGAGCAGCAGATCAAGAAAGCAGGTGACCACAAAACTAATAAAAAGACACAAGTGTCTAGGTGATCAAATGATATAGGACAGTGCTCGGTAGGTTCAAACAGTGTGGRTTTAATTAGGGGCAACTGTGATAACAGGCCAGAGGAGAAACCTGTGCTTTCTTAATCATTGARTTTGGATTTATGTACATAATAGATGGTGTTTTGTACAAAAATAGCCACAAATCTTGGATACTGAAACTATCAAGGTTGCATGGATAAAGCTTTTTGAAATGCTATGAAGCTCTGCAATGCAAGTCTCATCTGCTAAGCATCCTGCAATGAGTCAATAGAGCATCAGGCCTGTGGCAACTAAAGGTAAGATTTAACTCACCTGGCTTTATCTATGCTTAGGTGTTGGCCCTAAACCTAAGAGAAGAGAACTGAACACAAGACAACTGGAAAACCCTGCAAGGTCTTGCAAAGATAGATATTGTGCTCTAACTAGTGTGTCGCATATCTCATACCTTGGATTTGAGCAAGAGATACTGCCAGATCCCCTTGGGTCATAATACAGACGCAAAGAGAGGATCTAGGACAAGTGTAGGCCTTTTTCCTATTCAACTTCTTACCTTTTCAACTAATTAATACAGGAAATATTTTCCAGAGACTGATCAAATGAATGTAGACTCCTGCCTACATTCAATATTTCTATTTTAAGCAACATCTGGGAAGACCACAGAAGACCCATGGAAATTTTCTTACAGAAACATTGAGAGAGATGAGTCTGATTGACTGTTAAAGGTATCCAAATGCCAGCCAGGAGCAGGTGAAGCAGTTCACCTAAGAGTATAACTGGAGAGGAAGGACCAAGGAACACAACAAGCTCTCCTACAGGTGATGCCAGTGTCTAGGACTAACGTTTTATTAACAGGATTGGCATACTATTACCCCAGGTAACTGTCATTATAAAAATGGGGCTTCTGCATTAAAAAAAAAAAAAACAAAACCCAAACAACCAGCAAATAAGCATGCTGAATAAATTGAACAGGTAAACCAACCTACTTAATATTGTAGATTTGCAAGTCAAGACCAAACTCCTTATTCTGTTTCTTATTACAATTGAAAAAGAAAACGGTAAAAAAAAAGGGAAAGAAAGTAAAATAGAAAAAATAAAGGTAGTCAATGAAATTAAGATTGAAGCAAAACACCTTTTTATGGTTTAAAAGCTTAACAAGTTCTTTTAAGCTGCTTGTTGCCTAATATTAAGCGCAGAGAGGACCTTTATCTTTGCTATTCCATATTTAGTACTTAAAAACAGAATTTAAATGTAATTTGTGTAAGGATATACTTGTGCTTCACATAGACTTGTTCTATAAACTGATTCAAATTTCTAACATTTCTTGGTATTAAAATTTCCAAAATAGTATGCTTGCATGTGCTAAGAGTAGAAGTATTTCATAAAAGATATGGTAAACACTATTTGCATATTTTGAAAATCCCCAGATTACAGAATGGGTATTCCAAGACCCAGGGGAAAAACTGTGAGGAATGAATTTTTGCATACCATGGGCAGATCCAGCAGTCAAATTCCAAATCCCAATCCACTGTTAAAGACCATTTGGCCTTTACAGTAAATTACTTCAAGTTAGGAAAAAAAAAAAATGAACTTGAGACTTACAGGTCATGCTTCTCTATCACACTTCAGTTCTCCAGTTGTTTTAACAAGACAAACTCTTTTAATCCCACAGCAGTGCAAGTTACGTTTTTCTCATGACAAACGGCAGGACAGAAAGAAGATGATTATTCCCAGTTCAGTTTTGGTTACCTTTATTTCTCTTCAAAACTTTCCCTACTTTTTTCACAGTGGAGAGTGGTGATACCCTGTGAACCATTCATCCAGTGATTGCTGCAGGTGTTTCTCTTGATAATTAATTACTTGTTTAGAATTATTTTTTCAGCACATAAAATATACCCATGTTTTTTACATCTTTGCTTATTTGCAACAGGCCAGTCCTTCCTGATTCCTTTTGCTGATCAGAATATAACTATTTCTGACATCCTTAAAATTTTTCCTGGCTGTCAGGAAGAAGACAATTGAAGTACACGTTACACATTAATCTGAGAATCAACACTAATATGGATCAAAAGGAAAAACTTTAAAATCAGCTTTTCAAGTGCAGACAGCTGCATCAAACTGTAAATGAACACAAATTCCTTGGAGATAATCCAAAATGTCAAAAATTTCCTTTTCATTGTTTTTGGGGTACACTGATTAATATTCTGACTTTCTCAGTATCTTTTATTAGAAGATTACATACATTACAAATCTTTTCTTAGAAATTTTCAACCCTTTTTCTTTCCCCATCACTCATTTCCCTAAGCATGTATTTGATACATTGATCACACAATCATAAAGTTACCTGCTTGCATGCAAGCTGCCAGCTTGTACAAGAAAATGAATCTGAGTTCCCTGGATGCAAAACATAATCTGAAATGGCAACAAAAAGATTTCCAGAAAGAAATTTAACACAGTTGCACAATACTTTGTAAGGAAATACTCAGTGATAATAATTTTAGCTCCTTAAAATATTTTCCACGCTTGTAAATGAAAACAGGCTATAAGCATCCTATCAACAAGAACAGGCAAGACTATTTTTATCGTGGTGAACATTCCTGAACACAGTTTTCTACAGCATTCATCTTGCTCTTGCCCTTTCCTTTTTGCATTGGAAGTGGCCTCATTGCCTGTTTTGGTGTYTGCCTACTCTGAGTACCTCCGAGGAGGCTCAGGTGGCAATCTTGTACTTATCTCTAGAAAAAAATAGTRCTTTCTTTCTCAAACTGTGTCCGCCTCTCTTTTTAGCACTGATGATAACAGAAAGGAAGTTTTGCAAGCCTGGATCTCCCCCAGGAAGCTCAGTACTTACCTGTAAGGCTAGCTGGTAAAGGTTTGCCCTACCATGACATATTTTAATAACATTGCAGTACTGTAATGAAAAAGACACTATTGCTTACCCTGTAGGYGATTGTTTAAAAGAAAAACAAAGCATTGAATTGATTTGGTTTTATGGTACAAGCATGAGAAAACAGGTAAACTTAATAAACAGTAAGGAAAAATAACTTCATTTTGTAAACATTATAAGTTATGTATAAAGGAACCTTAGAAAGGAAAGAACTGTATAAAGAAATTAAAGCAGACAGAGTCTACACTAGGGTAACAAGCCACTCTATAATTAACAAAAGTGGAATAAGACTGAAAGGAAGCTATTGCTTAGTGATTGAAGAAGGAAACTACCAATAGGATTAAATGACAATATTTAAGAGAAAACACAAATGCATTTGCATTTGTCCACTCTTTGTCTCTTCTCTCGTCTCCTCCTGTACATATCTGTCAGTATATAAGTACCCTTTCTATTTAGTATCTCTTGTTCTTTTAAGCAAGACAGCACCAAACAGAAAAATAAGTGTTTCTACATCTTCCAAAACAAGATTCTTCAAGTATAGGGTAATGATTTGCAGGCACAGCAAGCAGGCAGTGAAAGAGATACCACCGTGCAACTATTGCCATGTGAAACACACCCATATTGTGTTTAGCTGTATTTTTCCTGTCAGTTTTAAACCTGTTAGAAAAAAAAAAAGAAAAACAACCACCTGTGTTTAGTTATGTTTACTTGTCTTTATTCAAAGCCATTTCTTAACTTTTCTTGTTGAACTCATCAAATGATTATAGAACGGAGTATATCACTGTGCTATGGCAGTTACCTTCCATAATGTAATTCAAGACTATGACCATTACTCCAGTGAACTGTCGCAGCTGGTTAAAAAAAAAAAAAGAAAAAACAGCAATACGTATCTGTAAGATGTCAATTATATTTCTAACAAATACATACTCTGTATGTAGTATGCAGACCTACTGAAAAGACACTTAACTGGCTGTACTTGGTTGTTAATTGTAAGAAGACTTATACAAGAGGAAAGTTTTATTCTGTACTTTCCTGTTGATGAAATCTTGCCTCCAATGACATTGAGTTGGGAATATGGTTCAGATCCTAGAGTTTTGCCCATGGATTTGATGAGATTACCTATCTGAAATTTTGGAAGATAAAAATTGTCATCTTACTGTTTTGCTTGAAATGATCCTCACCGTAAGTCCAGTTAGGAAACCCAGCAATTTCTTCATCTTCAGTCATCTTTTACAGTGTACCAGTCCTTTTTCAGGGTTTAGCAGAATCTGTGAAATAGTATTAAGCTATCAGTAGCTTTACATTGCGAAGTGTCCAACCTTTTTTTATAAGCCTTCTTAGTGGATACTCCAGGGCATGGCATCCTTGAGTTGTCAGAAATAACTCATCTTGTTCTTTCTTTTGAAAGGAAGATACTTTACAAGTTTCAGGCTAGTCATAAAATATTCCCTTTACACACCTGCGCCTTTTAAATTTTGATCTATTCTAACAGTCCCCTGAGGATGATGTTTTCTTAATTTTGTACAGAAGTATATATAAGGAATAGAATTGTAGTCCACATAGGCTTGATCTTCTCATCAGGTGGACAAAGTCAGGCTAGCAAGAAGTAAAACAACAGAAAAAACCTGTACAACCATTAGATATAAGAAACAAAAAGTGGAAAACAGACTTGTGTACTGTAACAAATAGGCTTAAGAGGTAAAATAATGTATTGAAAGAATGGTAATACGGCTTTCTTATTGATTAAACTTGTGCTCACATTTCCCTTCGCAGAAGCCAGAACACCTTGACAGAATGTGTACATTGGGATGCAGGTCCATGTTAAGATGTATTTGAGTGTCTACACACGATCTATGTGTATAAATTGTATTACTGAGGCAATTAAGTCAATACAGTCAATTGAAACTAGAGGAGGATTCAATGCACTGTAGACAGACAAGGCCCAGTTCAGCTGTTTAATGCCTTATGAAACACACAAGCACATCGTGTGTGGTTTCCACCTACTCTTCTGGAAAGATACTGGCCTCTTGTAGGTCCTATGTCACATCTATCAGCTTTGTGCAAATTTTTCAGGTGTGAAAGAGCGTAACAAAAGGCACGAGATACCTATATTTAGGCAACTGATTCAAACCTCTAGCAGCAGGTCAGCTGATTGCTTTCTAGAACCAGCTGACTGCTGCCTAGATCCCTACTGTCTGTACTGCCCACCTGGACACCTTTGTTTAAATGTCTTTGTCCAGAGTTGAATTCCACTTGCAGGGCTCCATTCAGCTGCCCACATATAGGCATCCAGATGATTTGAGACAGCGAGAAGTATCCATAAGCTGCTAACAGATGTAATATGGGACTTGTTGAAGAGTTGAGGTATTCTGGAGGAGCAACAGGACACCAGGTACAGTACTCTAGAGGATGTCTATGCAAGGCCAACTGAACTGAGCTAATCTGTAAATCAAGAAAGTTTTCTCTCCTAGTAGATTTGATTGCCTGTCACTTATTTTCAGAAAAGAGGCTGGAGACTTTCTTTTAAGAAATGTATCATTTAATGGCCAACAGAATTACATGTGTGTGTTCCTTGTGTCTCATTCACAGTGCATTATTCTTTATTTGCTCTTTGTATCATGTGTTTRTTTTTTTTTTTTTAACAAAATGTTGTAAGAGCTTTGTCTTTCTGGGGCAAGACCTATTCTGAGTAAAAATTGCAGGAGATAAGGCCGATTCTTAAGGTTAACTCACAACTCCCAGAACAGGGGTCCTGTTGATTGGGGTCAGGCAGGTTGCAGGGCAGACTATATTAGAGTTTCCAAGGAACTCATAAGGCAGCCACTTGCTTTGAGCAGGTTCGTTTGGCTCAAAGTGATGTGGGAATTAACAAGATTTAAGAACAATCCAGGAGACAGAGGACTAAATTGATGTTTGAATGCTACCTTGGCTGTCCCTTTGTGGAGAAGCTGGTTTAGTACAAGTCATATGGAGAAGCAGTACAGGATCTCATCCCTAAAGTGTGACAAAACTCTTTTTATACACTCAAGCCTGCAGAGCCATTCAAAAATAGCTGTTCCACAAGGATGAACAGGTTTCCAGTGTTTTGAAGTTTGGCACATATAATAAAAATTCACACACTCTGTTGCACAAGAAAAAGATATTTATAGTTCCTATTTTTTGGTGTTGCCTGCAGAATAATAAATAGTGCACAAATGCTAACTAAAGCGATGTAGACAAAAGACAAAGAATATTGGTAAATATCAGGGTAAAAGGATTCATTTAATTTTTAATCTGTTCATGAGATCAATAGCAGTCTGTGAAGGGCATCTCAAATGGTTAGTTTAATCATCTAAGCAATATTGATATATCCAATACCCGAAAATTCATTAACTCTATAGGGACACTGTGTGTGTATACAAGCTCTCTCTTTCTCTCATTTTGTAGAAAACTAATGACATTAAAGAGAAAAAGGAACAAGGTTAAGGTTCTTCACTCAAAGAATATGAAGAATAACGGTTTCTATTTTGTAGAAGGAAAAAAATCTTCCTCCTTCCCCCATGATAATCAACCAGAGGCTTGAAGAAAACTATCTTCAATTTATGTTCCTTGTTTTCTTCCTCCTTCACACACTGATTTGCTTTTACTGTTTTGTCGAAAAAAGAAAAATAAGAGTATGACAAAGTAATGAAAAAAAAATTCTTTTTTTTTATGTTTTACTGTGAAGATTTGGAAGTTTTCCTACTTTAGGGAAAGATTGATAAAGGGATATAACAAGCCTGTAGCAGTGTGAAAAGGCAAGGTTATCAATTGTTTAAAATCATCAGAAGTTACATATGTTGATATGAAGTATCATAAAACCAACAGCTTATTGCATCTACAGGTGACTCCTGGAAGTTATCTGCATGCTTGAAGTCAGGAATGTACAGTACTAGTTGGCAATTCAGTGCCTGAACACCTCTGTAATGGTCACTCCAGTTCATAAAGTATTCCTGTGATAGCATTTGCATGTCCAATCTGAGCAGGGGCAGAAAAGTCCATCTCCCTCCACCTCCCTGTCCCCTGTGTTCCCACGAGGATTGCGTGCTGTCGTGACTGCATCTACGCCCTGAGCTGGACGAGTGGGGAAAGTCAAATCAATCCAGAGAGTCAGAGTTATCTGAGGAAATAAAAGCCACAAATCTTGATCCCTTTGGCAGTAGCACCCCTTTTGTCTACTCATGTAGGTCACAAAGGCAACTTTCCACTAGCTCTTGAGAATGAGCTTAGACGTTGGAACACTAGTTTTGGTATTGACATTGAGGTGCTGGAGCGTGTCCGGAGAAGGGCAACGAGGCTGGTGAAGGGTCTGGAGAACAAATCTTATGAGGAGCGGCTGAGGGAGCTGGGGTTGTTTAGCCTGGAGAAGAGGAGGCTGAGGGGAGACCTTATCGCTCTCTACAACTACCTGAAAGGAGGCTGTAGAGAGGCGGGTGTCGGTCTCTTCTCCCAAGTAACAAGCAATAGGACGAGAGAAAGTGGCCTCAAGTTGCGCCAGGGKAGGTTTAGATTGGATATTAGGAAAAATTTCTTCACCGAAAGGGTAGTGAAGCATTGGAACAGGCTGCCCAGGGAAATGGTGGAGTCACCATCMCTGRAGRTGTTCAAAAAACGTGTGGATGTGGTACTTCAGGACATGGTTTAGTGGGCATGGGTGCTGGGTTGACGGTTGGACTCGATGATCTTAAAGGTCCTTTCCAATCTTAATGATTCTATGATTCTATGGTAGCTGTCAAAGTAGAAACAGAGGAATCCCCTGCTCCATGCATGCTCTGATTCATGGCCATGCAATTCCAAACATTCCTGGATATTCTAATGCTGCTGACTACAGATATGGTACACAGAATTTAATTGCTTTTTCAATCTCACCATAAAAACCTGGCATGGCAGCTAACTTCTTAGCATTCTGAACATCCTGGGTTTATCAGTTTGCTGGGTTGAAAGCCAAAAAAAGCAGTTAGATTAGGCCTAGTTAAAGGGCAGATATGAATGTTTTATGTCTTGAGTCTATTTACATCAGCAATTTACATCGGCAATTTACATCAGCAATTTACATCAGGTCAGTCCTTATCTCTGTGGGCTTCCTTTAGAGCTAGTGAGTTGGGATAACCTGGTTAAAATGCACCTGTGATAGCTGTTGTTGCTTCCCCCACTTGCTATACAAATAATAATTTATTATAATTATTGAACAACCCATTCTGCCCTGGCCATGTTCATTCAAAGCAAAATGATTTAACTGATTTTTCGATGAGATTTGAATCAGAAAATTTATCAATGTATGTTTCCATAGCTTAAAATTGAAGGGCACATAAATGTTAGTTATAAGTGGGAATAAAATAAATAAACACCACATACAACTTGAAAATCCCTAACCTCTGGAACATTTTCTGCCTCATAAATGCAAAATTCCGAACACATTAAGAGATTTTGCTACATGCAATTTCTCATAATATATTAAAGTGTTGATCAAAATGAACTCTATATCAACACATTAATCTAGTCCTGTGAGGAATACAATCTTTGAAAAACTAAACAGAATTTATTTTCTCACTTATATGGCTTGAGGTTCCTGACGGAAACCAATTTGTCCATAGAAGTGAAGCAGCATCTAAAAATCATCTCAATTATGTCGAAGAAGTAAATGCAACTGTTACTCAAAATTCTATACGGAAGCAAAAACTGAGATTTAACTCTCCCTGCTTAGTATATTTTCTCCGTTGATAACCAAGATTTTAAGCAATTACTTCAAATTATATCTTCTCAWATTTGAGAAATATTTGTCCCCTTTACTTCCAAATTTATTATTTCAGAAGATACTGACCCCCACCTGATCAAAGCAGGATGAGGAATAGAGCTGCATCAAGCTTCCCCAGCCACTTGGAGCATTTGAGGCTTTGGTCACACCTTTTCCCTCATTCCCGTACCCTCTTCTCTATTCCTCATGCTTCCTAGTTGACCTAAAATTTCTAGTCCTGAGAGTCAAGAGCAACTAACAGGATTTTTTTTTTCCCTTTCATTTTGGTGCACTTCCTGGCAATCCCTTCTGGCAGACATCTCTCACTGTATCCTTGCTACATTTTTCCTTGGGGCTCAGGTATGCTACAGAGCCCAGAAAAGTGTTTTCTCCAGGCAGACGTCCATGAAAATCTTAACTCTTCAGTGTGTTTTATTAAATGAAACGTCACTAAATCTCTCTGGGCTTCTGGGAGCTTTATGACACAAAGAGGGGTCAAAATGTTTCAGTGGCAGGTGGTAGAACAAATTGGATGTCATTACATGTAATGTAATGACATACACTGCCATTTTTGGCAGAGTGCAGGAAATGGTACATACTGAAACGTTTCAGTTTTTATTCTGACCTTGGTCATGAGAACTGTGTGATGCTTTAGTAAATTGCAATGCATACATGAAGCAAGATTCATCTAGAAAGCCACTGCCTAATTCAAATAAACTTGTCTCACACTAGGGTAGTTAAAAAGAAAACAGAGGTTTTCTGGTTAAAAGGGGCACCCAAAGCAGGTCAGAAGAACAAATTTTGGAGATTCCTCTTTTTCTCCACTAACTTCAGAATGGGGTTTGGGATAATCAACTCAGACCTAGTCAACAGACTTTTAGCTACCTACAGTTATGCAAAATAATTCCCCCTTCATACGGTGGAACAGCTGTAGAAGATATGACTCAGCTTTCCATTTTCCAGCTTCCCTGGGATTTCCTAATCAGTTCATTTCAGCTCTTTCAGCACCTTTTCCATCTCCAGTCAAGAACTCCCTTAATATTCCAATTATAAAAGAGAAATCATGTATAATTTTTGAAGTAATGAAAACCAGATTACCAATTAAAGATAAAATAATTAGGGGAAACTACTTATGTAACTTCACAATATATTCATTTGTTTATGGAAGATTTATAATAAAATCTAGGAAAAAACATAATTTTTAACTTTCAAAGTGGAGATGATTGTTACTACAGATTAATAAATACCTTCAGCGGTGGCACAGAAGGTGCAAGAATTTTTCCAGGCTTTTGGCAGTACATATTTTTTAATTTTACACCTTAATCTGAGATAGATTTTTGTGCTCCACAATTCCAAAAGGACATGGAATTCATTAACACTTAACAAACCTCCTGCTCTTTCACTGCCCTAAAGTTAATCAGTAATTTCTGTCAATTCATTTCTGGTCAGTTTTAAAAAATGTTGGGTATTTGCTGGGAGACAGCTCAAACACTCAGATTTCCAGGTTTGTTTCCATGTTGGTGTGACTGATGATATTGATCTTAAAGGAGAGAGAAAGGAASGGACACACTCCATCTCTCAGATGTCTTTGAAAGGGGGTGGGATATAGCATTTGGGAATGCATGTGCTGTTACCAGCTTGTCTTGCTCTTTTGACCTATTTCCTTTCACTCTGAGGGAAGACTTCTTGGATTTGTGACATTGCAAAGGTAAACTGTCTCTCAAAAAGTAAAATCAATTACTCTTGCTATTCTCATTGTCAATGTTTTTAAAGGCGTTAGCTTCAGACAAGGTTTTTTCCTCCTGCTTTTTAAATCTTCTTCTTTTTTTGTGGCATCAATTTACCTTTTCTAAATATTATTTAATATCTATCATCTAATCCAGAAAACTAAAGCAAGGAATAGAAGTGAAGTATTTAAAATATGTCAGATAAAATGCAATTCTCCTTCTGTAGATCAGCGTATGCTTGCACAGTGTCAGATACCATGAAAAAGGGAGTTTGTGCTGCTAGGAACATATGTTTTAAAAGTGCTAAGATAACCAGTGCACAGAGGTGAATAGGCTCAGGTATGTTCAAGGTCATTGATCAGACGAATGACAGAACCCACAGTAAAACCAAATTTCCCCAGGAAGAGATGCCAGTTACTCCATTCAAAGGTATTTGATGAAGTTCGGGATTCAAGTTCTGACTTGCTAAATAATTTTGAAGGCAGTCCTGTAGTAGAGGTTTTGTGTTAGATGCAGATGGTAATTCATAATTCCCCGGGGTTAAAAAAAAAAGATACAGTTAATAGATTTTTTTTTAGAAGTATGAATATTTTGAAGACATTTGAAATAAGAAATTGGACAGGTGATGAGTTTGGGACCATTGCTCTAATTCTAGAGCAGAAAAAATGTCTTAAAGGCCTGTTATATTGAAAACAGTATTGTTGCTATGACCCTGTCACATTTACATGAGTATTGTCAAATTTGCTTTATCACATAAAATTCCAACTTATCCTTTGATGACATTATATTGAATACTTGTTGATAAAACTAGCCTGAAAACTAAAAACTTCTCCTATCAAGTGAGGAGAGATAGTAGTGCTGACTCATGAACACCTAATTTTACGCTCCTTAGAATAATGCAACCCTTCCATACTTTCATATGGAAGTTAAGCCATATTGCTTCATGATGTGTTCATTTGTTCATGGAGTATTTACAATGAAATCTAGGAAAAAAGCTCAGAAATACCATGATAATCTCAAGTAACTTCAAGCACAACCAAAGCCATAAGACTTTGATTTGAGTAAGGAACGTTTTAAAACAAAATAATATTTTGATTGAAAGTCTTGAAGTGATGGAGAATCTGCCGTATCTCATGATACTTATTCCAATGAGGTGACCAACGAGTTGCTCCAGTAAGTAATTGTCCTGTTTACTGTTCATTGAACACTCTCAAACTAAAAATAGACACAAGACAGAAGATGTCACAAAAATAAGGCACAATTTCTGCTTTAACATTCTAACCATGTGATGTGCCTTTTTCATTAGAGAGACATTCTTTAGTCTTGGAAAAGTTAGTCTGCTCACTTTTCAATCTGTCACATCAAACGGTATTTTTTTAAACTTTGATAGTTGTTACTTAATAAGCTTTCTATGATCAGCAATTAAGAAGATTTTCCTCATTTTTGAATGATACAGTAGCAAAAACCTGCTATTTTCCAAACAGAAAAAAAGAAATATTTAGTCAATACTGTCCTTGCAATTGACATTTTTACCATCATTATTGAATCTTTATCATGCTGGCRTTTATTTATTCTCTATATATTTCAATAATATCTTTCTAATGTACATAACATCCTTAAATATTTGGGTAATTGAAAGCCAGTCCAAATACACAGGCAATGCAAATAGAAGGTTTTGCTTTTTCAAAGCATCATTCACAAGAATAAAAGCTACAAAATGCATTCAGTGTTTGTTTAGTGAATTCACCTCATAAAATTTTAGTCCAGAAATTCTTTCATGGTAACAGTTATTTTAAATCATTGTGTATTTTCATAGCTTGCCTCTAGCTAATGTACACTAGGAATATATCTGTTTGTGAGAGGGCTTCTGTCTAGAGTCTGCCAAACATAACGAAACTTATATTCCAGTCATGGAGCTGGAACATGCCCATGTTCCTGCCTGTCAGGATAAGCAGGCTAGATGCAGCAAGCTTCATTTTGCCAGAGAGAAATTAATTAAACAAAATAAAATCAAACATAGGATTCTTAATACTATGCTCTCTCATTCTGAAATCTAGGAAAGTACAGTGAAATAACTTAAATGTAAGAAGTATAACTAACAAGCAAACAAAAAATAAGGCACTGTAAAGCATTCTTCTTGTGGCTGAAGTAAAGTGTACTTTCAATTTTGACTTTTTAAAGTCATATAACAGTTGCTGTTAAAAACCAACAGCTAACCAAACAAAAATCTGTTTCTATACCTTTCAGAACTTAAGTGTCAAATGCAGAGTATGTAAAAAACTAATAGAGTACCTGAGAACTAAGGGAAAAAATATCTGACTTACATCTAGCAATATTTCATGGGTGAGTTCAGTGAGATACAAGTTTCCTACAATCAAATACCCCCATCAGTAGTCTAAGTAGGTGTCCCATTTGTGACAAGGGAAGTTGAAACTGCTAGTTAAAGGCTTTCATCAAGTTTTGACAAAAGAAAGCAAACAAAAATCCCCAAAGCATTGTGACTAACTCGGGTTACATTGTTGTATTTAGATTTTTATTGCTTCATTCCAAAAATAACATTACCTTCTTGAGCTCAGAGAGCTCAGGATTTCTTGAGGATCTCAGGTTCACACGCAAAACTCTGCAATGCTGTGCCAACTGTACAAGTTTCTTCAAGAAAGATGAGTAAAAATACACTAATAGTCAATGAGCATTTGTATACTATGCTACAGTGTTCCAGCTGAACTTTCTTTTGATGGATTGAATATGTCAAAATAGGGTCCCACTGAAGTTAATGCTGAATACCCATAAATCCTACCTCAAAAGTCAGGAGGAGTCAGGAGACTTCTAAATGAAGTCTGGTTTTGTTTACATTAAGTAGGAAATACTGCCAGGTAGGATCAGTTTAGGATTTGTATGTGGGAAATGGAGATTACTGTTGTTCCCACAGAAAATCTCAAAGACCATTTCCATAGCAGAATGCACTTGTTGTCCTGCAATCTTGACCAAATATAAACAGATGCTACTATACAAACCAAACAAAACCAAGAAAAAAAACCTTTCATTAATTTTGATCCTTCTCAGGGACAGAAAGAACCATAGATCTCTTGTAAGACTGTATTTTAGTTTTTCTTATACTTAGAATACCCTGGGAGGGTGAACAAGAGTCCAAGCTCCTAGCTTCCCATGTTGCTTTACCAGATTGCTGGATGAATTTGTCAAAACAATTTGTCCATCTCCACTTATTCAAGTGTAATGACATCTATGTCAAAAAGAGGCTTTACTTACATCTCAACTAATGTGCAAAAATCACTGAGATCTTTAGAAAATATCACACAATTTAAAAATACACATTGTTGATAATTTACAAAAAATAAGTAAATCATGCTTGAAGTTGATCATGTATATTCATAATAGTTTACAGTGATTTTCATCTTTTCGAGAGAAATATAGAAGAGTGAATTATGTTTTTCATCCTCTGATCTTACTACTTTCTGTCTCAGAACTAATATACTGCTGGACTTCTACAACTGAAAGCTGAAACACAGGAGAGAGCATTTTTAATGCAAGGTTCCTGAGATCTGTAGGGAAAATTTCAGAACATCTCAGATGCAAAAAAATTAACCGCTCCCTTCCATGTTGAATCCCCCTGTTTGATTAAAGTCCCTCCATGTGGCCTAAAATATTTTTATTTTCAGACTCAATGGATGAATGATTTCCTGTTGTTGATCAAATCTTTGAGTTCTAAACAAACACATACGTAGGCTTTCAAGAACTGGTATAAAACTATCTAAAGGGGATTCATGGCAGCCTCTATATGAATTGGAAGTCCACCCTTTCTTTGTCCTTTCCTTTTTTTCTTTGATGTCCTGTGAAACAGCGAAGCTGCAACACACGACCTCAGCTGAGGAGAAACGTTCCTATCCCCAGACGTTGCCTTGGCTCATTTCTGCAAATGAGTGAGTTCCCAGTGTATCGTGGACAAAAGAGTGAACCTATTCATGACTGATTCACATTCATATCTCCGTGCCTTTGCACCAAGCAGTTACAAAGACCCCAGTCAGATCCATCATTTTCCTTACATCCAGGGTTATTAGTGACAAGTTTTCCACCCAAGTTTGACAGTTTGGCCATTTGTGGGATACAGTGCTGTGTTCCGATGGGTATATTTTAAACCCATGCTGAATTACAAGGATTCACTTGAAAAATGCTGTAAGAGAGTTTCCCATAACCTTTATCCTTGTTCAGCTGCTTCTTCAGAAATATTTCATTTCAGAAATTCAGTGTCTTGATTCGTGTCATCATTTCTGAACATGGATCCTGTAGTTCTTGTATTGACATCAGATATCAAGCTCTGGTAAAGATTTTCACAGGGACCTTAGCTTGAAAATTAGCTAGCTTTACTCCCCAGGGTAAAGGGCAATGAAGGCTAATAAAACTACAAGCTTTAGAAAAGGTAATCTTTTTGTTATGCACCATAGTCTATGTCAAAAAAGGAGACTTGGAAGGTTATTTTTGAAAATTTCTTCTCCCACACAGAGGAAGGCTTTTAGAGCCTCTTCAGACTTGACACATGCAGATGATGTCTTAAAGGGCAGCTACTGGGCTTTGATTTGTGAAGAAATTTAATGCATTTGAAACAGCATGACATACAACTTGGAGGACTGAAACAGCAGAAGTTGTTGATCAGTGAAGAGAGTGCAATGGAGTTTCTCCCAGCCAGAAGATTTGATCTGTCCTTGGTTTTATTCATGGGAAGGAGAGTTATGCAGGGGACTCTCCCTTGGCTGTGGAGCACAAGGGGAGGAAGCAGCTTCTTGTGCGTGACTGTGGAGGCATTGGGGAAAGGCCGTCGTGTGTGGGAATTGTGGAGGAATGGCTTGTTGAACAAGGCAAAATAGATTTTGTGCAGCTGGTAAACAAGGAGCTTGGAAAGTRCCVAAHACAACAGATGTGAATGTTGATGATTGTAGGAATGTCAAGGATRTSCTGYAAGYGCAAAAACAAGGTGTAGAGGTGGGGTTGGCATTGARACAATAGACCAATAAGGAGCTGTACTTTTGCAATATGCATGAGCTAATTAACTACTGTATAAAAGTCTGATGCTTGTGACAATAAAGGGAAGTGCTTTGAACATTCATATTGAGTGTCCTGGCTTCCCTCCGYGACRACAAACCTTGTTCAACAAGCCATTCCTCCACAATTCCCACAGTCGTGTAGGACTCCCTCATGGGCAAGTCTTGTTTCTATGAATGTTGAATCCAGGGCAATAGACAGAAACATTACTTACTGTCCCTTGCCATATACAGCRATGTTCTGTGCCTTCTTCACAAGAGCTAGAATAATACAAGTTGCCATAAGATGATCAGAAACAGAGGAAGCATAAAAAGAAACAAAAAAAGTATTTGCATTAGAAGTGGTGGCATTGCCATAATGCTGAGGAAAGGAAAAAGAGATTCAGCAATAGCAATATCTGGAGTAGTTTTTATTAGTTTTCTATTTATTTAYTTTTATTGACTGTGCCAGGATGAATTTTCTGTGAGACACAAAATATATAGAATTCTGCCTTTCATAAATCCTAGAGCAGAGAGATCTGGCTACAAACACACAGTACACTAATGAAGGGAAGTCTTCAAAGAGAAGCTGTTTAAATAATTAAAATATCTGGCACGGTTGAGAAATTAGTTCTGTTGCCACTTGCCATTTATTTTTAATCTATTCAAAGCAATTCGACATTTGAAAGAAATTACTTTGAAAAACTTAAAGGAGCAGAATTTATAAAAATTGTCATTGGTAAGGTGATATTAAATTTATGAAAGGTTCTCTCATAATTATAACCATAGGAAAAAGGAAATACTGCCAGATGTTGAAATAAGTACAGTAGATTCTCAGAATGGATGGCAGRGGTACCTGCTCCTGGCAAAGGTACTTGACAACATGCAAGTAAAACAGCCTCATAAAGACTTTCATGCTATGTCTTTACATTTTTGCTGTTGTAAGTATAGCTATAGGAAAGAAATGCATTATTTTTAGTAGACTGCATTCGATTAGCAGCAATATTTGAGGAGATGGAGAAAGAATATGTTTCTGTTGTAGCAAGGTAATAATGTAGAGCTTCATACATAGTTCTGATACATCAGCTGATGCTCAGAACTGGATTGAGCCTTATTAGCAGTATTAGCATGTCCATCCACCTTGATTGAATAACGCAGTGAGAACAGGAGATAGCTGATTAGAACTGTTTTAGTAGTCTGCACTTCTTCGCATTGTGCCACGTAAGCAGACCCAAAACGTGAAAGAAAAGAAGTGGTACATTACCACAGTATTGCATTAAGGTTATCTTATTCTAAAGAAGTAGAGATAGCAATATAGTGTCTTGATGGAGGGAACAGAATTTGCTGGAATTATTTTCTTTTTCTTTCTATGGACATTGTAAAGATTTAAAATAGTCTTCCTATTCCTACCTAAAGAGAAAAAAAATCCTGTATTTGAAAACATGAAAAAAAGAAGGTGGAGTAAGAATATGCCCAGCAATAACACAGAAGAGTTGCAGCATAACAAAGTCGTTAAAAAAAGTTCTTTCTGCTGTCCCCAAATGAAACAACTCTATATGGTAATCCAGAGTATTTAGAAACTAAACAGAGAGCCACCAAGAATCCCCCAAGGTGACGGATTTTTTTAAGTTGTTTATTTGTACTTTGGGGCCCTGTATGATTTTTCACATCTTTCAGGACAGAAAAGCCTGTGCTTCTAGCCTTGTGTTGTCCTTGTGTATAGCCTTGTACTGTGCTCACTATAGGTATAATAAATTTTCATTAAAAACATTACAGAACTTGCACTGGCAATTGCTATCATAGAATATACTGAGGACACAACTAATGAATACAGGAATACACACAACCTATGTATTTTTATTTATATTTTAATGCAATCACTTTTCCCCCATTTGATGTACTTTACAGTTTTTTTTGTTGCTATAGCAGCTTTTTTGACAGTTAGGAAATTCTCACTTACATATCTAAAGGCCTTTCCTATATTTCCCATGGAACTAATATGAAAATATAGTATACATGTCTAAAGATGACAGAAGATGAGATATGTCATGCTCACAAATTGGGAGGTTCCCTGGGTTTGAAGTTTCATTAGGGAAATATGGATAGTGAAATAATTTGGTTACAAAGGTGCCACATAATTTCATCACAGTTTTATAAAGCCACGGATTCATCTTGCCTAGTAATTACCACCTGGGAGCTGRAGACAGGAATTATCTTTTTGTTTGTTTGTTGTCATCTGTATCACTGACTCTGTTGCATTAAGATAAGTAGTTTAATCTGTACTGTTTCTCCATGTAAAATATTACCTTTTTTCACTGCACATCGTAAGTATTGTCTGTAACATACTGTATAGCCCTTATCTAACTGATRATGCAGAAAAGAGAAGTGCTAATACGATGTGCTAAGAAATTAATTAGTATATTCACCTTGTTACACAAGCCAGAGCGGTGCCTCTGTAAATAGTTTCTCCATTCCTTCAAGACCTGCTTTTTTTCTGCAAGTGAGGTCATTCTTTTGCCTTTCAGTTATGTTTTATAACGTTAATATATTCTATAATTTTAATGTTTATAATCTGTGACCAGTTTTCATTTAATGTCCCGAACTCCTTCAGAATTATCTGGGTGCTTTGCCTTTAACTTGTAGTATTGCATCCTCAAGATTGCAAATCATGTTATGCTTTCTTCTAAAAAAATTTGCATTATAGTTGCCAGAGTAAAAGAGTCACTACCTCAGTGATTGATACGAATGACATTTTAATCTTATCTTTATAGCTAATACTTCAAAGACCAGGACATTTCCAAACAAGCAGCAGTATAACATACTGCAGAAAAAATAAGGTCATCTTCATATTTAATAAGGTGATCAATTTTTTGTCATCTCTCATTGCTTTATCTTTAACTTTTAAATTATTTAACATTTTTTCCTCACTGAAAATGGGAAACAGGGCAGAGAAATTAACTGATAAAAAATTAAAATTAAAATGAAATAATTTTTTAATAAGATACCTRAGAAAAATTGCATCCAATATGAGATTATTAAAGCTAAGACCAATGGATAAACCCTTTAAAATTTATAGTATTTTCTCTTCTCGTATCACTCATTCAGCAAGTGCCTTATAAAGCTAATTACTACCTAATTTATTGTAGGCTGAATAGCAGGAAATCACTGCTCTCCTATGTTGTATGACAGATAATCCATTAAGCAGCACAGTAGGATATGAGACCATCAGGAGCCTCTCCGTGAGAAATGATCTATATCTTCCAAAGACAGGCAAGAGGCTGGCTGTGCAGAGGTATGTCCTAATCAAGTTACAAATGCCTATTGCGCTAATCTTCACCAAAATACGTTTACGATGCTGCAGAGCTGTAAAAGAGTTCTGTGTCATTAGACATGGACAAATTTGTGTCCCTTTCCCTCATGCTGCCATCCACGATAACTGCAGACCCGGAGCTAGGCTGTAGCACAAAGGAAGAATCAAGGCAGTTTAGTTATTGATTTGGTAACTTAATCTCTCAGTAATCTTCCCAGATCATGCTGCAGCCGTTTCATTACAGGTGGTGTTTATAAGGTCTCTGTCTTCTTCCCAGCTACCCGTTTCCCAGAAATTGTAGGAAATGAAGTATTCTGAGGTCTGTGTTAAGTTTTTTTGACACTGGCTAAGAAGTTTAGAGATTATCTAGGACACAAACATACAGACAGTCAGCATGATCATATAAACTTACTTTCTCTAGGAAATCAGTCTCAAAATAGAAATAAACATGAAGGCTAATTGTTACAGTAAATGATTCTGTGCTCTACAGGCTCATAGTGATCTCRACAGAAGACAACTGTACAGAAATATTCCTGCTACAGCTTGAATCTGCAGGAAGGTAGAAAACTTTTCTCGATTCATGGTTATGTTATGCCTGAATAACATCCCCTGATATTTTCACATGTATCTAAGTTCTTGCCATCTATTCTATGACCATATTGGATAAATATGTAGGTATAAAATTCTTGCTTTTTTTTTTTTTTTCCAGTTGTTGGAAACAACCACTGTTTCCACTGTAACCTAGATAGATAATAACAGATCATCACTGTGGGCCACAAACTTCAACTCTTCCCACTTCTGAGCCTTGTGAGACAAAGAGGAAAGTGCAAGAGAAAGTGCAAGAGAAAATAAAGATTTTTATTAAGCAAGGCATTTTGTGTTTTTAGAAAAGTGCAGAAAAATTTGCGTGGTTTATTTTTATTTTTATTTTTAATTTTAATTTTAATTTAAAAAGAGGTCATATTTGGATGCATATATTTAACTGAATTAAATAACTTGTATCATAATTGTTTAAAAATACAGAAAGCTTGGGGGTCCTGAAAGTTTTTCCTCTCATAAATATGCTTTCTTAATGTATTAATAAATAATATTTTCCTCTAACTAGAGTCTTCAGTCAAAAATCTGATTATTTATTTTTCTTAAATGAAGTTCTGAAAGTCAATCGTGTTAGGCTTATTTAGACACACAAAGCTAATAGCCTTCAAAGTGAGTGTCACTGACCAAAACAATGAGGCAAGGGAGCATTCTTTAAAAAAGTAAGTTTAAAAATGGTTACTAAATGTGTGAAAGCTGCACTCTGAAAGGAACTGTCCTTCATGTTCTCCAACCTTGTTCTGCCAGGGCACTGAATTGTAAAGACAATGAATTTGTCTTATCTTAGCCTAATTTGGAATATTAATGARTATTATATATATGACAGAAGAGGTCCTTTTTTCCACTGTACTTTTCTCTGGTAGAAGCCTCATCTGACAAAATCCATTCAGTCTGGACACCGCACTTCTAAATAAAATTCAGGCAAATCAGGAAGAGTTCAGGAGAGCACAAGAATAACAGAAACAGAAGACACAACCCTTGAGAAAATGCTGGAGGGACTGGCCTTTGTAAACTATAAAAGAAAAGCCTTAGATAACTTGCAATATATTAAACATCGTTAAATAGAGGCTGGTGAACATTTTTTCTCTTCACTCACTGAAGTAGCACATCAAGAAATTAGGTTAGATAGTAGGACACTATGGAAGATACTGTCATTAGACACGGTAAGGGTAGTGAAACACACAAACAGGCTATACATGGAACAGGTCAGATAAATGTCTCCCTGGACTGATTTTGTCCTGAATGAATGAGAATTATCTTTTTTTGAGCCTTTTAAACCCTTTCCTTGCTCTGATTTTGTGAAGCAGTTAGTTGTCAACTGTCAGTGACAGGCTTCTGCCAAATTCTGTGAAATTCCTTTTCCAGACTTGCTTTTCCAAAGTCTCATACTCATAACTGCATCATGCTGATTAAAGAATAATTGTCCTCATTAGATAATCAGCCTGGTGAGCCATTTGGAACTCAATCCTGTTATTGCAAATGAATTTTTAACTATTCRCCAAGCAACTAGGAATACAGAAACAACCAGAGCAAACCAGAGCACTGACAGAGATATTAACCTGTCACATACGGGTCATACAATAGAACCTTCACACCAGTATAAACTTCTTCAAAGGAAAGTGCAAGAAACCTTGCAGGAGGCTGGCATGAAGGCACATGCTTTCAGACTCTCTCCTTAGCCTTAGATAGAGACATGGAGCATCAACAGCTATATCCTTTCAGCCATCCTCTTCTGATTTTCTCTTAATCCTTTCCAATTGAAATGTGGACATTCTCATCATCTGTGAAAATCCTTACTTTTTCTTATAAACCTGCTTTAGTCTTAGTCTCATTAGCATTCATAGCAATAAGTTCCACAAGTTGATTGGGCACTGTTAGGAAAGTTTATTCTTATAGCTTTCAATATTCCTATCTGGCTTTTTGTTTGTTTTGGATTGTTTTTTTAAATTATGAAAATAAACTAATATAAAGTTAACTAATTCAAACTTCCTATAGTTCCTTTTTTTCCTCACCTTTATCCCAGACTATATGAAATGACAACCCTTCACATTTTCATTTTGTCTTTATATAAGTTATATGCTTCTGTGATGGGTCTAACAGTCAAACTCCCACCCAGGCGCTCACTCACTCCCTCTCCTTAGCAGAACAGGGGGAGACAACAGGAAAAACTAGGAGGGATAAGGCTCATATCATAAGATAAAGACAGGGAGAGTGCAATTACTGTCACTGGCAAACCAGACTTGGGGAAAATTAACTGAATTTACTGCCAATTAAATTAGATTCAGGTAGTGAGAAACAAAAAGACAAACATTAAAGGAACACCTCCAGCTCCTGGAGCACTTTCTCCTCCTCATTCTCTGACCTCAGTGTTCCCTCTGTTGTTTCTCACTCTTTTTTCCCCTCCTTTTTCCTCTATCCACTGTTTTTTTTTCCTTTCTTAAACGTGTTTTCACAGAGGCTACACGAGCTTCACTGATGGGCTCAGTTTTGACCTGCAGTAGCTCCCTTGCAGCTGGATGGCTGGACAGCTGACCAGTTCAGGGAGCTGATGTCCTCCCAGAGGCCACCCCTGCAGCTCCCCCTCTTCCACTGCTAAAACATTGCCATGTACGCCCATAAATGTCATCAATTACTTTTCAGCTAATTGGTGATTATAGACTGTTTACTTTGAATGTAAGTCATTTGGCATCTTACTGCCTTGTACTTCAGCCCTCTAAAACCCTTCTAAAACCCTCTTCACAGGCAGCTAGAACCATTTGAAATTCCCTAGCGTATCAAAGGCAAACATACATGGCTAGCAGATATTCCTCAATACAAAACATAGTTGTGCACAGACTGATAAGAGGAGAAGAGTAAACAGGAAGATTTTCAKAGAATGCAACAAGACTGCAGTGTATTCTCTTCATGCATCATGGGAAAGTCTTGTAGTTTCCCATGCTGCGCAGAGAAAATATACTTCAGTAAGATAAGGAAGGAGAAGAGCCATAGCAAGGATATATAAGGTACAAGAGGAAAAGAGTCTGATAGTCCAGTAAAGATGTAGGTAATATGCTGCACTAATGCACTAACATTGCATATTTGATATACAATATCACATATGCAGCCATAGCTAGGAGAATTCTGGGAAAATCAGGGACAGACAAATAGGCATGAAAACAAATGAAACACATAAATTGTCATAGTGTTCTGGGCACTCAATCTTCAACAGAGCCAGATGAGGAACTCCCATAATAGCAGATTATTTAATAGATCCTCTGTGGGGATGTTTCTTCTTAACCCCATGAAAAATACTCTAGAACAATGTCCTGAAAAAAAATGGTTTATAAACTTTAGAGATTTTTGAGCAGTGTAAACACAGGTGGTGTTGACAAATCTAAACATATTTAATCCTTCCTTAAAATACTCTAAGGTGACAGCTACTGGAATTTACTATTGCCTTATATTTTCTGACAAACATAGCACRTTCACTCCATGCATTAAGTTCTTGTTGAATATCTTAATCTTCAGCCATCTACAAAAAATCTTGGTACTTTAAAAAGGCAGTAATTATGTCATTCATGAAAAGTCACAGGATGGCATTCAGTGGCTGATGCAACTCCAGTATTTATTTTTAACCTCAAGGTTCAAGATATGTGCCTTCCAATTTAATAGAAAATAACATTCTGTTTCCCTGTCAAATCTAAATTCTTCTATTTCTTTTACTACATTTATCTTAGTTCTTCTGACTGGAAATATTATCAGACATGATGTTTATGAGGTAGCATTTTATTTCCTTTTTCACATTTCACTCAGCCTGAAAATAGACTGCAGAGTTTCACCTTCGGGAGAAAGGTTGCATTACTTTCACTTGTTCAGTCAATCAACATAATTTACAAAACAGAACCACTTTCCTACAATAGTAAGCTTCAGAGCACCTTCAATTCCCATTTCACTTCCAAAATTTGCTGACTGGGCCCCCCCTCAAAGCTATATTTTGGCTTCAGTGGTTTTCATAGGCAATAAAAGCATTTTGAATTTCCAAATTGAAAGCAATTAGTTCTGTTCTGCAATATAGATAGACAGATTAACCAATTTAAATCCCTTAGTCACACTGATACATATCACTATGATCAATCCGCAGAAACCATTCTTGAGGCAGCACAATAACCCATCTAAAAGAATCATCTGTGAAGGGAAGGAATCAAGTGATATATTATCTGTATGGTCACTGAACACTTTGCCGAAACACATTAGTAGACATTAAATATTGCATTGAAAAATGCATATTAGAATATCAGGTTAGGAAGAGACCAATAGCTCAGCAAAAGATCTGAAAAACCAACCTTATTTTTAATAGGTAAGAAATAAAAATGATGAAAGGGAAGACTTAGGGTATTCTTTGCATAGTATAATAACCTTGTTGCAGACATTTGCAGAAGTTGAAGTTTTGTAACCAATCCTTTTCGGCACATGCAGCTGCATAAAAGTCAAGTCTGTAAGAGATAAATACAGAAGTGAGTTTGATAAAACAGAAACCCCCAGCAAAATTCAGCTGTAGCGAAGGAGAGGTATAATCAGACCTCCTCCCAAGAAAAGGTCAGATACAGATGAAAACACATGAAGTTCTTTGTTTACCTTCCCAGAAAAGTTTAAGAAATTAATGTAATTTCTTATAAAGTTGCATTGTTGTGGTAGCATGATGGTCTGAGAGAATAAGTGAAGCAAAGCTACTGCTGTTAAGTTTTTACCTCTTCCCATTACTTTTCAGAGCCCCTGCAGCAACTGAAGTTAACAGTGGAAACCTACCATGAATCACACCACCTTCATATCTCCTACATGTGTAGCAGATTTTAGTCTTTACTCGTTTTCAAAGTACTGTACATATGCACTGTACTTATATAAAAAATTGGGGGTGGGGGCATACTGAAAACATCCAATTAGGACCATATCACTGTTGTTATGAATCAGTTTTATACCAAACATGACAGTGATACAGACACAAATACAGATTACTTTTTTTTAAAAGAGTTTACTCTAGAGCCAGCCTTTAGGAAGCCTGTGCATCTGTCACATGGGAAGAAATAAGGTTCCCACGCAGCCTTTTTTAGTGACCAGGGCTGAAGTAGTGGAAGACCATTTCTTCCTGAAATTTAGCCTCCTCTGAAAGGAAGTCTGCAAAGCTCTGAACATTTATTATCCTTTCAAGGTTTCCGAACCACAGATCAAGGGAATCTTGACTATTCCTGGTCTGTACAGCRGAATGAGTGAAGCTGTCATATTCGTATTTCACGAACATTTGTTGGCAAGTCACAATGGTAAAAGTTATTCCACTAGGGATGTCAAGGAATACCTTTCATTTTGTTTGGTGGGACTCAACCCAGCAAGCTAGAGCCAAACCTAATTATTTCTTGTTTCATAGAAGTGAATTCTACTTATGTGAGTGTTGTCGTTTTAGTGAGAAATGCAGACTTGGTAAATCATTCCTCCTCTTTATTACATGCTGTCATCTTTTTCATGGTTAAACTACATTTCTATGCACTTTTCTTGTGCTAAGCTATTAAGCCCAAGAGTAGCAAACTACATCATTGTACTCAGCAGGGGAAAGCCTACCAAAATGATGGAGATACTTAACCATTCATGCTTCATCTGAGAAATGGCTTGCATTTGTGCTTGGCTTGCCACAACTTTTAGTTTCTACTTTCTTAAATGTTGTGCCTGAGTAGGCAAAAATGCAGTAAATTTACAAGGGCCTCTGCTAATGATAAGTTGTCCCAGCCAGCAACAGAAAGGTGGAGATGGGAACCATCCCATTCAACAGAGGTGATGGGGTAATAGTAGTCACTGACATTTTCAAATGTCTACCTTTAGAAGGATAATAAACACCAACAATTACTTCATTGTGGAGAAATTCTGGCTATATTTCTTCTCTACTTTARCTTGTCAGGCATTTGATGTTATAACATGCAAAAATGTCATGAGGAAGGAGCAATAGATGGGATTGAACAAAATTTCTAACATTTTAATTAAAGAGCAGCATTAACCAGTGGTATTAAGAACTGATATCAAATTCTGCTAGAGGAAAGTGCTCAACTGGAAAATGTAAAARCATAAAAAGCCTATATTTTAATGCAACTATTGGTTCTCAAATATCAACCACAGATGTACATTCCTCTTCTCTCATTTACATGTTGTAGAACTGAATTTCAGCACTAGCAGTGAGCACTGACTAATTAGAGCGGTCATTTAATTGTCTTATTCAAGGGATCCATTGAGATATATGGTTTCCCAAGAATCTATTCTTGGGAGCTGCCTTTCTGATTTTGTTTGTGTATAGATGTCAGTGACTGATGAATGGTGATGGAGTGGGAGAAACAAAACTTGCTGGATGCCCTAGGCAGGGCTGTCACAAGCAAGTGGGAGATCAGGACCAGATAGCTCAGCAGTTTCCGAAATGACCCACACCACACTGTTGTTACAATCCTCCTGTAAGCTAATACAGCAGGCTGGGCAAGTATCCTTGGCAGCATCGTCATAGCACTCCCAGGTTCTCAAACTAACAGCGGTTCCGGAGGATATCCACTCTGCTGTGCTTTGCTGATACTTAAGTAAAGTATCTATAGTGTTCAATAGCAAATGTGGTGGTAAGTWACATCAGTAAACAGTTAAATAATTCAGATTACAATCTGAGCAAATTGAAATGTCCTCAGAAATGTACTGTTATCTGGTTTCACTGTGAGAAACATGTCTGATTTTATATTCTAGATCTAAAAGGAAAAGCTCAGGAAAATGTGGGAAGTTGTAGGTTTTTTCAGGATATTGATTATTGATGAATGTCAAAACCATCACTAATTTTTTGAGGAAAACTTAATTGACTGTAGAAGCACAGTTTTATGCTTCATTCTTAGGCATTTTCCACATCTATGCCATAAAGTTTATTTTACAAAATGCTTGTAAGATTTTGCAAAATTGCTCAGCCTTAAAAAWATATATCAGCCTAAAATTATGAATAGGAATGAAATCTGGGTATACATATATAGAAATGAGGCTGCTGTGAAAAACAGCTGACTAGAGCTGTTCCTTGTGTAAAACACTTTGTCTTCATTGAAGCTCATTTTCTACCATTTCTATTGAGCTTTGAGGTTTACAAGACTGTAATCTGATGAGTATTTATTGTCTCTCTTGAATTCATATCAGTTCAGACAATTGTTCTCTATACTGTCATTGAAAAATGGGAGGAAACCTTTAATACTGATTTTTAAAAGACTAGACTTGAAAGAATTTGCCGTGTTAATTATGAACCATTATAATTTCATACTCAGGATTTTGATCTATTTTAGCGTCCAATCTTCATTACCTTTCATGTGGAAACAAATTGGCAAAGGCCAGTCCTGTGCTCTTTGTGTACTCACACTTCTAATATTTTCTGAGGAATTTTTCATACATAAAAATGRAAAGAACAATGTTTTTACCAAAGCTAAGTTGGCTTTAACTGACTCATAGTAATTTCAAATGCTGGCTGCATATTACTAATTCCTCATTTTTCTTGATATGCGCAAAAGCTCTCTGCTCTATTAGAAGGTATTGCATTTAAATGTACTGTCTCGTAATTATCTTGGGCCTAATTATATGAACTCTGTTATGTCTAGTGAACCAATGGGATTCCAACGCTACCACTATTTCTGTATTTCTTTTTCTCAAAAATAACTACTGAATATTCCCCATGTATTTCTGAAAATGTCTGACAATTAATGAACCACTTTAGACAGTTCGCTCCTGCATTACAGTAACTTCTCACAGAATTTTAGGAGAAATAAGGTCATTGCTCATAGCTGCACAATGTACTTCATTCGATGTTGTTTATAACGATGCACTTATGCCTGTGCTTTGCCCTTACTTTCCTTTATCATGACCACTCATTTCTCTTTTTAGCTTTCTAAGGAATTGTTACACAAAGTGATCTGCCATTATTTTAACATGTGTGTCTGTATATATAGACAGTGAGTGAGAGAAGATCACAGRAAAATATCTTATTAAGCATTTCAGCCTTCTCCTTGTCATCTGCTATTTGCATTCTTTCCTTGGAAGGATAATATGTTCATCTAGCAGAATATGATTGATTAACTGAGCAGAAGGGATATTTTGTGTGTGTCAGTACTTGGAAATGCCATAGTCTGCATTTATTCTCCTGCCAGTCTCTTCTCTCGCATGCTTTAAAGCAAAATGCCAATCTTTGTAGGGCCCTGCCATCTTTTCTCTAGTTTCATCAYTATCATTCTGGAAAATACCTTTATTTCATTCAAATCGGATTGGTTTTATAACCTGAGGGAAAAATGTGTACCTACTATTCTGTAAAATATATAGAGAACACTTATAAGTGTCCTTCTATGTCTCTCTTTATGAAAGGTTTTAAAATCTTTTCTTATGAAGTTAGTATTCACTCAATTAGYGAGATGAAGATGAGGTTGTTTTATTCATCAACAGAATCGACATACACAAGTAGCAACAGTAGAAACTTCTTCAACTAAACCAGGAACATCGATCAGTCTCTGCCTAAAGATGTGATTTCTTCAAGGTGTCTGAAATTGTTTTATTCTGGCTCTATGAGAAAATTACTGCCAGTTGTTACTCAATTCTACTGTCCTTGTATAATATCTTCAGGGTAACAGACTTGAAAGCAAAGTACATGCGTAAATGGATGATGAGTGTGTTATTTCCCATGTAAAAGAATTTCACCATCTTTCCTGTGTGGATGTGTACTTAATCCCAATTTACATCATTCCTTCRTTGAATATACCAGTATTACTATTTATTTCCCTTCTTCTATTTCAACTTAGCTAATCTCCTGGTATTAATAGAGTCATGCCTAAGCTAAAAATAAATAAAATTWTTTATTCGTTATTGTATCCACACTGTGGTCCCACCATATACTGAGAGTCAAACATGGCCTTTTCAATCAAAAAAATGGACAAATCAGATTTGATGTTAGTACATCCACTTTAAAATCCKTCTGTTCTTCCTAAGTAAATGAAGAAGCTTTAATGTAAAAGATTTCCAACTCCTGTATTTCTTAGTCATATCATTTTGTGATGGTCTTTATTTCCCTAGGGARAATGATAGGAACGGAGAATAAAGTCTTATTTCCTTCATTTTAGGCTATCAACTGTAACTTCTGCAGTGCTATAGGCATGGATTGCCAGAATTGCAAACTGTTCATATGACCACATTATAGATTCAACTTATTTTTACATACACAGCTTGAAAATATAATTCCACACTGCAATTGTCTGGTAAATTGGAGTGGAATTCACCTCACCTAATTTAAGACAAGATAAATGTCCAATTAGCCACTGAGGCTCTCACTAAAGTCAGTGGAGAAAAAAGGGTACACCAGAGGATGATTCATCCCATCTGTCTTGGTCACGTATCTTAAGAGTGGGATGAATTGCCTTCGAATGTGCCTATCACTCTTCACTGATCTGCTCAATCACTTGTTGCACAGTATGTCTTTTAGATCACTGAAATTAGGTGAAATGAATTTCACTTTCACTCAACACAGCAGAAAGCCAAGTCAATATTTCTGTGCTTATATTTTGAAACCTCAACCATTCCTTCAGCCTCTGYAGTTAAGATTTGTTATGTTTGAAGAATAGGCATGGATGAAAACTAAAGCCAATGAAATAAGTCACATAAAACTCTTTGCTTGAATTTYGTGACGTCTGGGCTTTTTGTGTTCAGTCTCCACCAATATTTATCTTCCTGAATGCTCATAGAAACCAAGCAGCAATGACATGTTTTATATGGATAGATGTTATTATTATGCCAAGGGATCATATTCCCAAAGTTCCTACAGCAACGCACTGACAGAGAATTGAGCAGGATGGATCTGGTCCTTCACAATTTGGACCCCYTTGGCAATTACTTTTTTCAATGCTTTAAAAGAATTGACCTAAATATTGAGTTATTTCTGTACCTAGTACAAAATATTTTCAGGCTGACTAAATCTTACTAGACCCAGAAAAGTAGGAGTGGAAAATTCCTTGATTTGCTTTCCTTTCCATTTCTTTCTGATCCCAACTGGGGGCTTTTGACATGGTGTCTCATTAAAAGGTGGATTCACCTTCCTATTCGCTTCAGTGGGAGGTGGTGGTGGTGAGATATATCCAACCACGGAGCAGAAATRTTTCCATATCATCATGGACCAACTGTAACTAAGCAACAGCTCACATTCCTTCTGTCAAATAGTTTTGCAGCTAGGTGTACTGTTGAGCTCTAAAGGAAAAAAAGAATGCATGCACACATAGCCGCTCTTATAAAAATGGCAAGTAATTTCAAACAAAAAATTGTATTAACCTTCTAATATCTTGTTAGGATTTTACAAGCCAGTCGAGACCTTTTTTTTAATGGAAAACCTGTTAGATGATTGCTGTAAACTTTGAATTACAAGCTCAACACAAAAGGATTGAGATCCTAGGGAACCCAAAAATTTTCTTTACTGACAAAAGATTGCAAAGCACCATCACTCTCATAAAATCATAACCCACAGACAGAAGACTCCACTGTCTGTCCCACGAAGTAGTCCTGCAGGCACATCTGCACTGAGACACAGACACAGATGTTACAGCCACAGATGTCTCTTTATAACTGAGTGTCCTGGTTTCAGCTGGGATAAAGTTAATTTTCTTCCTAGTATAGTGCTGTGTTTTGGATTTAGCATGAGAATAATGTGATAATACACTGCTGTTTTAGTTGTTGCTAAGCAGTGTTTGTACTAAGTCAAGGACTTTTCAGCTTCCCGTACRCTGYCAGYGAGGAGGTGCACAAGAAGCTGGGATGGGGCACAGCCAGGACAGCTGACCCAAACTGGCCAAAGGGATATTCCATACCATATGATGCCATGCTCAGTATATAAGCTGGGGGGAGTTGGCCAGGGGGCAGTGATACCTGCTCGGGGACTGSCTGGGTGTGAGTCGGTGGGTGGCGAGCGGTTGCATCGCTTGTTTTTCCTCGGTTTTGTTCCTCCTTTTCTCTCTTTTGTTGTTTTCCTTTTCATTACAATTTTATTATTATTATTATTACTATTATAATTATATTTCAATTATTAAACTGTTCTTATCTCAACCCACGAGTTTTCTTACTTTTGCTCTTCCGATTCTCTCCCCCATCCCACCGGGACAGGGGCGGGTGAGCGAGTGGCTGTGTGGTGCTGGGGTTAAACCACGACACTGAGTTAAAAAACCCTCGTGTTAACAATTCATATAACACTTAAAAAATAGCATTGCCTAGTGTTCAACGCATAAAAAAAACCCTAAGTTTTGTTCCTACTCTGATAAATCAGCTGCAGTTAGTACATACTCCTTTTTCAGTTTTTTAAGGAGAWCCAGCCATAATGAATAGGATGGGATGGAAGGTTCATGACTTACCAAACTTTTATCATGAAAACCTCAGTCAGGAGTCAGGACACTTTGCACAAGGCACTTAGCCTAACAGATTAGGCAGTGGAAATCRTGGACCATACAGGCAATAGCACTATTAACAGAGACTTCTGTGAGGCATCTGGATTGGTACCACATGCCATTTAATTTAAAACCCCCCAAAAAAACTGTACAAACACAGTACACAAWAAATACCAAAAGTGTTATAAGGGGGAGGGGGATGCTTTTTTTTTGGAGAAAATCTCTTTCTAATAGTGTCCTCTAGCAGTCAATTCTTCATTCTATATTATTTGGTATCTCTATCAGTGACTTGGATTAGAGTGGAAAAGCACTTTTGGTAAAGAGCTAGAAATGACATATAGGTCRAGGTTGTAATAAGTAATGAAGACAATGGATTACTGAAGACGCAGCACATSGGGATCAGCAGCTAAATGGGATGCTTTATTTAATATAGGCAAATAGGATGTTTAATTTAAATTGGTCACCTGTAAAAACATTTATTTTAAAAGATGGAAAACTATTCTGGAAAGATCTTAGAGAATGATTTAAAAGTCCAGGGAACCAGGATCTGCATATGATCAGTCAGGACAACTTTTTTGACCGAAAGAGACAGTGAGCTCTGTGTTAAGCATAAGGCATTTTTCTTGATGTGGATGCCACTGAGAAAAATGGTTGTACTCATTGCATAGGCAGTGAAAATTAGAAGTTAGTTTGGAAGAGACCAATGGGGATGAGGTGCCAATGTCTTAAACTGAGAGACTCAGRCCTGTCTGAACGTACATTGGCAAGTAGTAATATGCAAGTTGTAGTAGTGAATCTGCAGAATAATACAGCTAGTGCTGGACACCAAAAGTCTAGACTAGAAATGGATGAAAATTGTATTTATTATGACTTCTAGTCTGGTCCTGTTGTTTGCATGCTCATAAGTGACAGGACCACATTAAAAAGTCCCCTGAAGCATGTATTCATCCAGATTTGGGTTCATCCAGAGTCCAGTCTGTACAAATGAAGGCTGTGTCATGAGGAGAAGGTAGGAGTCACAAAGCGGTGAGARGAGATTTCCTTCAAAACAACACTTGATCTCAATTACAACACATTTGGTGCATTTACAAAAGCAAAAATAAGAAATAACTTGATGTCTCTGTAAGTACCTTTTTGTGGACGGGTCATTTGAAAGCAGAAGTTTCTATTGCATAATTCACCAAGGTAATATATCCAGTGGCTGGAAATTCAAACTAGATGATAGGTTTAATATAGAAACAACATGTCCATGTTAGCTGTATAAATGTATAAATGACATAAACACCAATTTAACAATTTCTACAGTGGAATTTCTATGACTTAAAATATTTTACCTAGGGTTTTCTTTAAAGATATGAGTTTGGGTTTGTGACTGAAGGCTTATCTCCACAAACACAGAGATGCACAGAGGAACAATGACAAGTAGGGCAATCCTAATAACCAGGGCTGTCACAGGAGGGTGGCCAGTGGACCCACTGGACAAGGCCATTGGTGCCATCTGTGTTTGAAAGAGTGTTTCTCTATGTGTTGATCTGTATATGTATGTATATATGTGTGGTGTACATGTGTTTGTATACATGCTTTTTGCATGTATACACATGTTTATGCAGTCAAATACTGTAAAAATCCTATTAGAGTCTGTCTGTCCTTCCTTCCTTCCTTCCTTCCTTCCTTCCTTCCTTCCTTCCTTCCTTCCTTCCTTCCTTCCTTCCTTCCTTCCTTCCTTCCTTCTCTTCCTCTCTTGGCAATAACCAAATAATGAATGCATAAAATCATTATAGTTTGTTTTGAGAAGGACAATTTCTTATTACCACAAACTTTTATCTTGTACTTCTCTTTTTTTTCCTATTGTGTTCAGCACAGACACTTATTCTTTATAGGTAATTTACACTAGCTTGTATAATAAAACTAGTTGTGACTATAATTCATTTCTCAAGAAGGGCTCAAAGCATTTTTTGTTTATTTCTAAACTCCCCATGAACATAATGTAGTATTTTGTTAAAGATCAGTGAAAGATGTGTTAACATTTTTCAAAAATCCAATTAAGTGAATAAGAATCTTATGCATTTGTCAAAGACAAGAAATAGTTTTCRGGACTCAGAATGCTTACAAAATTAACCCACCACTAGATTTTTAAAAATAATAAAAAAACCTGACAAAAACAGACTTTTACTTAAAACTTTATTATTGAGTTTTATATCCTAAARATACTAGGTTCAAAGATCATTTATATTGAAAGTACTTTGATTAAATCATTCCAACATTCTGTCACATCAACCATATGCTCAATGCTCATATCCCATAATGCTCAATGCATTTGCAGTCCCCGTGTAGATAAGAAATTACGAGTTTGGCTTACTATTTTCATACTTCCTTTGCAGTTTTGTAGTTTATTTTCTGAGTTCAGAATTCTGAGAGAGCACCTAACTTTGGTTTTGCATACATAATCATTGAGGAAAAAACTAGGGAGTAACAGACAGGAGATAGTCTGAGCAAGTGAAAACAGAGAAATGCAATTAGAAAAATTGAAATTAAAATTTTATCCAGCATACAGCATCCAATCTCCAAACTTCAGTGGAGTACCTTAGAATGACAAACTTGACAGTGAAGAAGAKCTCTGTATCCTGGCCCAAATAACATGACAAATAATAGATTGGCTTAATCTGATTAGTGGTATTAATATCAGTTTGAAAGAATATTGGGGAACTCCAGAAATCTATCCATCTTACCCTGTTTTCTTCTGACTTCTGTAGTCATTTATGTGGCTCTTTTTCTATCCGAATAGAAAGCTGCTGCAGGTTGGAATTTTACTGAATTTAATGTAGAGTGATTGCTTGTCAGGGTTGTTGTTGGTGTGGTGGCACATCTCAGTTATTACTGCCATGAGGTTCGTTTTCACATTCTTTTGAGTACTTGGAATTTTCCTCAAGAGAAAGAAGTAGGCCATTATCGCAGCTTCTGTTATTGCATCTGGCACTATTACTGCTGAAGCATTTCCATCAAGTTTCATCCAAAAATAGCAAAAAAAAAGAAAGATGTTCCAATGGCTTTAGGTGACTTGTTTTGTCTGATAGCTTAGGGTAGAGAGTCTGAGCCTGTGGTCCAACACCTGCACACAATCCACTGAAGCAGTACACATCATCTCTTGTCCTGCCCTGACAGCCTCCTTTCTGGATGCAACACAGAAATAGCTGTGAAATATAGTCCAGAGGAGTTGCCTTAAGAACAGCAGCATCTCTTTCATGTCATCTTCCTCCTTGGTGCCCTTTCCTTACCACACCCTACACAAACACAAGAAGAATCTCTCAGTCTGGCTGTGGGAAGGAAATCTGTCACTTCTGCGCACCAGATTTTCTCTACATTAGTTGAATGCTGAACAGGCATGGTAAATCTATTTCTTGAGGACACTGGATGTACAAGGCTTGCACTGGAGTTCTGTCTTATACATACATTAAGCTCACAGCATCTGAAAAAGTCATAGGCCTACATTACAGTTCTGGAAACCTGCCTTATTGCATATGCACAGTGAATCCACCATTTGGTATGGAATATGCAACTCTTTCATGAGGCTAACACAAGGCATAGGAAAGCAAAGACACTGGTGGTTGAAATGAGTAGAGTTCAAATTAATATATATATTATCAAAGCTTAGTATTTTACRAGGAACTAGAAAATTCTCATTGTGATGGACTGAAGTTGGAATCTTTGTCTTGTATTTGGGACACCTAGTCAAGGTGGAAGGTTCATAAAGAAGAACTGCCTTTTTTATCAGTGATGTTCTGTTACAAGCACTTTTTACTCTGTTACTTTTTTTWAATTTTTATTATTACTTTTTACCAGTATATTCCAGGACACTGGAWCACATTCCATATTATGGTCAATGTTGAAGTCATCTGTGAGGGAAAGTTTGTGGAATGTAAGAAAGAACCTAGTTCTGACTATGATCCCTAGTAAGGTTTCCTCCTCAAAATATATTCTGGGTTGATATAGGGGGTGTTTACAATTGTTGTGCCTGGAATCTGTTTTGCTGGTTTGTTCACCGTATGTTGAATGCAGTTCTGCATTTGGTTTTCCCGAAGGGTTGCCCAGGTAGCAAGAAGACACCTTGTTCTGGCTGTTTCACTGTGCCATGCGGAAACCTGCAGAGGGAGGTGGAGATTGCATCTTCCAGAAGAAAAACCTGGGGAAAGAGAAGGCAARGGAGCTCCTGCAGTGTAGAGAGAGAATCGGAGCAATCAGGGAACCTGGAGCATRAGAAGATACTGGGAGATGCTTAAGATGAGCAGATTTGATAACTAGATGAAACTGAGCCAAATCTGTGTAAAGAAAAATATTTTACTTGAATCCAGAAGCAAACAGGGAAACTTTGTGGCCACTTAAAAGGAGCAAGACTCAAGAGAGGAAGGTACCTTAGGGGATACAGCTGGCAGGGAAGCATGAGGTGCTTTTTAAGACTAGATGTATTCTCTCACCCAGAAAATCTGATTTTTTTCTATTTGAAAATTGTCTTGTTTAAATAAAGCTTAGCTTTGCTGTTGGAAAGTGTTTTTATCACTTTTGCTCTTTTATCTTTAAGGACGTCTCGCAACTCTCTAGGGTGTTATCACAATCACGGAAAGATAAGACCAGTCCAAACATAATGGGAGAGCTCAGGTTGGAACTTAGCACAGTTCCAYGAGCACAAGAGGTATTCACTTGACTTTCTGTAAGCCATTTGTCCATTTACATTTCCCAAGAGGCATAGCTTTACAGACTTTATCCTGTGTGTTTGTGCCAGTGGAAAGTAAAGTTGAGCAGAAGTTAACTTTCCTGAGCAGAAATGAAACCTAGAAATGAAACCTAGGCTAGTGTTAATGCATGTTTTCGCTCAAATAATTTTGCACCCTTAAAAAGAATTCATCTCTTATTTTAAAAAAAATACAGTTACTGAAATTTTGTGAGCCAAATGTCATGTAGGAAATAAAAGGATAGAAGTCCAGAACAAAAAGTGTTGAGATCCCTTATTGGACATACAGAGCTCAAATGGATTAAAACTGGACCTTTTTCTCCATCCAAAGTGACAAGTTGTAACACAGTGGCAGAAAATCCCCTGATAAGCGACTCAATTATATCAGGATTATCACAAGCCAGTCTTAATAAAACTAAAAAATGAACTCATGCCAGTATCAACCTKACAAAAAATGTCACTAAAGATCCTCCCAATTACAGTTTAATTAATGTGCCAGGGAGTAAAGCTAGACTAAAAAAAAAAAATAAATTGTGATCAATTTTGCAGAGAAGTAATTGCAGCTATTCACATGTAATCCTTTGAGTTTCTAAGACAGACAAGTAGAATAGATTGAAATGGTGCTGATAGGATCTGTAATTGATGGTAGACTTATTTACCAAGCAACGCATTCTTCATGAGCTGGCAGGCAGGTTTGATTCCATGAGAGTGAAGAAAACATGTTCAAATAGGATTGAAGTAGAATAATTTCTTCGGGGTGCTGAGGAAGCTATGTGAGAAGTACGGGATGTCTCACGGCAATGCAGCCACATGTTGACAGGTCTATTTTTCCCAGGAAAGAGTAACAGGGGCTGTTGCCTGCTCATTCACAGGGAGTGTATTCTGCAGGCTGTATGCCATAGAYGTGTCCTTCCTTCTCCCTCTTCCAGACCACAGATGAACCTGGCCATAACATCACAAAACTTGAACAGTTTTTTWATATGAATGGAAAGTTAAATGATGATGAGATTAGAAAGACTAAGTGTACCATATCTGTAAGACTGAGCAAATGTCTTCAGTTACAGATTATCCAAAAAAATTAAAGGAAAAAGAAGCACAAATCTCAGTGAAGTCAATGGGATTGCTTGCCCCTAGGTTCCATGGGCTATTTTAAGAATCTCCTGTGAACTTTCATGACCTAAATTGCTGAAGTTATGTGTGCAAGCTGAAGAAGGGAAGTTTGGGGCAGTTTTTGGAAACTGGGTATGATTTTGCAGCTTCARTGAACCTAACTATAAATTTTATCACTTCATTTCAATGGACAGAGAAAGACCCTATCTTCTTTGGTCTAACTCTGCCAGACCAAGTGAAGCTTACCTGGAAGTGAAAGCTTTATTTACACATTGATCTCAAAAGAGTGCTTGGGATTTATTTGATAGTTGCTTCTGACAGGTTAAGTGCAAAAGGATAAAATAAGTGGGGTAAACATCTTTTGAGGTGGGATTTSGATAACATACAGGCCTGCCAGTATTAAAACCTTAGTAGAGGATAGCATATTTTATCTGCATGCAGTTCTGCTTGTAAAGGAAAGTAAAGGGGAACCTTAAAGAAGTGCTATCCCAGCACAACTATACTGAATTAATARAACTGGCAGCTGTGTAACCTCTCTCTGTAATTATTCCTTTTACAAACTGAGATAATGTTCCTAGATAGGTGTGCTTGCAAATGATACCAGAACTCTTCACAGAGGTGTTAGCTACATCTTGAAATGCAATTGTATTGTGGGGTATCCCACAGACTATTGTCAAGATCAAAATCACCTCGAATCAGGTGCTTAGAGAAGCCTACATTTCCCAGAGAGACTCAGGATTAAGAGAGCTAAATGCAGGAAGGTGGGAGACATCTGTCTAATTCATGACCTTTACTTGTCCCATTTATTTTTGATTTATTCATTATTGGTAGAGAGATGCAAGATATGAGAAGAATAGTGAGAAAGGTTGATAAAAGGAGAGACAAGCTGAAAAAAGTAGAACAGCATCAGTGGAAAAGAGGRATATCCAGATGAAAACACATAAAACATTATGCCAACATTGTCTCCATGTAGAATCAAACTGGGGAGCAGGGCACACCTAACCAGTGACTTATCCACTGCTTTATTTACAGAATAAATTGTCCTGGTCACATCACCTTAAGGCACGCAATGAATTGCAACCACAGGTATTGTGGATGAGTATAGCACAGGAAGGCTAGGCAAACTTTTTGGAATATCTAATTTCTGTTGTTCTTGCTGGTATTTGTGACTGGGAGTGTTTAATTTCCTGATTCTTAAAGTCTGATCTGTTGCTACATCTTCTTTTCAGTAGTAAAAACTGATACGTTTTTCTCTTATCTGAACAGGATCTCAGGGCAGTGAGTTCCATGGGTTAAAAATGTATCAGGGGAAATTCATATTTCTTTTTACAGTTTATAATGTATTGCCTATTCATGAGTAATCCCTCTGTTYTTGTCTCTCAGTTTGACCACTCCTTCTGAGTCAGTTCTTCTCTTGTTTTTATAACTCTACCCTCATTAATGAATTTGTAAAATGACTCAGTAACAACTTGGGCAATAGTGGGATTTTTTTTTATTTCAGGATGATAGTGAGTGGCTTTAACTCTGCCATGGGAACTCTGCACAGCTGGCTTTGTTCTCTCCATTCTCTGCAGCTGCAGCTGCAGCTTGGTATTTCTGATGTTAGTATGTATATCACTCCATTGCAGAATTGAAACATTATCATTCTGAGTATGTTCAAAAACACTAATGATATGTCTTCTCATGTTGTCCAATTTCATAAATGCACTTTAATCGACTTTCTGTGCTTTGTAATGACTGTCACATTGAACAGGCAGGCTAGGGGTCCATCTGCAGAATACCAGTTAAGAACAAAATGTTAGCAGATTGCCATGCACTACAGAAATCCTGTCTTGTGGCAACTAAGTATTTAGTTTGAAAAAAACTGTTGGACAGTTTTATAACTGATGTTAGTTACACAGAAGRCTATAGCATACTGTCTTGATTTCTTTTCACGTGGGAAGAAATTGTGAGTTTTTCTTATTGATGTAAACCACATTACAATCCTTTTGACGGTTGGCTGCTCTCAATTTTTAGAATGACCTAATATGAAAATTTTAGTTACAATAATTTCTTGGTCTGGAATAATACCACCAAATACAACATGAAATAGTAGGAAGTGATATATTTTCTAGCATAAGCAACATTATTAATTTAGGCCTGAAATMATAACTCAGTTCTGAAAAATATTGACAGGTTTCCCTGCCTTTCATAGTGTGCTAGAGACTAACGGTTTGTTCTACTTGAATTTAAAAAATTTGAGGTTACTATAATTGAAATCACCTCTTAATGAACAAAATGGTTGTGGCTACAGAGATTATATTAGTAAATATTAATAAACACAGGCAACATTTCCCTCAGGAAAACCATCAAAGTACCACCAAAAAAGACCATTGTAGCTACCAGTTTTATTAATATTTCTGAGAGATTAAATTAAAGATTTTACAAATCAACTGCTCACACAACAGTTTCTTGGATGAAGCCAAGATGATTTTATATCACCTTTGGGAAAACAATCTTAAGGAATTCATGCTCACTTGCGTGCTGCAAAAGTAAAACACATAAAATGTAACACAAAATTCGAGCTTTGGCCATCTCCTCTTTTTCACAGAATTATTTTCTGCTTTTATGTCTGTATGCATTCAGCAGATATGGCAAGAAATTAGTAAACAAACCAGTCATTTGAGGGGTCATATAGGAGATGTATCATCATATACTAGAAAGGCTTTCTCTGCCACATTCTATTTTTCGTGGTCAACTGATGCCGATTTCTAAGGTTGTTAGTATTTAGAAGAACAACATTCTCTCGTAGGAAAACAGAATAAATAAATTATAAAATAATTGCTAAAGCTGCCATATGTCATATCCTCTTCTGCTTTTCTTTCATATTTTCCCATCTGAAAGATTAATCTTCTGAAGCACAACCTTTCCTTCTGACCTTTAGTAAATGAAATAAAAATGAGGATTTTCCCTCCTCCCCACTTGGAGGATGAAAACTGTGCCTATAATATGAAGTAAAATAGATTAAAATCCTCCTTAATAAGTTTTCAAAACCTCCAGAATGTTTCTGACAAAAGCTCCTAAATGCCTTTTCCATCACTTGGGAATATGTGCAATTAAGGAATACTAAAAAAAATATTAAAATAGATTTCTTAATGGATTACAAGCCCAATCCATAATTAAAATACACATCAACCTTTTTGTCTTCACCACAGACAGTTCTTTCTGACATAATATGATAACACAGAAATTTTGATAATAGCACAAAAATGAATCAAACTGCATTTTAAAAATAATTTTATATGGCTCCTGTGGTCTGTCTCCTATCAGAGCCATGACCAACGCTGCAGCTTCCTTCCATGCTGGTACTCCAGAGTGCATCTGCCCTCCATCAGTAAACCATTTACAGACTTCACGATGTGTCCATGTCTAATGTCCTTGCTTTACATGCTAAGAGTGATGAACACCGTACTCATTAATGGGCTTGATTATCCTTATATGGATTCCCATTAACGAGGAGCTGTATAATTTCCAAAGCTATTTTTCAAAGACATTAGCACAGGCATTTTTGTCATTGTAACTTTTGGCCAATATCCACATGGGCTGCTTATGGTGACAGAGATAAAAGAATACACCTAATTAACAAAAGACGGACCTTCAAGCTCCTCAAGGAAAATTTAATGGGTAAAAAAAAAAGGAAGAAAGTATTAGTGGAAAATGCCCATAACATGATAAAATACAGGTCCACTGCTTGATGGGCAGGAAGGTGATGAGATTTTGAAATAGACCAGATCATGCCCCACTCTATCACTCAAGATCCTTCAAAAATCAGGAATTATCCCTTATGAGACAGGAATATGCTGCTGTATGCAGGAATGAAATCTCTCTTCTTTTCTTCTGGTGAATGATACCTAAAGCCCGCAGCCAAGATTTTTACCAGCATTAAATGACGTGGGTTTGTCCTTTGAAATCTACAGGATTTGGAAACAGCATTTATGGTGTGGATTCACTGTCACTTGACTTCCTTTCACTCCTAAAAAGCCACAATGTGCAGAGAGGGGATTACCTACAGACGCAGCTATAAGACATAACCCTTCATCTACACAGAGGGCTTCCTAAAAAGGATCAGGTGAAAACAAAGCAAAATTTTGTTGCTGCCTAGGGAATTATCTAAAGTACCATGTGTGAAAATGGGTCTCCTCAAAACGAAGACATGCAAGAAGCAGAGAGACTGCGGTATCATACAAAAGTCAGCTTGTGCCTAGTGAAAGGCAGCTTGAACATATGCTGATATTCAGAGTGGGATGGATACAGTTCATTCACATCCACCCTAAAAATATAATGCAGCATATTGCTGAGGAAGTAGTAGGAGAAGAGCAGGCAGAAGTAACATTCATATCCCTGCGCTGGGAACTGTGTTAGGAAGYTGGGAACTGAGAGGTGGTGCTAAAAATGGTGGTGTCACCTTCATCGGTGGTGTCACCTTCATCTGCTCTTGATTAGATGTGCTTGCTGGCGGGTCAATGTCCTTCACTGTTGCCACCTCCCGTTTCTACAGAGAGCGAACATTATTACTGCAATTGCTACTTACTAAGTGATACCCTTAAGGGGGACACTTATAGAGAACGTTATATTGATGATATTTGCTCTGTATATCCTTAGARGATGAGCATGGCAACGATAACCATAGGAACATGGTGACATTCACCTTAACATACAAAAACATCATGTAARTCTCTTAAACACAGTATCAAGAGGGCAGAAATTTTACGCCAGCACCTTTGCAAYAAATGTTGTTAGCTATGATTTGTACAAGTGTGTTTCATAAACAGGAAAAGATTGGCTCCAGGAAAAGACTCTTGGAAGATTTTTATTCTTTTTGCCCTCAAATAAGGTTCATGGGTTTACAGATAACAAYGCTGAACTGTTGCTTGCACTCCTCAGGGACTCCTGTATACGAGCTCCTTAATGTCACCTTATATACAATTTGTATATAAAATTATGGGGAGAAGCATTACAGTATGAAGAAATAGAATTTCATCCATATGCTTTTGAATGTTACCACTCTCTCTCCTTTATTTAAATCTAGATCCAGAACCTCACAGACAAATATTTTCCAAAACAAATGGTCTGACATCCAGCCTACAAAAAGTGGGAGAAGAATTAATGGAGCTATTTAGGACTGTGGCTGCACCCCTTTTGAAGCATGTATTTTGCTGAAATAATTTGACACTTTTCTAGGTTACAGGGCATCTGAAGATGCTTCTTGTTGTCTAATTATCTACAGCTGTCCCTGCGAAAAACTTCAGACCTTATATTCAGATGTGAGTCTCCAACWGTAACACATGTGTTTGTTACATCCAGTTTTCAGGAATATGACAAGGTTGTGACATCCAGGAGTGCAATTGAAAGTGCAGCCACCTACACATGGTGAAAAAAACTCTGTCACACGACAAGGGACAGCATCCACAGATCAGATTAACCACAAGCACCTTCAGGGTGGCTGAGGTATTTGATATGGATACATTTCTGTTATGTTCTTTCCACGAACAACAGTGGAAAACAACACCGAACACATGCGTTTGCCTTTGCCTTTGCCTTTTCTCTTTCCCTCTTCCAAGGCRTTGGTGTTGTGTGTGGCACGGCCTATTTGAAGTAGCAAACGTAGGCCAGTCCTCCTGCTTTTATCAGCTGGGAGGAGTTGCTCCGACTTCCTTTGGTCCAGCATTCCTCAACTGGCCACAAGGCTCGTGCACCAGAGAACCTGCCACCAGCCCCTTAAAATTATTCTCTCTACCAAAATGTAATGAACATCCTCAACATGCCTTCATTTAACTTTTTTGTTGCTTTTTATTACTAACAATTACTGTAGATGCTTTCATGTCTGTTGTAGGTTGTTTGGCTTGGCTCTCTGTTTCACCCCCCACACCCCTTTTTGTACGAATAGTTTAGCTGCCAAGGGACAGATACGTTAAGCAGAATCCTTTTAATAGAAAAATGGAYTTGAGTTCTTGAATTGTGTTGCTTTGCCAGCTTTGATAAGGAGAAAACACCCGCAGTGTGGTGATAATGTGGGAAAAGCTCCATCGTCTGCTATTTCTCACTCGTTTGCTGCATTTAAATTATGTAAGAGTCTGCTTCCATCTCAGCCTACTGCACCCCGCTTAGCAGCCTGCATGACTCTGCAGTTAATTCTTGCAGCTACTGTAATTCCCTCTTGAAATTATTTGGCAGCTCACCCTGCAGAAAAGGGCATATCTGGAAATTGCCTTTTCTGCAGTTTCACAATGTCTGTGATTATCCGATTTAAGCCACAAGATCACACTCAAAGGAATTGAATTTCCATACCTGACTAATAGCTCCTGTCTGCACTTTCATTTCTAGTGGGTTCTTCATGAAGCAACAAGTTTTGGATACAAAATTCTGCAAAGAGGTCACTGAGGAATAATCAAACTAAAATCAACACAAGTGCTGAGTGAAAACTGGACATTAACATTCACACTAAATCTCTTAAGGTAAAGATTAGACTAAAGACCATTTGTTCCTGGGAGATTTCCCATACAGTTTAGTATCTCCTTCAGGAAGAGATTTGAYTTTTTTGGATGAAATTTTCTCCCCAACAGTAATGTTACAAAAAGCTTTATCATAATCGGGTTTGTGAGAGATGGTGTGGACAGAGGCACATGCCACTTTCCCCTTTTAGAAGGTGAAGGAACAGTCCAAAACCTCTATAATTCAAGGAAGCAAAACTCAGTTTCCCAAAGTTCAAATAAGAAAGGATTGTCATTTTCAAATATGAGAATTGCACATCATCCTGTTTTGGGGATTGCCACAAGGCATTAATAAATGTTTTGACATTCCCAGTCATATACTCAACATGCGTAATTTTCAGAAAAAAATTTGGATGTTGAAGCTTCTTTGCAGTATGGGAAGACAATAAGGTCAGTGTTCTTATACTGCTCTAAACTGGTTTGTCCTTTCCTAAGAGAGTGCTGGTTTTGCTATTGAATATTTTCTACAGAGTGTTGCGTTGGCATTTAATGTCCTGGTAGTCAGACAACTTCATAACAGCAGATTGGGTTTTTTGCTGGCTTCATTGTTGKTTTTTTTTACAAATATTGTCCAGTCTTGTTGAAATGCATCAAAAGACTTGTATTGCTTTAGGATCATAAGGGTTAATTGTTGTCATCTTCCATGAAAGTGTCCAGCCCATGGTTGAAGACTAAAGTTAGTTGTGACAATTTCCCTTTGATTTGGAATCATGATGAAGTATAAGAAAAACAGATCCTAAAATAACATCCAGCTTCTTTATTTTTTAACCGCGATCTCTCATGAGATTCCATGTTCAAGCAGAAGGAAAGGAACCATTTCTGGCAATTTCTTCTCACACCAGCTGTGAAGAAGTAAGAATTTACAATTGAGGATCATACACTTTTATCTTGAAGGGTGCCAGGTACATCTTGCAATGTGCTAAGTACCTTCAGTTCCCATAGAAACTAAATGGGATCAAAGGACACCCAGCACCTTGCTGGGGCAGACTGTTGACTGATGACCAGCCTAGACGTTTATTTGCAGATGTGCTACAGCACTAACTGCTTTCATAAGAGTTGTAAGTGTTCCATTTGATAGACAAGACTGAGGACTTTTAAAGGACACAATACTTTAAAGTTTTTTGAAACCTATAGGCTGAAATAGCCTCTCAGATACATGTTCAGCTCATACCAAAAATAATAAAGGAGCAGTGCAGTTAGTGTGAATACCTCTGCTGCACCTATTAAAAGAAACTCTTTCTCATTGGAGAGATTTTTTTTTGCAGCAGTGTTTTACATACTGGCCACAGAGAACACTGCACCAATCTGCAGATCTATCAGAATCACAGGGAATGTTTTAGCACTATGAAGCCAGCAGCAATAGTAATGGGATGCAGTCCTCATTCAATCCTCTGTGGCATGATTTCCTGTGCCATACTGGTATAGGATAAAAATATGTAGTTTAAAATCAAACAGAAGAAAAAMCCCTCTAATTCCCCCCCTGTACTTTGTAAGTATAGTACAAATTTTTCTAGCACTTCTCCCATATGAGGCAGGAGCACAGAGATGGCTAACGTGGCACCTAGAGTCCGGACAGCCCTCGTGTATTTATGCACACAGATRTACCTGTTCTGGCGGTAATACATGTTCTTTATTTGCTGCAATGTAAGCTGTCCAACCCATATTGATGCCCTCTTGTGATACTTTGGACTGTGATTTTCAGGGGTGTTGGTAACTCCCAGCTGTTCCAGTAGAACTGTGGTCACTTTATAGCATTTTAGGTGAGATTTGTCTGATCATATCTGGACAGCTATAGTACAGAGGCCTATAGCTGACTAAGTCACAATGGAGAGAAATAAGCACCAGAATGGGAAATTCATTCTACTGTGAAGTTGATATTAAAATCAGTGAGGAAAACTGTACGATAGAAAACAAACAAACAAACAAACAAACAAACAAAAAACCCCACCCTTATTTCTTCTCATTGAATATAAAAGGTGTCCAAGTGGTTAACTAAGCTGTAGATGAGTACCTTATGGTTTTCTAAGGTTAGGTGAATCCCACTTCACAGCTGTCTGAGATGAGGTATCCAAAGTCAGCTGACGCTTTATAACATATATGCCTTTGTCTRTTATCGGAGTGAGACATTTTGGTGACCTGTGGGTGTATTTCTCAGCAGAAGCTGCTGCCTTGTAAAAAAGCCATGGGTTTCCCCAAGGGAGGCAGCTCCTGTGTCCGGTGGGTGCTGCAGAGCAGGCTGGCTCAGCAGCTGCTGCTCACGTGCCTCAAGGTGCTTGCTGCTGGCAGTCTGCCCTACAGCAAAAGAAGGGAGCTGCTGCTTCCTAGGGAATATTGGCTCCATTTCCTCCTGCATGAGGTGACAGGACCCAAATCGCACTCAGTTCTGTAAATGGGAGGAAGATACTGTTTTGCATTGGGGCAGCTTGTCTCTTTGCAAGGCAGGAGATCCCAGTTCTCACATGCTTCTTGCGTTATTTCCCCCACTTTGAGTACTGTTTGTCTGCCTTGGCACTGAGGATACAACCTTGCGTTGCTAGCAAGAGCACTCTGATTTTACTTATATTACAGTCATGGAATAATTTAGGTTGAGAGGGACCTCCAGAGGTTACCTACTCCAGCCCACTGCTCAAAGCAGAACTGACCAGAACAGTTCTCTCAGGGCTGTGTCTCACTGAGTCTTGAACACCTCCCAGGGCGGTTCCTTTCACACTCCCTGTCGGCAACGTGGTTCAGAATTTGATCCTCTTCATGGTAAAAATATTTTTCTTTCTGTCTAATCAGAAAAGAATCTGTCTCTGTGTCCTCCCAGCAGGTAGTTGTAGAGAGCATTAAGGTCTCCCCCTGAGCCTTCTCTTCTCCAGGGTGAACTGACCCAGCTCTTTCAGCTTCTCCCTGTATGCCATGTGCTCCTTCCAGCTCCCTGGTCAGCATGATGGMCTCTGCTGGACTCGCTGCAGAATATCAATATCTATCTTGTACTGGAGAGCCTAAACCTAAATGCAGCACTCCAGATCTGGTCTCAGCACTGCCAAATAGAGGGGAAGGCTCACCTTCCTGGACCTGCTGGGTACACTCTTCCACTCTGTGCAATTGAAAACCAAGTCACTCTTTTCTTTACCAAAAAATGTCCTTTATACCTTCAGGATGATGAAAAACCAGAGATAATTTTCTTTTCCAGTGCTCATGTTATTTTCAGCTTCAGTAGCAGGGATTCCTAAACCTCGGTGGTAACGTCAGTGAACACACAGATTTTTTTAAATCGTGCCTCTACCCATCCTGTCACTCACCCAGCTCTCACAGAGAGCTTCATTCTTTTTATCTTATGCTCTTCCTTCTTCAGGATCCCTAAATTGTTAGTTCCCTAAAGCACATAGCACCACACCCCCAATAAAAGAAATAAATAAAAGAAATGGAATAGCTGTATTGTAACTTCAAGGCTTTATGAGATTTTTTCCTCATGTTGGGTTTCATGAATAAAATCCAATTTTAATTAAAAAAGGTTTCTATGTTTTACTTTGTTCTAAAATTGAGAACAGGATTGAGCTTCTTAAAGAAAAAATTTTAAACAAACTGTCTTTGTAATCAGTGTAGTCTCATGCTCTGACACAGTTTCTTACAACATCTCATTCATTCTTCTTGACTGCCATCTTAGCTGTCAGTTGAGGACACACTTTATAGATATGTATTTTCTTAAAAAAAAAAGTCAGAAACCTATACTTGAGTCTCTTCATTTTTTTTCTCAATAAAAATACAAAGCAGCCAATATTCAAGAAAAAGTAGCACTTCCAGTAACCACTTGTTATCTGTAAAAAAATCCACTGAATGTTCTTTTCACTGCTTTAGGATGCAGTTCCCATGAGGCATACAACAGCTTGATGAGCTTTTTGTTGTGCAAGACTGTAGCTGTAATTTTGCAGGCAAGTGTCTCTGCTTCGGTCCTCTCTGATAACGTGCTCGCTGGTGGGTGTCTGTAGCATGTTGTGCACTGTCCCAGGTGAGACTACAGTGAATTRAACGGGGCCAAGGAGCGTTTCAGCCCTGTCCCCAGTGCTGTCGGTGGAGGCTGACAGGTACTGTCCTGAGCAGCTCCTGGCACAGCTCGGCAGCTGACACGGCCAAAGGACAACTCACAGTAAGCACCTTGGGTGCAGTTGCCTTCTTTTGGAGACTACGAGAGTTCAGCAGCATAGGCTTGACAACATTTGCCATTTGGTCCCAGGACCAAAGAGTGGTCTCCGGTATCAATGTAAGAGTACAGAAGCAGCAGTGAGTCCTCAAAGAGAGGGAGGTGCATCACAATCCAAGTGCAAAAGAGAAGAATAACTTTTCCCTGCCTCAAAATAGCCAACCAAGCAACCAACCAACCAAAAAAACAAATTAGGTTTACGTAAACTGTGAAATTGTGGTGAAATGGTTTTATTTATAGGGCAGCTTCCTCTGAATGTGTTTCCACAGATTCCTGACTCAGCCTTTGGTTTTGCCCTCACCTCCTTAGTGAGAAAAATGCCCCAACTCTGCTGTTTCACCTGCTGGCACTGTTTGACTTTTCCCCTAAATACATGAGGTTCCAAGACTGTTTTGACAGCCCCCCCCCTTCCCCTTTATTTTCCATTTCGGATGATTTAAGATATGGGTCAAAGGGTCTTATCTGAGTTCATCATTCCCAATTGAGAGCACAATTCATCTGACACAACTTATGATTTGAGGGTAATTATTATAATTATTGGGTCACATTTCATCATAATCCGTTATTTAACTATTTTTCAGTTTTGCTGCTGCCTCATTGAATTTTTACCGGTTATTATTATCAAACTGAATTTTTTCCTGTTACATTTCTCACACTCTCACTTCAAAAGAAGTGACATATGATTCAAAAGAATTTGATCTACTTTCCACTATGGATCCAGTTTTCAGGGTTGCGTTCAGCTATATGTTATTGTCTGCCTTTATCTATATCTGTATTTATATTGTTTACCTTTGACTATCTATATAATCTGTCAACATTCCTTAACTATTATGTTTATAAATAAAGTTTTGGAGAAGTATAACATATGAGGAATAGGCTGTTTTCTGTCATGATTCTTCTCCATGGTCCAAGATATATGTTCCTTATGTAATTGAATGTGCCTAGGTGCCTAGAAAAGACATACAGAAAAATATTGGTGTTAATAAACAACAAGCTAAAAAATTCTCTGGTCATCATTCATGCACAATGGCCCTATATCCCAGCAGATACCCCAGCTCTATCTGGTGATAATCTCTAAGTAGGATTTTCAGACAGGATTTGTACCTGCCATTTAGAATATCCTTATTTTTCTGTTTATTTCTCCAACTGTTACACACCCTTACTTTCATTCAAAGAAAGCTACTATTTGTGGTCAAAAATTGGTTTCAGGAACATTGATTCATAGTCCAAAAAGAAACTTATGAGAAAGTACATGGTAGGAGATAAGGAGAAACAGTATTTATTAAAAGCAAAATGCAGCAATTCTTATCTTGTAACACAGTCTGTTCTGAAGATTTTCACATATATGAGATATATAAAGGAATGTATATGAGATACATTTCCTTCCAGAAAAAGGAAAACATCAGTCCTAGCGCTAACAAGGGAGAACAACTGTAAAATTCAGCTGGAGGTCATTCACATAGGAGTTGGTAGACTGGTTCAACCAAGTGATCTAGTACCCAGACAGGAGACAAAATCCAGTGAAAGAATGAGGTGAAAAAAAGGTCATAGTGAGTACTTATAGAATAACTGGTCCGAAGGCCAGTTTCCTTTTAATTGGTATCATTGATTAAGTCTCCAAAGCACAAAGGTTTTGATTCCTTTGCAATATGGCCCTTTCTATTTTAACTGTGCATGTGGTCATTGTCAGTGTAAATGCAATAACCATTCTGTTAGCTGTCATCCTCAGTGATACTCAGTAGCAACAGTTATATCATCACTTCTGTGGATTCTGTTCATCAGTTTTGTAAGTGTTTTTTCCTGCTTTTCCTTAAAACTTTTTAGTTTTATCTGGAAGTGATCTTGAACTCTTTTTATCTGGACATGAACTCTTCAACATTTTTCTTGACAAATAAACAGCTATATTTACTTTCAGGTCTTCTGTGCTGTGAAGTAACTCACAGGTGCTGGAGAGTGGTCATGGAATATCCATTTTCAAGTGTGACTGCTCAAAAGGTAAAATTTGACAGCTTCATCAGTACCACAGCTACTTTGCAGAGAAGTTGACCTGCAGGTAAGGCCAGTTTTAAAACCTAAAACTACTAGTGAGATATATAGCCAAGAATTTAACCTCTGGAATGGGCAGATGCCAGATTTAACTTTTTGCTGCAGCTGTTGTCAGAGACAGAACAGGAAGAGAAAAGGGCACTAAGGCAAAGCCTGCCAAACTAATGACAGACGGCAGCAGCACAAATGGAGAAAAATAAATCTGAGCTCTGGGTAAAAACCAAGGATTACCAGTGTTTTACCCTACACAGCAGACTGTGCAAATGGAAAGAGTGCAAATGTTAATGGAATATATGATGAAGCATTTAATAAAGATGTCAATCCTTTTTAAAAATGAAATCTCTACCCCATGCTTGTTTACACATCCTCCTCTATTTTTTTATTTGCATTTCTTTTCATAGTGTCAGTATTGTTTTATCTCACCAAAACATACAGCTTACTTAAAATATGCTATTATCCCAAGACAGATAGATGCAAACATTAAATGACAGCACAAACACATTATGGGACCATTATTTCCCTTCTTCGGCTTAATTTCTTCTGTATTTGCCATTTAGTTTATGCACAATAGGAATYGTTTTAATATCTTAAAGATTTTATTTTTTGCATGAGACATCAACCAAAATACTCTGCACAAAGGGCATGAAAACTCTCCGTTGAGGAACCATGTTTCATTGGAAACATCTACTCAACATCTGCATCCCACACCTGCTATTCTGAAGGTCTTTTGAACCAACTTGTATTTATGATTAGTGCACAACTACCCAAGCCCCATCAATTTTCCTGTGCACTTTATGGTGACTGCTTCACGCGCATGGTCTGCCTACATGAAAGCAATTCAGTCTAACAGACTAAATGAATTTGAGCAGATAGGAAGACAAAAGCTAGCCCAATGGAGCAAAGCTTACTGTCCATCTTTTCTGATACCCACAGATAACAGCTGATAAAGCAAGAAAACCTTAGTGCCTTTGCAGTTCAGAAAAAGTGGTGAATCTGTGAAAAAGAAGATAAAAGGTGAAAAACTTATTTCTGGATTTCCCAAGCAAAACAGCATTAGCACACCCATAAATGACAAAGAATAAAACTGCAGAAGTTTTACAGATAGGTATGGAAGCATCTTTCTCCTTAGAAGACTTCCTCTGTGGATGTAAGGAGTATTCCCATCACCTAACTTTAGAATGAGATGCTGGCATCCTTAAAGAAATAATTAAGATGATAGAATGGAAGGAACCCTTTGAAGATACCTGTCTGTCTCCATAGACTGTACAAGGAACCCAGGCAGCTGACTTATGCTTGGTCTCTAACTTAATTGCTAAAGTTAGGTGAGACACATTTACCCTTTTAATTCTCTTCCAAAGGAATTCAGCTCATTTTCAGTTTGAATCACTTTCACAGCCCTTTTTATTTGGAGAGAATCTGACCCACCTCTCTGAACACTAATGATCTTTTTAAACATAATTGACTGTCATCTTTTTATTTGTAACTGACATCTTATGAATTTTAAAAAACACACATTCTTCCTAGCCTAATTAGTTTGAATAGCCCACTTAATTTCACTACAGCATCATGTTCCCTAGCAACCTACTCTAGCCCTGCCRGGCATGCTGGCTTATCAAAGAATATGTGTTTTCTTCAGAGGAAATTAAGTCCCCACTTGTGCTGCTCTAAGTTTTCCCTCAAACAACGTTCTGTCTTTCAAATCATTCTGCAAAATTGTCTCACAACTCTTTAACTGTGTCCCTCAAAAGCTATATTGCCCATACATTAACTGTTGCTATGCAAATAGATAGCATGGACTTAGGTAAGAATCAGCTATAGCTAAGCCAGAGAGTCAAGAAAGACCAGTTCTAACATATCTAAGTGTGATCATAATTAACATACCCTGGTATGTCTTTTGGGGACTTTTTTTACATTTTTATAGCACACTCAATTAGTCTAACATCATGAAAAAGAATTTCACAGCAATTCAGGACGGTACTTTTCAAAAAAAACTTATGTGTGCCTGTATTTCTCTTTTGGAGCCCTGGAAGTGTTGGGTTTAAGTGTGACTTTGCCTTATGTCCATACTCAGTCTTGTAGTATGGGTTTTTCCTTGTGGTGTAACCACAGATGAACTCATGCACAGAGGTACCATCAAAGGGTGCCATTTGCAATGGGAATGCAATCCCCTGCAATCAGTTACCTTCCTCTGAGGACTGGAAAGAACTTCACTGCCGGCAAAGATATGTTCACAATGCAATCGCAGACCATAATGCATCACAGCAAACTGAAGCCCTTCCATCCCATCCCTGTGCCACACCAGTCTGTGATGTAGACACACACACATGTTTGGTGATCACGTTAAATGGAGCAGGAAAACAACATCCATGCCCAGAATCAAAAACTGGAAACAGAAAACATGCTTACTCCAACGTTTTGGAATCTTTTATAAATGTCTTCCTCCTTGCTTTTCCTTGTAATTTAAAAAATAATGAACSATAATTAAAAATGAGAAATGAAAGTAAGGAACAGCCTCAACTCAGCTGACATTTCATTTTTACATTTATTGGAGGCATTGTACTTTTAGTCAAAAAAGAAAATGAAGAAAAAATTCATTGTATTAAGCATTTCTTTAAGAATACCCTTCCACAATGGATGTTTTCTATGTCAAAGATGATTCCTCAAGTCATAAAAACTGATATTCTACCTTTGTCTTCCTTTGCCTAGCATTAATGAGAAATAAAAGCATGCCTGCTTTCTAGACTGGCTCGTTAAGACAGTGAGAGCTTTGAGGTGTTGCCTCATTGAGGATTCACCAGCAGACAGGTGGCACATGCTGTACGCACGCTTCTTCTGCAGGCTGCGCTTTCGGCTACCGCAGGCAGGCACTGACTTCAGTGGGAAGAGGGACTGGTGAGACAGGTTTAGCAGCTGATCCCAGTTCGTCATACAAGACTCTAAAGGAAACTTCTATATATTAAGCAAATAAAATCAGCTTACAGTTAGTCTGAGRAAAGGCTACAATGTTCTAATTACTTTCATGTTTTATTTTAATAATGGTTTCTTCTCAAAACGTAAATTTATAAACAAGTTTCATCATCCCCTAATTCTTCCTATCAGTCCCGCAACAATCTCAACTCACATTTATTGTTCTCTATGATACCAAGATAAAGGGACATTTGTAAAGTGTGAAAGACCTTGAAATATACTGTTCCAACAGACTTCTCCAAGGCTGACTATTTRATAATATGAAGAGGCTCTGCTCTGTATTCACAACTTCCTCTGATATGAACCAAATCAGAGCTGTTCAATTCCTTCAGGAGAATGTAAAAAAAAAAAAAAAAGTTGCCCTAAAATGTTTATTTCACTCCCTCTAATGTATTTTCTAGTCTTTATCCGGCATCAGATTATATCAATTAATCTTTTGGGGTATATCTAACCCTATACTCTTGAATGGCATCACATCCAAGGGCATGTCAGTCCAAAGTCACGCTATTAAACTATGTCAAGTGGAGGGTAGTTTAATCTTTATCAAAAATTAAGTAAATCCACTTGCATTTGTTGCTGAGCAGGGGTACTTACTTACACAACCAATTACTGCAGAGAAAGTAACATCCCATAAATCCAAACCCTATCCCACGTCAGTAAAACGAAATAGTAGAGCCACAATCTGGGCCTTTTTAATACAAGGCTTTACTGAACCTCTCCTCTGTGTCAGTTCCTTTTCTCAGTAGTTGTAAGTTGGATGAATGGGAACTGCTGGACAATATTCAGGAAAACATACCACAAAGAACAATCCTACAAGGACTGAATAAGCCAGTCCAATAGGTCTGATAGTTTTCCAGGCTTCTGTAGGGGAATYAGATTCCATTTGGCGATTCAAGCTTCTAAATCCATTCGTTTATGTTGCAGTGAGCATCACTGGGAACAACACAAGTGGTTTGTATTTTGCAGGCAAAACCAAATGCTGTTCTGAGCAAGCCCACTCACCAGAGCTGAAGCAGGTGATGTATTTTTCACTTTGGAAAGCCACAAACCTTCCCTTTGCAATGGTATAAAACTCCCTAACACATTGAAGTGTGAGCCTTAAACTTTCAATTGTCTGTCAGAGGATGTAAATGGAAGTGGTTTTTAAGCTGCTTAGAGTCCTGGAAGAGGCAAATTAATAGACAGAAAACAGAAGCAATTTCTTACAGTTTTTTTTACTATACGCACACCCACACAAAAAATATGGTGAAAAAGTGAAACACCTGTCATAAAGAGAAATTATACAGCACTTTGCAAACTCTATCCTATTTCTACAGTCCTCCAGTGTCAAATCTAAATCCCAAGAAACCCTAAAATCAATAAGAATCACTGTATCAACTGTTAAAATGTAACTCTGTAATACTTGGGAAAGAACAATGGGGCCATTTTAAAGTTTACCAGCTTTCTTTACAACCATTGGGAAGATAATGTGAGGAGCAAAACATAACTGAATGTACAGGTTTTTCCAAGAGTGGACGTAGAAATGTTTTTCACTGTGGATTTTGAAGTTAATTCTAGCAAGCATACCAAAAATCATTCCAGTACCAACAACAAGTCCCAAGTGTTTGTGATGTTCCCAACACCATGCTGGTTGTCAATTAGATGATTTATTTTGTCATGCAGTTGTTTTCGCAGGAATCACCAGTGACACTTCTTCTAGTCATTTGATTTAGTTTGGGGGATAGTCTTTGCAGTACAAATCAAACCCAAACCTTTCTGCCATAAGACCAATAATATCACAGAGAACTGCTGCAAAGGTATCACAGAAATATGTCCCTCAATTCCATGAGCTGACTTTAGGATTTAAACAGATTATTTTCAATTTTATATTGAATAATTTTCATTTTAATGTCATTCTCCTAACGAACTAGAAGCAGTGGAAGCAGAACTAAACTAGAGCAGCTGCATTTAAATTTTCCTTCAATTATTGCAAAATGTAGTTAACATCCAGGGTTTTAAGTCAGACTTCTCCTTCTGTTCTCAGGAGGGTCTAATGCATGATAGCCTTTCTATAAATGTGGTTGTTTTTACCTAAGAACATTCTGAAGTAAGTGAAATTTTCAATCATTACACTTCATAATGAAAAATTTTTACTTCTTAAAAAGAAAAAACACTGCAATAGATTGATGAAGATGGCAGTATTTTCAATCTCATGTTAAATGTTTTCATATTCAAACAACTGTGAACAATCCAAAGTGCTGAGAAGGTTTTTGCTTGTGAAAAGATGTGTTTAATTGAAACTTAGTTTTCCATGTAAGAGGTAATATTCAATTAGCCTTTGTTACCTTGCCAAGCAAGAAAAATGGCTTTCCTGCCATCCTTCCCAGGCACTGTGATACAGTTTTTGCCTTTTCAGTTGCTGGACCAGATTTGGGCTTAGCTTGATAGACTAAATCTTGAGGTAGTTTACACAGACATTGCTTTATGTCTTTCAACCAGTCTTAGTATAGCGAAGTGATTATTATTCTGATCATTAATTATCTTTCTAGATTTTCCTATGTAGGAAGGACACATGTGCTAGAAAACAAGCTTAAACTGTACTGCAAGAGGATTTTCTGAATGGGACGTGGATAGCAGACCCCAAATCTCATTAGCTTTCAGATATCTACAATAGTAACCAAGCATTCAGCAGTGCCTAATGAAATCACTCTGGAGCTGGGACTTCAAAGACTCATGCCATTTTTCAGGTACCTAATGGAGACGAATGCTAATTTGGGGGAAAAAAAATCCAAAAAGACTAAGGGATTGAAGCATCCAAACCCCATCAGAATTTGAAGTGATTTGGGTGTCTAAATTACAATATATTTTTCTAAAATTTTCAAGCTAAATATAAGTTTATATTTTTTCAAAGATTGTCAGATGTCTTTGTTCACATTATAAAAGGAAGTCAAGTTTATATATATATGTTTTTAATGCTTCAATATTGAAACAGATGTTACTGCGGAGGCTTTGCTCTGATACTTGAAGGCAGCATTAGGATTACGTGGGCTCTATCACAGGTGCACATTCTAGCGGATGGGAGGACACTTTGCCTTACATTATCTCTTAGGTCATTATTCTCAGGTTTTACCTCCAGTGGTGCTTATACAAGACTTTCCCTCCTAAATCACCTCAGCACATCAACTTGTTGATCGGCTGCTCTCTGGTTCTCCAGTGAGAAATCACTTCATACCCCAGGAGTCTGAATCCATTCAGCAAAGAACTGCTGCAAATTTGGCACACGTACCTGCTTTCTGATGGGATAAATAATTCAATAGAATATTCATAGAATCATAGAACCATTAAGGTTGGAAAGGRCCTCTAAGATCATCAAGTCCATCCGTCATTATGCATTCAAGAGAGTTCAAGTCATATATATTATTCATTGAGTGCTATTTAACCAGCTCTATCATTTACTAACTAACACTCTGTCACTTATCTTAACATTCATTTCAGCACTTAATTTATCCCTTAAGAGTTATCTCATAATTACATTAACTAAGGGTGTTATATAAAGTAATGATTGCAATATTTTGCATTTCTATTGATCCCTCCACCATCAGTCTATCTTAAAATAATCTTCTGTACTTTTCTAGGCCATGCAGTGGTCCTTAAAAGTCCACAAAGGACATCAGAGCCATCAACATTTTCAACAGAGAGAAAATGCCTGGAAAATTATTATTTCAGATAAGCAAAATCTATTTTCAGAATTAGATTTAAAAATTACAGGAAAAGTGATATTGAAAAGGGAAGCAATTTAATTTCATTATCTGAATTCTTATACCTCATTTTGAGATGTTATTTTCCATGTTATAATAACCTAAGTGAAAAGAGAGAAAAAGAATTAAACTGCGTTAAATAATGTGAAAATAATAAAAAAAATGTTTAGTGGTGTTTTTACATGAAACTTCATGAAGATAAGACGATCTTTTCTAAAAGTAACTGTTTACCAGATCACTACCAAAAAGTTTGCAAAGGAAGGAATTTTTAATACTATTAACATTTGAGAAACCTTTTTCATAGGATAATGTAAGACAGTCATCTTGAAAGGTCATATTTTAACTGCCTTCATCACTCACTGATATTTTCAATAACACAATCTTTTGCCAAGAATAGACATGTGGTACCTGCGGGCTGATTTAGGCTTTTTCATGGCAACTACTGCCTTAGCCTCAATCCAAATTCAGACAACAGTCTCTAGATCTTACCCAAGCACAGCTGAATTTTTGCTACCTTGTCTTAGACCATGACTCTRTCCCATTGGTAGCACAAAGCTCACTTCCAGTGGCACTCAGCAATTTTCAACATGGAAGAGTGTCCTCCACCTAATCACTAGGCTCAGGTCTTTGGCAATTAGCTGTTCTGCATCAATGAACATACAAAATCTTCCGGAGGACAATTCTTGCCATCTGATGACAGAATCCCCTCAAGCTGGGGGGATGAGTTACTCACTGAAAATGCCTCTCTCTCCCATGGACTACAGAGAAACCTTAGGGTGACAGCTTAGGAGATGCTTATTTTTAATTATCCATCCTTGCAAAGGACTGCATAGCAAAAATACAGCTCTTCTGAGGTTCTGCCCAAGTGGCTCTATGGCTGTGGGAAACCTCTCATCTTACGTAAGAAGCAAAGATTTCCATTTTAAAATTCTTATTTTACTGATATTCAAGGTAGTTGTTTAAATCATATGTAATAAACTCACTCATGGTGGAAAACATTAATCTGACCACTAAATTTCAGTTTATAAAATTAGTAATGTTTTAGCAATCAGTCAATTTATACAAGCAGGACAAAACCTCCCCGAGATAGTCTAGTGGTTCAGTTTTTAATGCAAATATGGTTACCAATGCCAAATCAGCCCATCAGTACTAGTCAATGTTTGCAAATGCTGACTTGTAATTACCAGCGTGGTATAAATACWTCTAAAGGGACAGAATAAACTGTAAACCCTTCTGCAAAATTGTAAGCTTCAATCATGTTAAAAATTGCTGCTTTGCTGTTCATTGTAAGTAAGTTTAGAAATGTACACTTTTATGTTATGCATGTATGTTTTTCTCCTATTGGTTTATAATTTACTCAAAAACATGTTCAGCTTTTTTTTTTATTATTTAAAAAACTACATAGAGCAGTTAAGCTGAAAAATCACACCTACAGCCAAACTGACAAATACTTTTTCCCCACTCATCGTATTACTGTGAAATAATGTTCATTTTTATTTAYCCGGAGTGAATTTAGCCATTTGCTCAGAAGCTAAAGCTGTCCTGCAGCAAGAACTCTGTGCCACTTGGGTGAGTAGAGGCCTCAGAAAGAGGTCAATAGTGAAGTTCAAAAGCAACTTTATTTAGGAAGTTAAAAATTTGGTGGAACCTGTGAAATGAGAATCAGATCTCCTTCACAGTCAATATTACAGCTATRTTATGTACTAAAATATTTTTAATTCTTATAGTCAAAGAAGTGAACCTCATGGAAAAAAGGGTTATTTTGAGAATACCAAAGACAGGAATGTTACCTCTGTCATCAGTAATGACAATTTTGTCACATTTCACTAAATGTCACTACATTGGGCAGTTCTATGACACATAGCAGGTAAGTACCACTTTTGAAACAACAGTTGTTCTTCAAAGTCTGCAGAGATTAGTTCTGATGTTTTGTTAAGAGCAAGAAGAAGTATCCAAAATTGTATAGTCCCTTGTTGTGAGAGTGAGGATGTAGAACACAGACTTAGGGCAATGTAAGACATGAATTAGCTTTTTCTAACTGTAGAAGTTTAAGCATTTTATCAAAGTCCATCTTCTGGGCGCCACTGATATAGTATGTAGAAATGTAGAAACAGGACTCAGTTCAGGTGCTTAAATATAGATATCTAATATTACTTGGGTGTCTTAGGACATCATGACTGATCTGACCTAGGTGAGTGCTTCCAGATACTGTGGCCACATGTGGATGTCTTGTAAATCTCAGGATATCTTTTGTGAGAGAGACAAGACACCCTTCTGTGGACAACTGAGCCTCTACACAGTAACTTCTTCCACTTATTTTAGATACCTGCTTTCAAAGCTGGTCCCACCTCCTCCCATTGCTCTTAGAGGGAGCCTCATTGGTCAGTTGGGACTAAATGGCTAAAGTTACGTGAGAAAAGCCTTACTCAAAGTAATATAGAACAAGGGGATCTTTTCAGTGCAATCTTAAGGCATGTATCATCATTAAACAAACAAAAGAAATGATGGGGGTAGAATACATCCACCTTTTGTTATGAATTAAATCTATTAATATTTATGCATGTGAATCATTATGTATTGTAAAAAAGTAGGTAATACAGTTTAAGCTTGATCTACAAGGACAGTATTTCAAGACCAACCTTTCTGCAATGTTGATGTTTGGATTAAAAAAAAATCACAAATATTCATGCAATTAAGATTACTTGTCAAGAACATGAACAGGAATTTCAAATTTCTGCAGTTAAAATCTGTTCTTATGCACAGAATTAGTCCACCGCTATGTGGGTGAAACTGAGATCTAAATGCTGCAAAGTGGATATACAGTCCATCCATTTGAACTTAGAGGTAGGTCTGAAAGGCAAATCTCTGATTACGCTTATCGATTTAACAACCAGACAATAAATCAGCCAGTGAGGCAGAAGGGAGCCAAGCACAAGTAACATTCTAGATCTCAGTTTGGGATTCAAGCCTCTCCAAAGTTTTCCAGCATTTCAGTTTTGGAGAATGAAGTTGTTTCTCTCCTGGTAAAGGAAAAATATGTTCTGCTAAAAAAAAAAAAAAAGAAAAGAAAAAAAAGAAAAGAAAAAGGAAAAGAGAACGATTAGCAAAACTCCAACAAGGGCCTTAGCAACACAAATCCAGCATCAAAGCTATAGACATGTTTGATGCTAGTGGCTTATCTTTCACACTAATTTATTAATTTTGAATGCTGTGCATGTTATACAATGATCTGTTCTGTAGGGAAGCTGTCAAAGCTTAGACAAAGAGATCAAAGAAAGCCTTTAATGTAAATGAGCATGAAGGGTGCAGCATTTCTCTTAATTTTTATGTCTTGCTTTCCAGTTCACAAGGACATTAATGTAAAGGACCCTTTAAGAGCACAAAAGATGTATTTTCTTTAGGTTGCCTCCTATGGCAAGTTCCTGTGGTACCATTTTTAAGAGCTCATCTTCAAAGGAAAAGAAAAGAGGTTATTTTTACAAGAAACTGATTTCATGCCTCTTTAAAGCTTAAGTATCAGAATAACGTGATGTATTTCCTCCAGTGTTGCAATTGTCAAACTACCTCACTTTTTGACAAGTTTTAAGGAGACCCATTATTGTCATTACTTAATAGATCTATTCTTGCAATTATTGTATTCAACAGAAATTTTCTTCTGACCTTACTAAGAAAGATGGAAATTATTGAAAAATCAGGGAATTTTATTCTGAACTAAATCACTCTTCCACCACAGAAGGCTTACACTAATTAATATATTGCTGCAAAAAGTTCTGCTTTCAAATAAAAGTGCCATTTCCTGGCCAAAAGAAGAAGTCATTTCCTTGGAAAGAAAAGCCTCAACTTTATTTTTTAACATATATTGCTTAAAGTAAGAAAAATGCTGATTTAAGGGCATTGTTTGGTACTGCAAGATACCAAATATACATTAAATGTTACGGAGATTGTAGTTGTTATGATTACTGAGGACTGCAAAGGATCTAACTCAGTCTAACATGTTATTATCTGGCTTGCTTCTAGACTGCTAAATCTGCAGGAAGAAAAAACACAGTTACTTTCAGTTCAAAAGGTGTCTTGTAAATCCACACTGGTGCTTTCTTTTCCCTCCTGGAGCTTCCTTTTGGCTCTAATGGTACAATTAAGCACCTAAGTTAAGTAGTTACAAGTTCTCTTCTGAAATGGCTCATGAAAAATAAATAAAAATATAAGTTTTCCCACTGAATATTTTGGATCTTTTGCCTCTGCTTTAAACTCAGCTTGATTTAGTTTTCTGATATGTGTAATGTCATGCAGCACCACTGTGAGCTCTCTCCAGACCTGCACTGCAGTATGCTCGTGTTGTGTGAGAGCCAAGAGGCATGCTGAACACGGGCGGGCTCTGCCTATAAAAATCTTATGACAAAATGACTCATCATTTCCTTTGTGCTTCTCCCGTTATTTCTGATGAGGGTGAATGAGCCGATGTCTGTCAATAAGGAATCTAAAATCACTTCCATATCTCCCTGTGCTTTTCCTGTTCATGTCTAACTTCTAGTCCTGCTTGCTAGGTTTATTGTAAAGCGCGTTTTTAATCGTGCTAATATGTTCCAGTATTACAACATTTTAGACTGAAGACATCCACTTTACAATATTGATGAATAAAGTTTACTGTAATTTTTAATAGCATTGATGTTTTTCACTAGGCATAAACATGCTTGAAAAGAAGATAAAACCTAGGAATAGAGGACATTTGGGTCTCACTTCTGGATCTGCTACTGCAGTGACCTTTCCATACGTAGTATCCTCATTTTTAGCCTTACAAATAAGCATAACAGTCCAGATGTCCTGGATAACTGTAAACAATAATCACTATATACATGTTAGATATCACACCTGCATTCTAGACTTTTTGGCTAAAACTGAAAACTAAAATTAAACTAAAAAAACCTTCTTGCTACAGCTCCTCCCTTCTAAGCTCAATTTCCCTCCTAACTCTTCTACCTCCTTCTCCCTGAGGGGTTTAGGGACCTGGGGAATGGGGGTGGTGGTCAGTACACAACACTTCGTCTCTGCTGCTCCTTCCTCCTCACGCTGTTCCCCTGTTCCATCATTGGGTACCTCCCAAGGGGTGTAACCCTTTGCAAACTCCTCCAATGTGGGTGCTTCCCAKGGGCTGCAGTTCTTAAAGAACCGCTCCAGCATGTACTCCCCTTTCCATGGGGTACAGTCCATCAGGAACAGACTGCTCCAGCATGGGTCCCCAAAGGGGCACAGGTCCTACCAGAAAACCTGCTCCTGCATGTGTTCCTCTCCACAGGCCACAGCTCCTGACAGAAGCCCGCTCCAGTGCAGGCTTTCCATAGGCTGCACCTTCCTTCAGGGCATATTCACCTGCTCCAGCGTGGGGTCCTCCACGGGCTGCAGTGTGGATATCTGCTCCAACGTGGTCCTCCATGGGAGGATCTAGCTGGAACTGGCTCTGTCGGACATAGGGGCAGACCCTGGTGTCTCCTCACAGAGGCCACTCCTGCAGCCCCTGCCCCTGCTACCAAAACCTTGCTATGTAAACCCAATACACAGGTTTACTGGGAATAGGCAAATTCTGGAGCAGCAACAGAGGAAACCCTCAGAGTCTAGTCTGGTGCCTTAACACAAGCCCAGACTCTCTTTTTATGTACTCTGAATGRCCTCTATGTGGATGGGACCAAAAAAGTCCAATTTATGCTATGCTTTAAAAGGTATTCTGTTGTACCATACTTTTACACTGTAGCTATATCTCGCTACACATTAAACTGTGTTGGAGACTTGTTATAGTCATCAACAGACATTTCTTAGGGCATAACTATCTCATTAGAGATACCTAAAATGCTTGTGCCTTGATTATCAAGGTAGAACAGATGACTTTCTCAGATGTAGACATCTAGAGTTAATGAGGTGAATTACTGTGTTTGAATCAGGTTGACAGCCAGAAATATAGGTGATGATCATGAACTCATGGATATATGAAGGCCCATTTGGGACTTGAACTATCCATATAAATGTTTCTGAAAGGTGCCTTGCCTCTATCAGCAGATAGTCAGCTGTAAATTCCCTTTAAAATCATGACAGAAGGAATTTTCTTGGTTTAGGGTCTGATTGGCAGCTCCATGTGATTGGATCAACTTACCAGAAATGTTGTTTTCTGTAAGAAAATGCTGCTGATATTATTACAGCACCAGTCAGTCTTGAACTGTCAAAGCTAACGTAGATGGTCTCTTCCATAGGGTCAACAGTTTGGGGAAGTGACCTTCCTAGGTGTAAGCAAAACACTCATCCCGTATGAGTAACAATCTCCCAAAAAGCCATTTATGCTCTTCTTTGGATCAACAGTATCCAAAGTTTTACGATTATGGATGTTTCTCTCTAATCTCCAAGAATGCCAAGATCTAAAGCACTATTTCCTTCTATTTTCACACTGCCTGTTCCTCAGCAAGTGCAAGATTTGTCTGGAATTGATGTCCCTTGCTGTAAGACGATTCAATTTCTCCCAGTGGAACATGAAGACATATGGGGCCTCATTGAGTGTGTTCTCTTTTAGCAGACTTGCAAAGCCATGAAGATTGTTTTCAGTTTGTCTTTGTTGAAGCTCTTAAACACATCAGAGCAAAGGTAATTGTAGCTGTGAAGCTCTGTTGAGTTGTATCTGTCTTTTGTTTAACCAAAGGAGTGAATTTCTACAGTTTGCAAAGAGCAACTGTATTGGAAAACAACCCCTCTGGCTACTTCATTTCTTATCACACCTGCTAGCTCCTGATACTTCACCCTGTCCAGATTGTTCAGTGGTTATTAAAAAAATAAGACTTAATTCACTTTCCCAGATATGATATGCCATTTCTGTGAAGGATCTGGTACCTCTGACATTTTAATTAGAGGGTTGAAACATCAACATCCGACCTTTACTCTGCAAAGATGGAAAACTCTCAGCCTCTTAGTTTATGCTTTTGCTTCTTACTGACCCTTTCCACATAAGAAAAACTTCTATCATATTCGTGGCCATTGCTAGAACCAAGCATAACACCATAAATGGAATTTTGCAGCCTAAGCATGGCAGTCCTTGTCTTTTGAGGTGACCTAGACTATCATCTGAGACATTTTCATGGGGCTTGACACAAAACCTGCAGGAGACAGTTGCCTTCTGAAGGTAGAGTGGGAGGTCAGCAAGCTATCCTAGAGCATCTCAGGTAGTGATAAATTACGTTTTGGCACCTGAAGCTCTCACTATTGATCAGCTACAAGCCTATGATGCTTTTTGCTCTATATCAGATTTGGTTTGCACCCTCCATCCACCACATTTAGGCTCTACTAGTCTGTTCCACATATTCTGTCCTTGCACAAGCTGAGTCCTTAACTGAATTACAGTAGTACTTAAAGGTGCTCAGAATAAATAATATGCTGTGCTAATATTTGCTGAAAATGGAGCAAGAACACAGAACTCCCCACTCACTGCTCTGGGCTACAGGAGGGCTTTTCTAGACCAYGCTTTTGTCAAGAAAGTTTGGACCAGATGATCCTTGAGGTCCCTTCCAACCTGGTATTCTATGATTGTATGATTCTATGATTATTTCCCAAGGACAGCAAGGGATGGGAACAGGTCTTCCACCAGGACAGCAGTAGGGATGTGTCCTGGTTTTGGCTGGGATTAATTAATTTTCTTTCTAGTAGTTGGTATAGTGCTATGTTTTGGATTTAGTATAAGAAGAACGTTGATAACACAGTAATGTTTTTAGTTGTTGCTAGGTAATCTATTTTTCAAGGACTTTTCAGCTCACATGCTCTGTGAGGTGCACAAGAAGCTGGGAGGGAGCACAGCYGGGACAGCTAGGCCAGCTGGCCAATGGGGTATTCCATACCATGTGATGTCATGCTCAGCATATAAAGCTGGGGGAAGAAGAAGGAAGTGGGGGACGTTCAGAGTGATGGCGCTTGTTTCCCCAAGTCACCGTTACACATGATGGAGCCCTGCTTTCCTGGAGATGGCTGTACACCTGCCTGCCCATGGGAAGTAGTGAATGAATCCCTTGTTTTCCTTTGCTTGCGTGCGTGGCTTTTGCTTTCCCTATTAAACTGTCTTTATCTCAACCCACGAGTTTTCTCACTTTTACCCTTCCGATTCTCTCCCCCATCCCACCCAGGGGAGAGTGAGCGAGCGGCTGTGTGGGGCTTAGTTGCCAGCTGGGCTTAAACCACGACAGGATGAGATGGCTCACTGGATCCCAACACCAGAATAGAAAGTCCTTTCCCCAGTCACAGTGCACTTTCATCCACTAAGACCCAGGTGACCTAACATTCGTGCAGTCTGTACGTCTGTCACCACAGCTTTCCATCTCATCTCTGRTATCTTCCAGTCCTAGCACCTGAGGGAAATCCCTGGGTTAAATATGGCCCATTGCAATGAGTGATGGGCAGTTTTGGAAACTACTATAAAAGAAATAACATCCACTCACAATTAGGTATTGGTGTGTTACTGTAACTTTGTTAGCATCACTTGTCACTAGTCAGTTTGCTCTAATGTTACAAAAAAACTCAGGTACTGAATAATAGCTGCATTCTAAAGGTACATATGTAAAATTTCTATCTGAAATGTGAATGTAATAGAAATTTTTCCATCTCTATGAAATGAGATATCATAATTTAAGATAATTTTGGAGCATGAGGTTGACTTTTTAATTAAATAATAGTACACAGAGATGAAAGTTCAGCTAATTTCAGTGAAACATCCCAAACGTATCTTTCGGTCTAACCTGTTCAATAAGAAAGACACATCCATTCTTATATTTTTTGTTAAAATATTTTCTTTAAATCCTTTCCTTGTTGATTGTGTCACTTGGACATAACATTCTTTTCAGTTTGAGCAACCAGGTATATTTCCTTCAGGCACCAGCATCTCTCTGTTTCTTTCCTCATTTGATTTACTTCAATTATTATGCCATCCATCTAGTAGGTTTCCTTGGATGATCTTCTTTGAATATTTGCACAYAGCAATCCTAAAATAGATGAAGATGCATAGTGGCCTGTATGTAGAACACACAGAAAGTGTGTTCTGTGTAGAACACACAGAAAGCAGGCAGGGATCGTTTATGAAATCTAATTTAACAGTACACTGGTTAATGTTTGGATGCTGCCCGTTTCTGTTCTGCTCGTTGCAGTCTGTTGTTTTTCATGAAGTAGTTGCTTAGGATCTGCAATGCAGTAAAAGTCATTTTCACTTGACTGCAATTTTCTTGACATTTGTTTTGAATCCCAACACAATTCTCTCCATATATGGAAAATGTTTCTAGTATTCTTTTTAGAGGACAATTTAGAGGTGTTAATTGTTGTATGTATCTGGAGACATTACAGAAATTAGTACCCTAAATGGATCAGATAAACATTTTTGGCAGAAAGAATCCACTGAAGACACAGAGCACTTTTGAGATTCATATTATTCGAATCATGTCCTCAAATGAACCATTGCARTGAGTTTGCTGATGGCACAACATGCAAAATAGTTCTTGCCCCCAAATGATGCTACGTTGTTATTTCACAGTGTGGAAACCCCACCAGTYTGTTGTACTGTCTAAATGTAAATGATTTACAAACATAAATAATGAATGACTCTCTGTTTTGTCAACTTATGGAATATACTGACTCTGATTACAATAACACTATAGTAAAAGGTGGTAGATTTTTTTTTACTGAGAATGTAATCACTTCCATTTCTTTACAAAAGAAAAACACAAGCCCATGCATTAGTTCCAACTAGTTTGTACTCTAAAAGCTAAATATTAAAAACAAGTTACCAGAATGAAATAAGTCAATGAAGCATTTATTTCTGTTTACATACATTAAATGAAGCCTCTAGGGTGCTTTAAGCTTACAATCCTGTCGAGGATTCAATGACATTCAGCAGAGAAATGTGATAGAGTGAGAGATGCAACTTTGAGTAAAGGGAAGACATTAGAAGAGTGGTTGATTTAGGATACCTCTCAACACGAGTATTTTCTACTTTTCACAAATGCTCAACTGCTCACTAAATAGTGTGATCCTTTTGGCTATAGGACACTTCAATAAAATTAAAGTGTCATATTCTAGCACTATGAAGTCAGCGCAGCAAGCAAGGAGACTGCGGGGGAGAGTCAGACTACCTTCTTCAATTGACCAACGTGGGTGACACAGTGAACCGAAAATAGGTATCTGGAGCTAGTAGGGTGATTCAAAGTGAATTACATAAATGACCACTTAAGTTTCCTGCACACTTATTGGAGAGACTTTGGTTTCAGACTGATGATCTTGAACTTTAAGAACAGCGCTTAAAGCTGGCCAATGAGATATATAGCAAAGTGTTGGATCACTTGCTCCCTTCAGAGGGAGCAAAAAATGGCCACATAACAGTTTGCCTCCTTCCACTGAGGATTCAGTGTCAGGTCCTCTTCAAAAAGCACATGCATACACAGACAGGGAGCAGCAGAACAGCTTGTGAAAGAGCTCAAGCCCAACAGCACTAATCCGCTATGGATCAAATATATCTGCAATCAAAAGAAATTCAAATCCCTATTCACCCATTCTTCAAAGCCTATACTAATAAAGGTGGAAGGGGCAGGAAAGTTGCTCTTCACCCTTCTCCCTGACCCTGGGGGACTCTGCAGCCAAGAATGCAAGAGTCATAGCACAGAAGGAAAGCAAATAAGAAACTGTGGACACAGTCTAGTAGGTAGGGCAACGAGCCAGAAGGGAGAGGATATGAAAAATTTAAAGACAGAAGGCCTTTATTAACTTTGTTTTGCCCATGCACTCCCCAAAAGAAGTTACTGCAATAAAATTCCTTCATTTATTCCCACAAAAGCCTGAAATGCTTCTAATTAGGACACCATACACTTCGGTAGGGATTTGTCTCTGTAGCTTCTATTAGATGTTTCACACTGAAGGATTACACTTGTTTCCTGCAAATGTTACTGTTATTAGTGTGCAAACGGGTGAACGAACAGATGGGAGAACAATAAATGGAGAAGTAGAGAGGATTTCTTTAGAAACTCAGAGATCCTGAGGGATTATTTGTGGAGTTAATTTATTTTCTACAATAAAGGATGATGATTAAGCAGAATTGACAGATAATGAGAGTTAGAAAGAGAGAGTTAGAGACTTAGTTCACTTGAATTCAAGTGGAAATTAAATGTGAAACTGAATTTAAAATGACATTATGAGGTGAAAATTGGAAGAATATTTAGTACAGTATCACCAAACTCCCATTGTTCCATCCATGCTAATCTCTATTTTTAGTTTGAGAAATAAAACTTACAAGCTACTCTATTACAGATTGAGTAGGTGACAGGGACTGGATCCAACATAACTACAAATACTTACCTGAAAGTGACCCTAATTATTTCTAAAATTTATTCACTGAATGTGTGTATATGGCAAAGTCAGGCAAACATACAAAGAGTGTATTGCACTGTTTAAAGCAGACACAAAATGTGTTGCTTGGTCTATATAAAAAACAATTCATTCCTTGAATGTTCTTCTAAAATATCTGTAGGAGAAAGTTCTAAAGTGGGATATTTGGGTATACACATGGTCCTGAATTTAGAAGAAGACRAGGTACAAAAAAATCTAAATAAAGTGTTTCTAATTCGCCATAAAGCCAGAAAATTGTGGGAAAGACTACAATAGGCCCAAAGTACTATTGGGCCGATCACAGAAGCAATTGAATAACAAACAGTATATAAACTGTTAAGACCTGGACAAAGATAATGTTGTGCCAGACAAAATATTAAATGAAATATTGTGAAGGCATGAAATATGAAATAATTTTTTCCTTTCTCTAGTGGCTTCAACAACATTTTCAATATGACCTGATAGTCCAAGTTTAATTAGAAAAAATAATTAAATACATTAGTCAACTTTCTGAAGTCCAATATATTTGCTAGTGTACAGAATCCTGCACACGCACTGCATGTGGAGAACTTTAGAAAGTCGAACTTCATTCCACAGTTAATCASTAACTTCGTCTTGAACAGTAAACTTGCAACAGTTTTATGCCCTAAGCTCAGTATTCTGTAAGACATATATAAAACTGGATGTTTATTTTTTYGAGTGTGTGAAACAGCAAAGAGAGAGATAAAATGTGAAGAGAATGAATTTTTCAGCTGAAAAAGCTTTTTTTTGAAATCTCGGAAGTTACGTTTAATGAAACTATGAAAACTTGCAAGACTCAAAATACACTCTGGCTGATGGTGGAATGGAAATGAGTGTGCAGTAAAGAATATAGGAGTAGCTGAAATAAGTAGGATCAACAGACCATCTATACAAGTATCTTGCTCCTGGCACTGGACAAGCAGCAGATGCCGGGAAGGATTGCAACCAAGAAAGAGTAACATGAGACTTCCTAGTACATTCTCTCGTCRTGCAGCAGACTGTGCCTCAAGAGCTGCCTAATCCACAGCTATTGTCTTTTTATTTAATGTCAGCTGATGCCTTTTCCCTCCATGATTTCAAAAAACATGTTTTGAGCCTATATTAAACTTTYACCTTCTGCACATCCAAGGGAAGTTTTGTAATGTAACCATGCCTGTGAGAAGAAGTGTCTCCTTCTGTTTCTTTTGAGTCTGTATTCTGACAGTTTTAATTGGTGTATTCTACTTCTTGTGGAAATGACAGGGAACAATCAATCCTTATTAATCTTCTTTCTGCCACTTATCTATCAAATGACTTCTCAAATATCTCATCCTAGCTGAAGTGTCCTAGTCCATTTAGCGGTTATGCAGTCAAAGGCACGTCCACGCTTTTGATCCTCCATGTCATCTTTCCAGTTGGGATGTGTTTCCTCTGAGAAGTAGGGAACATACCTACCTCCACATGCAGTTGCACCACGGAGTTGTACAACACCACAGTGACACTTTCTGTTATGCTGTCTATTCTTTTCCTATTAATTCATAATGTTTCTCTTGCTTTTTGACTGTTGCTGAGTACTGAGCTGATTTTTCTATGCAATGACGATTTACGACTCAAAGATCTCATCTCTGAGTGGCAACAGTTAACTCAGAACTTATGCCTGCAAATGAAAAAYTGTACTTTTATTTTTTCTGTGTGACAAATTACGTTTGAGTTTTGTTAGCAGTCTGTTGCCTAGTGATTAAATATTGCAAACATCTGCAGTTCTCCACCATTAGCCATCATCTTTATTATCCCAATTAATCAAGTCTCRGAAGCAAATTTTGTCATCTCATTATTAATATTCATAAATATGTCAAACAACACAGGTCACAGGTCAGACCTCCATGGACTCTGTGAGCTACTTCCCTGCACCGTGAACAACTTTGAAACTCCGTGAAAACTAGGTATTTTTCAGGTTATCGCAATTTCTTTAACACATTGATAAGAGATAACCTGAAGTTAATGATCAAGTCTCAGAATTGTTACTAAGGGAACAATTCAGCTCATTCAAAGAGAAGTGCCTAAATTGTCTATATCCATCCCTAGGAGGTGTCTGTACCTCTTCATTGACTTCAGAGAACCTGGATGACTAGCCTAGACCAGAACTTAAGCTTTCAGGTGGGTAAAATGAGGAGAGATGAATCCTATCTTTCTGATGAATACTTAAATTCCATCCAAAAAATCTGTGGCCAAAGCAAGGGGCTGGAAAAAAGCTYCCTTACAATACAATTTGGTTTTTGATTCTCTTCATAATCAATAACTTCCACTGGGGGGGGGGGGAGGACTTGCCCAATTAACGGTAACCATTAAAACCATGTCACTTCTTTGAAGGTGCTTTTTTTTCTTATTCGTAGTCATTGCTACTGAAGTAACTAGGCATTATTATTATTATTATTATTATTATTATTAAAAAAATTAGGCTTAATTTGATGTATTCTAGAAACTAGAATATATTTGGTAATTACCAGACATCAGCTGGATTTGGATGAGAAAGACTGAATCTATATAAATAAAATCTATATAAATCTATATAAATAAACTCCAACAAACACACAAACATCTCAGGTATTAAATTTCAGACTAGCTGACCCATGCCATTACTAAAACTAACGCTTTATCTTTGCATTTGTAAGTAAATGTTTTGTGCTATAAACAGTATTACAACTAGTTACAGACAAGAATAATATCATAAGCCACATAATAATGGGAATCTTTGCACTCAAACTGAATTTCAGTCTGATTTCTAGAATTCTTTCAGTTAGCTCTTTCAGTTAGCATAMGGAAAAAGGCAATAAAGAGTTACAAATTCTGTGTGAAGAATGTGTGAGATCCCAAAGGGAACTGGATATCAGCATTACAATRCAATACACTGCTTCGATCAGTCACATGCAGACAGTGATCTTTAGTGCCAGTAAATTCATATATTCCGGAAGACAAGTGAGACTATTGCTATTGCAAAGTGGGAAGTGGGAGTACTGTGGGAGAAACACCATACCACCATCACCACCCCCCCCGCAAAGAAAAAGAGGGGGGAGGAAGGGTAAGAAATATCTCTTACTCACAGGTGTGGAGGAATGTCTGCATTTTATTTRTTACTCACAGTTAAATGCACAATATCTGCATAAAAATGCAGATATGCATAATTCAATATAGATTTCCAATGGCTTCCTTGCTAACAAATATATTATTATAAGGGTATTAAGACATCAAGAGAGGAAACAAAACAACCAAGGCACGAAATATCTCAATGCAAACTAGAAAGTCTAATAGTTATTACATAATGGTCCCGTTCCTCAATATATTAACCTATACCTGCACTTTTTACCCCAAGGCTAGAAGTATGGGCCGAGATTTAGTTTATATTAGATGCAGGTATACCTACATTTCAGATCTCTGTCCCTGGTTATTTAGATAATACCTATCTAAGTGAGGCAGAACCTTGCTTGCACACCTCTTTCCTCAAGCTGTATATGCATTTTTATCTGATCACCAGAGCAAAATAAAAAAAAAAAATCCAGGGAGCAGGAACTTTGTCTTCTCTTCCTAAGTAAGTTCCCAAATCCCTTGTCTGCTTCCTGCTTTCCCTCTGGTCCTGCTGCTCATCCACCAGGAAGCAGTTTTAAATACTTCAGTCCCACTGAGATTTTGTTTYTCTTACCTTTCCCTGCATGTAAGTTCTTGGTAACTCTATCTCACATAACCCTTATTACACTGAAAGGTTTTTGTAAAGTATTAACATTTGCAGAGAATAAATAGTAGATTTTTAAAAACATCTTGTAGTACTCTCAAAAATAGGGGGAAAAAAAATGTTTGTAAGCAGAAAGCACAAACTCCACAAAATATAAAAGAGTTTCTGTAGGAGTGAATTCTAGAAATCAGTGGGCTTCCGCCTGCCCACTTTTTTTTCTACTTTCCATCACTTGCAGAGTCAAACTGAATATAATGTCACTTTTTCCAGATGTCAACCCTCTTCAGAGCAGCACTAGAACAGAAGATCACTCAAAAAAGGCATGGAGCTATGGCCTTATCTTTTGAAAAGAGTATGCCTCAGGGACTGGAATAGATCTTTGGAAGGGACATCTTACCTTCAAGCCTCGACATCAAGGTCTTAAAGGCAAAGGAATTCTGGATTTTAGAAAAATCTTCACASGGCTGCATCAAAAATTGAATGAACAAGTTGATCTAGAGGGCACAGGGAGGGTGTGAACTTTAGGCCAAGGAGCAATTAAAATGGCTGCAGTGATGTTTCAAATGGTGTTAGAGAACGGAATAAATGGGGAGTGGGATAAGTTTTCACTTCAGTCTAAGCTTCTAGTGGGATGATCATTTTTAAAGGTACAAGAACCAAGTATGAATATTGTAGATGCTGTCCTTCATTCAGAGCCAAGATTCAAACAAGCAATATAAGGGGCAAATTGCTTATTGGTTATCAGGTCTCAAGAAGCTCACTTAAACCAGTGTATATGTCAAAGCTGATGTTTGTTGAAGTCCTGAGTTTTAATGAAAGGTTTCTCAGTCAAATATGATGRTGTATGAAATATCATTAGTTCAACTGATATCATAGAATCATAGAATCATTAAGGTTGGAAAAGACCTCTAAGATCAT